>JANPWX010000328.1:1123568-1153200 GCA_024734555.1 Trochalopteron elliotii | reverse complement strand
AGACAGGGTGTTGAGGATCTGTATCCGGCTGAGCGCGGCAGAGGCCGGCGGCGGTCGGAGTGTCGCTCCCCCAGGCGGGGCGGCGGCGGCGTGGGCGGGAGCGGCGAAGGACCCTCGGAGTGCGGGTTAAAGCCTCGATTCCCCCATCACCGGGGCGAAGCCCAATGCCTGGTTTTATATGAGCAGCCATCTTGTATTTATTCCCTTCCTCCATGAGAGCCGCTTCCTGATTGGCAAGAGCGCCCAGCCGCAGCCAATGGCGGGAGCGCTTCTAAGAGCAAGGAGGGCGGGAGCGCGCAGCGCCCGCACTGAGCAGGATCGGCCATGGAGCCCGCCGGGCCGGCTGGGGGGGCGCCGGCCTCTGCCGGGGCGTTCTATCTGCACGGTGATGGTGGGTGTGAACTCAAAGGAGAGCGCCCCAATCCCCAAACCCTGAGGGGAGAAGAGGAACACAAGAATGCAGAGTAAATGCTTTTGCTTCCATGTCCGCTGGGTGGCGGCCCTTCTGCCCCGCCAACACGGCGGGAGAGGGCGGTCGATATTCGCCGAACCAACGCGCATCCCCCTATTGCTGAGATCCGCCGCCCATCTGCCATGCCCGGTGCTGCGGCGCCAAGCAGCTGCCCGTGGTACTACAACTCCCGGCATGCCCCGCTCTGTCGCCGGGCCCTGTCGGGCGGCCCCGCCGTCCTTGCGGGCCGGCCAGCTCTAGAGCCCCCGCAGTGAGGGGTGGTAGTGACACCCCGGGGTGGTACCGCAGAGGCGTTAATGGCACACCAGCTACGCCGGGCAGCGACCGGGCGGCTAGTCCGGCCCGGTCACGGCTCCTCCGTGAGGGGCCACATTCTTTCCCGCTCTCTGCCGTCGCCCCGGCTGGGACAGCGGCTCGTCCTCGCAGCCCGGCGGGCCCCGGGCGATGCGCAAAGATCCCTGGAATCCAGCCCGGCAGTGCCCCTTGTTCCGGGCAGGCACACCAGGCTCCCAAGTGCTCGCTATCAGCTTCCATCAGATCCAGATTAAGAAATTAGTCTTCGACTAATCATTTAAATTAATGGTCCCAGACTGGTACATAAAGTTAGCTGACGTACATAACCTCTCATGTGATAAGTTGAGAACAAAAGAATAGATTTTTCTTTCCTGTGATGGCATAAAGTTGGATAAACACATGAATTTGCATAACGCTGTATGATAAAGTTTTCCTCTGAAGCCCGTTGTGGTGTGAATGTTTCATACCCAACCCTTCTAGAGGGAGTTCTGCTCTCCCCAGCCTTTCTGGTTGCTCTCCCTTTCCCTGGAGAGTTAACTCTTCGTGTATGGGCTCACTCATTCTGTCCCCACGAGCACATATTCCAAACATTCTAATGCTGTCTGCAGTATCACTGTGTTTTGACAGTTCTGTAAAGACACTGGAATATAATGCTTCCATCTATCCTTATCCATGCAGCTACAGCCTATACTTCAGCCTTTCATAAAGTGGGCCTGGGGTGCTGCTTTCCAGCCTGTCTCTTCTTCTGTCCTTTGGTGGGAGCACTGTGGCAACTGGAAACTGGCATTAAAGTGGCCCCAAACACTGGCAATGTGAGTCAGCCTGAGGCCTCTGAGCAGAGAGTGTGGCCAGAGCAAACCACAGACCTGTTTTTTCTGTGGTAGAGGTAGGTTTTGTCACAGGGCTACACTTAACGACCCAGGTACTGCCTTTTGCCTGTCATGGCTCTGATGCAGTAACTACCTTTAAATAGCTCAGTATACCTTCTCTAGATGAAGACACACAAAAGGTACAGTGGGTTTAGCTGGAGGCCAAGAGTCTCTTACCAGAGTACTCCAAAAACTCCCCACACCATCCTTCCTGCCGTCCCATGCTCTTGTGTTGCAGGTGCACCTGCCTGTGTCCCTGACCATGATCCCAGGCATATGCCTGCCCCTGTCCTGTATCTGTATGTGTTTGACCTAGCTGTGTATGGGCAGGGAAGCAGGGAATTGGAGTAGGGAGTAGCAAGGAGCAGACTGAGGGCGAAGATATTTTTCTTGTATGTTTGATGCTGTTGACATGGATGTATAGCAAACATCCCTGATAGTATTTCCCTGTTTGTTTAGCCAGGAATCAGCAGTCATCCTGTCCTGCTGTGGGCATTATTGAAATGATCCTCAGGTGATATTTCCAATTCTGACATCCTGTTTCCTCTTAGGTTCCTTAAAAACAGTTTTAGTAGCAGTCAAGGCAGAGGGCACATCAAACATGCAGTAAAATTGGTTTTGAACAGCACCTACCTTACAAAAAATAAATGCAGGGAAAATATTGGTGGTGGGTCATATGCACTGAGTACTTGCTAAAATTATGATAAACTGCACTTCAGCAAAACAATCTGCAAAAGACAGAAAGAATGATCTGTTATAGCAGGCATTCTGGACTCAAACACAATTCATTCAAGTATTGCACCGTATATATTTGTATTTTGATATGACATTTATGTAAAGCATATCATTACTTAACTATTCACTTTTATCTTCTGCTCAATCCTTTCCCTACACCCTATGAAAGCTAATTCTTTGTCCGTGCATCTGTTCAGTGGCTCTGTAAGTCACACCAACTTTGTTTGCCTTTTTTTTTTCTGACCTATTTTTCAAGGAGCACCTATACACCTTCCTTCTTCTTCTGTTAAAACAATCCCCCCTGAAAATCTGTTGTATGCTAGTATATACTCTCCAGCCTGCTCCTAAATTAAAGAAAACTCAGTAATTCCCTCCTTTGATATGTTTCTTGCATTCCTCAGTACTTCTGCATTCATCCCAACTGGTTTTGATTTCTTCCTCCTGCCAACTGTGCTCACCTGTGAACTCTTATTGCTTGGGCTGCAGATCCACAGCCACAGCAGCTCGGCCACGTGCTCTGTTGGCTGCCAGAGTCCAGGCAAAAAGTGGTGCAGCCTCCAAGTGCTCCAGCTGTGCAAATAGCAGATGACAGAGGCACTGTTTTTCAGGTGGAATCCCTGCTGATTAGACCTGACATAACATAATCTTTTACATATTCTGGACTTTTAGAAGACTAACTTCCAGTTAGTTTTTTGTGTCCTGAAGGTTTGTAGATTTGTATTGCTCAGGATCAAACCAGCCTCTCTGCAGTGGTAGGTCTAACATTTGCTGCCTTCTAGTCTGATATAAAAAGATTATTTTCATTATAGCTTGCACGTATTTTAGTGTCTATGTTATTTGATTTCCAAATTCCCTTGGAAATCTTGTCTGAAGACAAGCTAGTGTTAGAAGCTTGCCCTTGCTTAGCAGTTTGCTTAGACAGCTTCTCTGCTGGTGTCTTAATCACTATCATTATTTTGATAATCTGGGAAAAAAAAATCTCTGAGATAGATTTATGCAGTATGAACTTATGCAGGTAAACTGTGCAGTTCCTTTGCAACATGTATTTCTTAATAATGCTTTCTGTTCTGAGGTCTGCAAACGAACTAGATATCTTGTAGACTATTTCTAACATTTAAACTTTAAAATTCTTGGTTTTATATATTTAACTGTTCCTTCTTCAGGAATTATTTAATCTTCCTTGTTTTTATTTGTTTTATTTTTATCTCTATAGGTTAGGCCCCTTTTTACTACTGTTCTTAAAATCAGAGTTCTGCTTGCTGAAGGATTTTTTTTCTTGAGTAATCTCTTGTTTCTTGCTGTCTCTTGCTATGCTGCTTGATTTTTATTTAAAGGTGTATTTATTTTTAATCGTCTTCACTAGTTTCCATGCCAACTTTCATGGCTTTTAATTGTCTTATTTTTACTCCAAGGAGTTTTTTTAGTAGCTGCACAACCTCCTCAAAAGCCTCTTAATAAAAAGTCAACTTGTTCATGGCCTTCCTTTTAAGTTCTTCAGAATAAGTGCTGGTGGCTGGAGGCTGGATGCTGACTGATAGCTCTTGTAGTTTAAAAACAACCCAGAGATACCAATGAAGTGCTGAATTCTGAGAGACAAACCAGGGCAAAGCATTGCCACCACAACGTGCAGCAGCAACATTTCTGAAAAATGTTTGATGGGCTTCAATTTCTCAACATCAAACAGGATTGCAATAACCACTAGGTAGTGAAAATCACCAACATCTAGAAGATTCCCAATGTCACCAGAGCTGTGTAATTATCTCATTAGATTTCATTACCTCTGAACATATTTAACATTGTCAATTTGAGACAATTTTCCTGAATGAGAGGCTCATGATATGACAAACAGAGAGAGAAAACTTGTGATTCTCTTCTTGTGATTTTCTGCTCTCAGGAATTTTATCTCCTGGGAGGGCACAGACTTGTTCAGAAGTGTTGCTCCTTGCCCATCTCCATTTTAAATAGATATTCTATTGATCAGTACAACTGATCAATCTTCTTGTACAAGGTTGCACAACCACCTTGGTTTTGTTAGCTGTGGACTCTAATTTCTTCAGCATTTAGTTCCATGATCCTGAACTTCCCATTTTCTAACTCAGTTCTACTTTCCACCCTATCTTCTAACACATGAAGACATAAATTACTGATATCCTTTGGAAACCTTTTATGTACAAAAACTCTAAGTTTCTTAGTTTTGTCTAGCAGTTATCCATGCTATCCTAAGTTAAATAAATATTTTAGAGTTTGGGTAGTTTATTGTTCCTGTGGCATTTTTAGGAAATGGTATTATCTATCCATTTCATACAGTTAGTCTTTTTTTTTAAACAAATTGTTATGTTTACATTTAAAGCCTCCCTCTTTTGACCTTTCTGTGCATGGAACTACACCACTTTCTATGTCAAGAAAGTAACTAAAGTAAATTTACATGCAGTAAATAAACTTAATGCTGAAGTATTAATAGTATTAATGCTGAAGGATTAATAGTAACAACTTCCATGGACTATTGCATCTTTATACCTGCTCTCACTGACATTTAGGATAGCAGAGATCTCCATTTATACACAGAAATACATAGATATACGTGTTTATAATGCACATATACCTACATTTCTACATAGATATATAAAAATGAATTTAGTATTTCATAGCCAGAAAGAAAACTGAAGGGGAGAAAAGCTCATGTCAAGTATATAATTGGGCTTGTTGGGATCAAGGTAAAAGACACAAATGAGCCAGTCAGAGTCAAAGAGAAAGGCAAATAATGAGGTCAAACTCTTCCTGTAAGTCTGCAGGTCTTTCTATATAGGCCTGTGGAAAAATGCAACATGAAAATAACATCAGAGAAACAACTAGAGACCTTTTACTAAGTATTTCTATTATCTAAAGTTGTGTCGTTTTAAGGGCTTTTTTCTTTATTTAATTTCAGTAGTCTGATTGTTCTTTATTTTTTCATGACCTAATGCAAGAGGGACATTAGTCTATGCAGTTACAAAAAAAAAAAAAAGTGCATATAATTCCAGTGTGCACAAACTGAATACAAAGAGCATAAATAGAAAAGCACCTCTGTCATCAGGGACATAAGGATTCAGAAACACACTATAATGCTGAATAAACAAGGCCAGAGGTTTCACATCTAGTCCAGCTCTTTCCAAAAGCTGTTGCTTTTCAAAGATAAAAAAGAAAGCTAATCTGTGGCCATCATCACAAGTTCTGCAGCAGTTAATGAATTTAAATTCGATTTAAAAACAAGTCTGGTGCATGTACCCTTTGCTCTCTATATATTTTAACTCCTATATTTAAGTGATAGAAAGCAATAACTGGTTTTCTTTTACTTTAATTTGCAAATATAATTTCTCAGAATATATTTTAGGCCTATGAAAGATTTCCAGCATGTAGTGTGAATATGAGAATTCACCATTTGCTGTATACCAGGACTGCTATTGAATATCTACAACATGACATTGATACCAGGATGTGATGATCCCATTTTTCATCTGAAGTGTGCAGACAAGGATCAATCAGCTCTAGCATTTGGATATGCCAGTTTATACTTTTTTTAAAATTTACTTTGTGCATCTCAAAGATGGACTGAGATTAACAGATATTAACACTAGTTTGAATTCTGTTTTCTTCTCCTTAAAGAGTTAAATTTGTTTTATGGACTTTTGTTTGGTAGTATAACTTTGCAAGTAAAAGTTTCTTTCTGTTTATATTAGAAGAGGCCCTTTGAAGAACTACATGGGGAACATCCTCATCTGTAACAACTTTATCAGGTTTATCTATGTTGAGGGGTTCTTTCATCTTCCTTTGTGGAACATTCAGTCCTGAGTGTTCCTCATAAAGGAATAAATGTCTCCTGCTTTGAGGATGACTCTGTATTGACTTGCTTGCTGTACTTCTTAGAGAGTTTCTTCAGATTTGTATGTTACACTTTCACTAATTTGTAACTGTAAGTTTTGTGTGATGGGTACAGTAATAGCAACATTACAGTGTGTTTTGATGCTGTCCTGAAAGTGTGAGATAAGGCAGGTATGTTTCTGTAACAGACAAATTGAATTTTATTCTTGGATTCCTCAAATGATGGGATTCCTGAGACCCAGTAAAAACTGAGCTTGTTTTCAATGTGGAATAGGTTTGTGGAGTAGTTTCTTACTTGATTGTCTGAAATTCTCATTGGATTCTACAGGGAATATCTTCAGGATATTATACTACACATAGACTAGATTTAAAGCTTAGAGAGAAGTCTTAATTAGTTTTAAGATCCCACACGACTTTTCTGTAGGATTAGAGGTCTGAGTGCTGCTGTATTTTTTGATAACTGTTATTTACATCAGCTCACACAGAGCCACAGGCACAGCTTAGAAGACCCAGATAGAAGAACAGATCTGTTCTTAGAAGAACAGATAGGAAGTTGCCAGGAACTCCTCCTCCAGCATGTGCCCTCTTTTTATACCCAGTAATCTTTCATCAGCTTTTTACAGATGCACCTTTTGCACATTTCTTCCCTCACACTGGTGACTCTCTCCCCCTGAACCTTGAATTTTCATTGTCCCTCCTCCTTCATTTTTTTTTTAACATTTCTTTTTTAAAAGAAATTTCTTTTTAAAACATTTTCTTTTAAAAACATTTCTTTTCCTGTCCCTCCCCTGCAACCCCTGCATTGTCTTCTCACCTCAGGAGGACAAAGAATCAGGTTGCTTCCTCACCTGGTTCCTTTTTATCATCTGTTTTTCTGGTTCCCCACAAGAGGAAGAAAGGGAGTTGCTGATTTGGTAACTGCTGTCCACTGGAACCAGTAAGGCACAGTCTGGTGACAACTGGAGCAAGTAAGAGTCAGCCTGGAGAGGAAACAAGCTCGAGTGGTTGGTGACAGCATGGAAGCTATTTGCTTTTTTTGTTTGCACACACATTTTAAATAAACTGCTCTTCACAGCAGCCAAGGATTCATATCCCCTTGTTAAACCCCAGACAGAGAATACCTTCCTTCTTTTCTGAGCAATGAGCAGGTTCTTAGGCCACAAAATGACCATTGGGTGCCTGCATTTCTAGATGCTTCACATAAAACATTTTAAGAAAGAATTAATCTTCTTTGAGAAGATGCTGCTCAGGTCACTGAACTGCTGGTCCTGGCACACTGGTTGTAGTAGTGCACCCCAAATTTGAAGGGCAACACATCACTGATCATTTTTGCACATGCAAAGAGAAAGCCTGCAGCTTGCTAGCAGTTACTTCAGAGGCAAATGAACAGGGAAGGATCCAAATTACACTTACGTCTCCTTGTAGGTCATTTACCTTTTGACTCAGCTGAAAGAAAAAGAGTCAGGTACAAACCTTTCTAGTCCTTTTATAGGTAACTTCTTCACACAGAAAACAAGACGCTGTACATTGCCAATTTCTACATATAACTTTAACTATATCCTTGTGTTCTGCTTTTCTGTTGGAGCTGACCTCTCCTTTTCCCAAGCCATTCTTGGGAATCAGCCTTCTGCACAGAGCTCATGTGAACTTTCAGTGCTTCCCAGGAATCCCCTGAACATTCCCTGACTCGGGATGATCATAGCTCAGGGCAAGCTAGCACGAAGGCTTCACCATCTGATAAAAACCCAATGAAAACATGACTTCAGGACAGCAACAGAAAAGTTTTCTGAGAGTTGAGTTCAACAGTTATATGTTACAACTTCATGAAATAATTTTGTGCTCAATCTGGATTTTCTGTATTCTTGTGTTTTTCTTCAAAATTTCACGCTCAGGACAGTGGGAAACCAATGCTATCTGGCTTTTTATGCTCTGTAACACAACAACAGCTAGTTCTAGGTTTGCTAAGAACATACACAAAAGAGACCAGCAAAATTTTATGATGTTTTTGTACAACTGTGAAATAAATAAATAAATAAAAGTATTAGGTTTTATTTATGAGTGCTGCTATAATACAATATTCTCTTAAAAAACAAGAAATAGTTAATTTAATTTCATTCTCCACCATGTGAATTTAATTAGCAATTTAATTCACCTTGTGAATTTAATTAATAGTACAGATGTGAATATACAGTGATGAATCACCTGTGGAATTTGAGATGAATGTCAGCTGGAGTTCATAATGTACTATGTGGGCTTAGTTCTGCCTAATTCCATTAGGAACAATAGGGTGGAAAGCCTTATCCTAAATTATAAACAAAAAACCAAACAAAACAATGTCTATTTCCATATAGTTCTCTCAAAACCACTTGTGCAAACATCATGTCTAACAATATTCCCTGAAGAGAGACATTCAACATAGGTAGGAAAGGGATGTTTGTCAGGTAACAGGAATTGCACCACCTGGTTTGTTTGCATCTGAACCCTCCAAGGGTCCTGCAGGAACTCTCAAGGGCTGGTAAGAGCTGCTGCTGATCCTAATTTATGCCACTTTTCTGCTTCACTGAGCTTTCCAGTGCACCAGCTTTCACCTCTCCAGTCTGAAGTAGCAAAGGATTGACTGTAGGGTCACTGCAATCCTAAATAACAAACCCCAAAACAAAAATACAAAGGGCAAATTTTTGCTGCTCTTTATTCACTTTATGAATACTGCATACATAGTAGAAAAAAAACTCAAACAAATGCTTGTACTATCAGTGTGTAATTCTTGGGTCCCCACTGGAATATGCCAGGAAGGGTGGTTTTTTGTTGATTTTTTAAAGGAGCTAGCACTATAGTAGCCCATGTTGCAGATCTTTCTTGCTTCCAAATAAAGAAGTCTAGATAAAGATTCTCATCTTACAGCTCAATTGAGGGAAAAAAAAAAGGCAGGCAAGTGAAGGAACAAATGCCTTTTCTTAATATTTAGTGTTCAGTTCCACAACCAGTTTACACAGACAGAGTTTCATTCCTGAGACCACATGAATGAAGCTCACCATCAGATTTGATGGCAAATACAATTTAATGGGAAACACAAAGCTGCTGTGAAAATGAGAAAACTATTTACTTTGTACAATGAACAAAGCCAAAGTTGTTCTACCAGCTGCACAGGCAATGAAGGATTTGCAGTATGAATTTATATCCATGGAGTCCTTTGACTAGGGGAACTGTTTGCATGTGTTACAAAACAACAGGAGTTACAAGATATTCCAATCTAGTTCTTATTTAGTGCAGAACCATGAATTCAGAAATCTGCTGCCACTAAAAGGCAAAAAACCACATTCTGGGTTTTGGCTATGAATGCTTTTGTTTTCAGTTTTCTAGTGTACACATACACCCTCTTGCTCTCTTGCTTGATGCTTTAAAGCTTTGCTTTTAAGGCAGTGTCTTAACTGTATGACTTCAGTAGCTTGCATTCAACTGTTTATTTTAATATAATGGTCTACCTTTATCCTTATTTATTGTGATGCCTTTTAAAGTATTACTTCACTAAAATGTAATAATAATGAAAAATGTAGGTATTTTAATTAAGTATTATGGTAATACTGTTTTCCATCCTATGAAATGATTTCTTTATCCGTGGTAGGAGCTGTTGGTGCTCCTGTGCAGCTGCTTTCATAAATTCAGTTACTGTTTGTTGCACTACCTTTGTGAGAGCCTCAGGCAGTTCAGGAGACTGTTCAAGACATGACTCTTACAAGGAGCTCACCTGAAGAAGTCAGATCAGCCTTCTGTTCTGATTGCATTGCTCTGCTGTAAGAAGAAACTAATAAAAACCAGAACTGTGGAGTAGGACAGACATGACTGACAAAGGAGGAGGTGTAAGTGCACAGGCACCAGTGGCCTTGGCCAGTGGAGACAGCTGAGGTGACATACATGACCTACCTTCCTTAGGATCTGTTGCTGAGAAACAGTGAAATTTACCTGCACTGGGCTGTTCTGAAACATAGATAACCTAAGGGATGGGGAAAAAAATACACAATCAGGATCAGATATTCCAATTACTGAAATGCAGGTTTGACATTTAGAATATTTAAACCCCACCTGCTTACATGCTCTTAGCAATCTGGGAAAAATTCTGCTATGAAAAAGAATGCAACTAGGTCAGTTCAGTGGATGGTGCAGATAACATGGAAGTAAATTGTGATGCTGCAGTGATTGTTAGCAATAATTCAAACTTCTGTTTTCAAATTAAAGGATGAACTGGACATAACTTGGCTTCATTAATTTCTAACTATTTTCCCTATAATTTCAATGCTAGTCTACCTGATAGTGCAGCGTTTTACTATGCATCTGGAAACCACATATACTTTAAAAAACTGTAAAACAAAAAACAAATACAATCACTCAGAAAGTTGTTTAAGGGGTTGTTTGTTTCAGGGTTGCAATTTCACTGAAGGAAGGACTGCTTTAATTTCATGTGTACAGAGACATTGTCTCCAACAACACTTAACACATATAGCCTAATAAATTTAAAGAACCAAACATCAGTAGAAGCTAATCTTACAACAGAGACCTGTTCTTTACTACTGAAATTTTCATTTAACTAATTTGCTTAAAAAAAAAATTGGTCCACATACAAAATAAAATAGGTAAAAGCAATTCTAAGCAGAGCAAACATTGTCCTTTTTATTCAGTTCCAGGTGTAGTGGTCTCTTGGCAGTAAATCATAATGTGATCTCTCTTCCTCTTCAGGTCCACAATCTAGGGGCAGACCATAATTGTAATCAACTGTTACAACTGGTAATCTTTTACTTTGCTCCATGCTTCTGGTAGTTTCACCCTGAAAAGGCTTTCTTTCATAGTCTATTAAACTATCTTCTTGGTGTATGGATGAAGATGGGTACATTGTTCGTGAAGAGTATGGTGCAAATCTGTTTTTTCCTCTATGAAATTCCTCTGAGGGATGCACTCTCCTATTGTCTTCAGGACAATGTGGTCGATTACTGCAGGAACAAATATCAACAGTGACATTCTTAGAAATAAACCAGATGCTTTATTGTTCATGGCCACCACTAGAAATTAACTGTGTCTAAACCTGAAAGAACAATTCAAACTCTCATTCTTGTTTTCACCCCCTGAAATGAAAATCCTCTCTATGGATATTGCAAACTTGTTTGTATTAATTTTCCAATTCTAGTGATTAAAATTACAGCTCTTTACAGTAAGCAATTCTACTAGAGGAAGTTTGTTTTCAAGTGCTGTTTACAATTAAAATTACCTGTTTACTGAGGATATCTATACCTAGGAGACATTTTTTTCCTAAATCTGTTTTCATTTTGTGTACAGTATGTAACAATAGCTCTCTAGTACACAGTCTCAACGGGCAATAATATACTTTGAAAAATATTTTAATTATTAATTCTTCTGCAATAGAAGGCTCACTCTCCTATAAAATACATATGGAACGATCTAAAAATGAATATACTATATATATATATGTTTCAATTCTCAATTCTCTTTACTCTCAAATACCTTTCTTAAGTAAGTGGTGTATAAAGCCAATTCAAAACAATCTTTAAATTTTTAAAATCTTCTCCCTTACTGAACCATGGATTTGCTAAGACTGGAATCTCTAGAAGGATCTCTAGAAGTACCTAGGGTCACCTCAAACTAAGTTTCATTTGATGAGTTTGTACAGGGGCTGTGTCCATTCTTAAAGAATGTGGGACAGTGGCTCTGGGCAACCCAGTTCAGTGTCTGACCATCCTGCCCAGTAAAACTCCTTAGCTCATTGTACACAGTGCTCAAGAGTGAAATACAGCATCTGTGTTTTGCTTTTTTGCTTACTGATACCTGATTTTCAGATTATGTAGTTTATTAGCTTGAACTGTGCTTGTCACATCAATGATTATGTCAGGGATCCACACAATAATCACATTCAAAACTCAGTACCAATGGACCATAAATTAGCCACATTATTTGCTCAGTGCTCGGATCCAATGGGTTAAACTGCATTTAAGCAAAAATATGAACACAGATTTTTACTCTGTGCAGTAATTTGTATTTTTTAGCTGAGGAACATGGGAAGTAATACAAAGTAATACTACAAATGTATGACATGTGATACTCACCTGTAATTTCTGTTAAAGTCATCGTTATCAGACCCGTAATCTCTGTGAAGTGAAGGAGATGAGGAGAAATGAGGTTCTGGTACATTTTCATGGGAAGAAAAGGACTGACTTCTGCAAATAACCAAAAGAATTGCATGTTAAGAAGACTGCCAACAGTTGTAAGATTTGGAAAAAAAATACACATCAAATGAAATATTTCTTCTTTTAATACAGATTACTTAACATTTTAATAAAAACTGTAATAACTATTAATTTAATACCTCAAAACCATATGCTTCACTGTAATAACATCCTCTGTTTTAGCAGTAGAATGGAACAAATTAAATCAAACTTAACTAGTCCCATAAATCTGAAATACATTCTGCAATATTAAAAGTATTTTGAAATATGTCAGAACCCAACAGGTTTACTAGTAAGTGATATATGTATTTGTGAGAATATAATGCAAGTTCTGAAGCAGATTTCTAACAAATTATTAACTCATGGAATAAACAAAGGCAAATCAAACTTCTTGTAGCTGTGTTTGGCTGAAGGCAAAAATAAAATTTCATACCCTTTTCTGTCCAGAGGACTTCTTTTTAAGTGTAAGTTTCTGTACAAAACAAAGTGGGACAGGAGTTTTGTTTCAAGCTGACTAAAAGGTAAATGAAACACAAATTTTAAAGCACAACCTTCTAATTAAGAAAACAGTGGCTTTTGAAGTTGCAGCACTCCAGTTACATCAAACCCTTCTGTAAACCCAAACAAGAAAAGTTAATGAACTGATCATTTATATATTAAAAGGATGATTAATTGATTCTAAAATAATTTATTTAAAAAAATACTTTATTTGAAATTTAAGTTAAAACTGCTGAGGTTTACACTTTTATTCTCTAATTCTGTTCTTACAGCTCAAGGATGCTTTACCTGTCTGAACACCATTCACGTGGCAAGTCATTGTGACCCAGATGATCATGAAAAGGTCTTGGCCTTTGTCCATGCCCTTTATTACCATAATCAAAATCTTTTGATTGAGTCTGTTCCTGTAAACCATCATAAGGCTGAGGGTCATGAAAAGGTCTACACCTTTGTCCAGGACCTTTATTATCATAATCTTTCACTTGCATCTCTGTTTTTAAGTCATTGCGAGGCTGGTGATCATTAAAAGGTCTCAACCTCTGTCCACGACCCCTCTTAACAAATTCAAAATCTTCCAGTTGCATCTGTGTCTGCAAGTCATCATGTGACTCGTAGTCATGGAAGGATCTCAGTCTTTGACCAGGACCTCTACTGGCAGAATCCAATTCTTTGAACTGCATTTGAGTCTGAAATTCATCACGAGATTGGTGGTCGTGGAACAGTTTTCGCCTCTGGCCACGGCTTCTGCCACCGAAATCAAAATCCTTTGACTGCCTCTCTTCCTGCAAATCATTAGGAGAGGGATGGTCAGGAAAAGATCTCTGCCTTTGTTCCCGGCCTCTGTTGAAGTCAAAAGACTGTCTGTCTGCTTGCAAATCGTCATGAAACTGGTGTCCATGAAAAGGTCTCAAACTCTGCCCATGTCCCTTGTTACTGAAGTCTAGGTCCTTCAGCTGTGTGTCTTCTTGATAATCATCATAAAACTGGTGATCAGTGAAGGCTCTTTGTCTTTGTTCTGGTCCCCTATTGTAGTCCCAGTTTCTCATCTGCACTGATGCTCTCAATTCACCCTGAGTTGGATGGTCATGAAATGGTCTTCGTCTTTGTCCAGGCCCCTTGTTAATGAAGTCAAAATCTCTCAGCTGCATCTGGCCTTGCAAATCATTGTGAGAGTGGTCATCATAAATTCTCAATCTTTTCCCAGATCTGTTAAGAAGTATTGAATATCATATTTAAAAGCGCTACAAGTCATTAATGAAAACAATTCCTTTTTAACCAAGAATCTACATGGGAGACATTGCAAATATGAAGGTATCAAAATTACTAATAATGCAAACTGTATGTGAGATTATAAAACCTTCAGTGTTAAAGCAGAACCTGTGAAAAACATTCAGTTGTAATTCTATAGTGCTTGTTAAACAGGCAAAACCAGTGATTCAAAAATAACTGCAGATTATTGTAAAATAATGAAGAAGGACAAGCAAAGTAAAACTGAATTTTCCTAAGTGAACTAATTGCTTACAGACTTCTAACAGCATACATTGCCTTTCTTTCCCTTATCTTGTTGCTGTTTTATCAAATTCTGTAAATACATTTTACATGTGTAAGCTATATTAATAAAATCTCTTTTGGGTATCTATGGTATTTTCAATAAGAAACAATTATTTTCCTTTGTGGGTTTTCTTTTTTTGTTGGTTGGTTTTTTGTTTTGTTTTGAATTCTATTTTTCAGCCTATTACCCCTGAAAATCTTCATTTGGGAACCGCTCTACAGATCCTTCCATTGCATGTGGTGGTGGGATAATATCTTCATCTGCATCCCATACATCCATTCCAAGGTTACTAAGAGAAAAAAAAACCACATAAGCTTCTTTTCCTAAAGTATACTACTGATAGAGAAAAAATACACTTCCATAAAATTCTTCAGTTCTGAATGACAGAAATTTTATGTTAAGTAAAACAGACAGAAAACGTAGAAAATATTAATTTTGTAAATTTATTTTAAAAATCTGACGTGAGTCCAACTTAATCCTGCACAGACTATGAAAAGGATAGAAGTAAATCAAAGGACCTTCAATTAATCTAAAAAGAAACAAATCACTCATGTATTAATTTTAAAATCAATTTACTGCTATGAGGCATCACTGGCACAAATACCTTAGGGAGACATAAAGGTTGGCTGTTCTTAGGAGAAGATGATAAACATAACATTCTTAAACATCAGAAACACAACTACTATGAACTGAGGGGGTGAGAACAATATTCCACTTCAACATAGTTTTTATTCTTAAAACCGTTCTACTATTTTGTTTTTCAGTATCTTGTTCTACAGTGCCAACAACAGCAGGCAGATCACAGAGCTTACAAAGACATCTTTGCAGTGGCTCCTTTCAGCTACTGAGAGAACAGCCTCAATACACTTGTCACAGTATGATAAAAACACAACAATATTCAGTAGTAGCTGCCGGATTAAAAATGATCTTTTGAACCATATACCTTCAGAAGATGAACAAAGTACACTGCACTTCATGTTGTTCATCTGAGAACACACAACCAACTACACATATATTTTACATTTTATATTTTACTACTACACAGATATTTTACAGTTTCATATTAAAGGTTTAAGAGGGAATTAATTTTGGCTTAGGACTGGAAGTGAACTTTTAAAAATGCCAGGAGACAAACTGGAAAATCCTGAGCACACGACTGAAGACTTTTGTTTACCTTCGCATGGGCTGTGTCCTGAGATCCGTGAGATACACCAGGCCATCCATGCGATGACCTCTGGCATCCCCAAAAGCTAAAGAAAAAGAAATACACTCTAATGAAATGTGGTCAGACTGAGCCATGAAAACGTGGAAGGCAAGTTTCTGTTCCCCATGAGATGCTGAATTTGAAACAATTCTAATTTGGTTAGAATTTCAGCAAGCTGGCATCACTGCAGCATTAAAAAAAAACCAAACAAACAACCCTGAAACTAGTAGTGGTAGCAAACTATGACTGAAAACTCTTCCAAGTAAAAAAAAAAAATAAATTTAAGCATCTAAAACATACTCATCCTATGCTGTCAATTTGCTATTACTCAAGTCCTGTCTGGAATACAACCAAGAGTTAGATATAAAATCTTCTATACAGGCCAGCACATGAAAGATACTAAAATAGATTTGTAGTATTTGTGAGGTTTTATTTATAGTGAAGTACAACCTGACATGTACCTTAGTTCAAATTATATACCTACCCTGAATTGCTGCCTCTGGATCCCAGCCTTCAACGTCTATAAGATACCTGAAGAAAAATAGGACTGTTATTGTCCCAAAGGGAACACAGAGTAAAACAAGGATGTTATTTTTTGTGAAGAATGATTTCTCCTTTCATACAGCCTTACCTACATATAAGGTAGCCAGTTCTATTAATTCCGTTAGTACAGTGCACGCCAATGAGTTTCTCTATCAAAAAAGGAAAGAGTCTTCAATAGTTCAGAAAGTGAAATTAATAGAAAGATAGCACAGTACAAAAAAAATGTCTGCTTTTCTAGAAAAGTAATGATAAATAATGCTTGCTATTTACAAATTCTACTGTCATGCCCATAAAACAAGAGACACATCCAGACAGGACTCATGTCCTCTCCATGCTGGAGCTCTAGCAGCTGTTAGCTCACTACCTCCAAACTTGTGATGGCTGAGATTGACTCTGCAGAATGTAGAAAAAAGAAAGAGTGATGGCAAGTAAAGCACTTAGCATCAGCCACTGCAGTAACAGGAGAAAAAGAATAAAACATGGGTTTGAAAGCAAATCTCAACCAGCAGATGTAGAATTGAGGAACTTAACTTACACATGATGCACCTAGAAGTATGAAATGCTTAGGAGTATAAAATACATGGTGAAAAAAAGGACCAGTAATCTCTACAGAAATCTTTCTTTTTAAAAAAAGATTATGCTAATTGGCCAAAGGCTAGAAAGCAGAATAACTTACTATTGCTAGGGTGCTTCAAATGAGAGACAACAGTAATAGGGAAATTTTAATAGGATCATGCAATGCACTGGTAAAACCCCATGCAGACTATTTATATTCATATTGAAATGTAAAGAAAAACACACGAGTTCAATATACATAGAAAGCACTAGTATGATGGTCATAAAAGAAGGAAGCTTGTCTTAGTCTGTCAAGCCAAATCTGAGATACTGGATGTAATAGTGGGGACAGAGAACAATGATACTTAAATGGCAAAGCTGGTGTAAGACTAAATGAGTTATAAAAGAAAAAATTCAAGAATAAATCAGTTATAACTGATGAAGAGTTTCAGGTTAGATTTTAGAAGAAAAATGATCATCATCAGAAGAACAAAGTTTTGGCAGAGGCAGTACTGACAGGTGGTCTTTGAAACAGGACATTGATAAACCTTTGAATGACATAAATTACAACTGAGACAAAATATAAGTGTTTGCCACAGATCACAACAGTCAAATTGCCACATAAGTTCATTACAAGTGATGTCCTAACAACTCAAATATTTAAAAAGCCCCACCTTCTCAAAAAGTATTTGTAAAAAGAATATTTTAGGGATTATCTAAAACAGAGGCCAAATTACGAGAAGTAAAAGTTCTCCCAAGTCAGAAGCTATATAAACTTGCCAAAATGCCCTTATGAGCTGTAACTGCAGCTCAACATCCTGTAACAACTCAAGAACTGATTCTCTCAAGATCAGATTCAGATACACACTGTTCTTTGTCACACAAAAAAGCACTAGAATCAAATCAAAAGAAAACTAATTATCACCAGGTAATTTCCTTAAGCCAAAAAAGAGCAAAGGAAGAATGTACAAACTAACTTCCTGAGCAAGGACAAAGGCTTTTTCTTGTACTTTTTCACCTTCCCAGTAGTTCTAATTCAGGCTCTCATACCTGAAATTTAGGTCAGAACTTTTTCACAAAACAGCTGATCACCCACAGCAAGACCCTGGTTATGCTCTGCAGTAAAAACTGAATGCACTTGGGCAGTTAATATCAGTTAATATCTCTACTTTCTCAAAGAGAATGCCAAAGGAGCCACAGCAAATATCATGAAAAGGCCTAAAAGAATGGTCCACCATTATGGGATAAACAAACAGGTAAAATTTGCCTACAAAGAATCACTACCAAAGGAACTGAGAAGTTTAAATCTACAAACACACAGTGGCAAAATATATACTAACTTATTTTCATAAAAAGCACCTTATCCAATCTCAGCAAGTACTGTCCTGTTGCATAGACACTGAAACAGCAGCACAGCCACACTGTCGAAACACTGACACTGGGTCTGTAATCAGATTTTCAAGAACTGTTCAGATCTGAGGGCAATAATGGGCTCATAAGTCAAAAAAACACTACATCAGACTGAATGGACTGAAGCTGCTCACACATATCAGTGCCCAGTGCCATCAGAGACCCAGTGCCATTTAAAACATCCATCAAGGGCTGGCAGCTACCACACTCAACTGATGGTAAACAATTTGGGTCAGACAGAGGAGGCCTAGCTACAGTTACTTTGACACATAACAAGTGTAACACTATTAGGAAGGGCACTTAAGTTAGCAGTCATTTTTGAAAAAGACGTTTTGATTGGAAAAAAGATACATAGAGGTTTGCATAATGGATCTCATTATGATAATACAGTGGAAAGTGCTGTAGAAAGCCTGAGATCCCTGGTGTCATAAATTTTACTGAATATGGAAATTAGTAAATGACACAGTTAGTACTGAAGTAAAATTTTGGTGAGTTTTTCTTTTTACAGCATAGGATGCTGATATTTACCATTTCCTGCATTTTCCCAAAGGAATTTTCTGACCCACTTTTTGAACTGTAGGATAGTAGCATTATCGGGGACTTCAAGTCCAACAGTATAAAGTTTCTTATACTGCACACTTTTAGGTAAATCCTAACAACAAAAGAAAAAAGCAATGGTAAAAATTACTTTAGTCTTGCAATAACTGGAAACCTTAAGCAGTATCTAACATAATGACAATGTAAACCAGTTGTTCAAATCCTGAACAGAAACTGAAAACAATCTTGACACAACTGTACAGAGATACACTCTCAGGAACTACCAGTAACATTTCTATATTAACGACCATTTCAGATAAGGAACAGTTCCTACATAAGATTTATTTCTCCCTGCTAATAAGGCTGCACATTAACTAAGGGAGCACATTCTTGGCATTCCACTCTAACCCATTTTACAATTATTAGCAGTATTTGTCCCTCCTACCCACAGTCATGTACATACTCATAAATTCACTCCCTTAATGCCTAAAGGCCATGTGCATTCAAAGATCTGCATTCTGTTACAACACTACCATTTATTCTCCTTCCAACAGGAGGCTGATAAATCACAATTGTTTGAACCATACAGGTAAAAACTTTTAAATTGATGAAGTAGTTTAAAAATGTACACCTTCTTAGTGGATTCCACTCTGCAAAAAGGGACCAGTAAAAAGAACCACCGGAATAAATGAGAATATCTTCAGGACAAAGAGTATATAACTCTTCTGCATTTTCTGTGCAGTGCCTGGCACTGAAGTCTTCATCCATTACTGAGTTACCATAATACTAGTAAGCCATAAATTCAACTAACTGGGAGAATGAGCTATCTCCTCTGTGATAAAACATTTATTTTCTATTGGAGACATAAAATTAGTCTAGATGGCTTGTCTATTCCAATTCAAGGTAAGCAAATGTGTAAACACTTTAAAACAAAAGTTGCAGTAACTATTTTGCATTTTTATTAGACTTTTGTTACCTTAACTTCATAGTATCGTGTGGTATATGTTAAATCAATAATTAATCCCAGCTCCACATTTAGGGCTTTCATTGCAGCAATTAAATCTTTTGGTGTAAATTTCTGGGTTGGAGTAAGCCTCTGGTTAATTGCCTAGAAAGAAAATGGAAAGTAAGTATTTTCTTTTTATGTTCTAATAACAAGACATTTGTAATATTCAGCTGTTTTAATCAGTACTAGGAAACATCAATACTTAAAAGAATGTTTAATTATCAGAACCACATCCATGTATTATACAGGTAAGAAGAACCAAAAAGAAAGCGAAAATTTATGTATTCCTTTTTAGAGGAAAATGCAAGACAACGTGAGCAACGTGTTTCTTAACAAACATTATTAAAACTAGCTCTGATTTGATAGACACAAAAATTCTGAAAAATGCAGCATGTATATATTCATTTTTATGAATGACTAAACACACTAAAAAGAAAAACACTACAATCTACTTCCCCTAAACAAATTTTGTTCTGTACCATAACTCAAAACTAGAAGTGTATTTCACATAAAACATAAGAAATTGAGATACCAGAGTTCATTTCTAAAGGTTTAACTTTCTTCCCACAGATGTTGTGCAGACATTTTTATCCCTGCTTCATCTCCTGTCAGAGTGTACTTACATGTCACTTAGCACTGGGGAATATTAAGTAAGACTAAACATCGTGACTAAGAAAGCTGTGTGGTGGTGGATAATGAATAATTAATTTCATTTGACAAACAGTGAGAAAAATGTTTACTCACCCTATTGTAGCTGTGTTTTTTGAAATGTGTTCTTCACTTTAGGTATGAAAATGCCTCATATACTCAAGACTGGATTTTCTCTGAACAGTGCACTTGTCCATTGTGAGAGCCTTTTGACACAGGCTCAGCCAGAACCAATAAAGACAGTGGCAAAAGATGCAGCAGCCTCAACAACCTGTCAGTTCCTTCATCAACAAGAAATTCAAGCAGACTGGACTCAGAACTATTGGAAAGGAAGGCAGCCACATACTTCTTAGAACCACGGATGCTACAGGGTAACTAACCATTCCTTGTTTTGACTGTACAGATTCTCAGGTAAAACACTAGCAAGCACTTGTCTCCAGTCTGGAAACAGAGACAGGAAACCCAAGTAAAGAATAAACAGCAGGGCAGTCAGATCAAAGCTGGTATGTGATTAGGAAGCTTGAGCTGAAAGGAGGAGGATAGAAAGGATGTAATAAACTATTCAGTCTTATGTATTTCAGACACCAGTGCACTGCTGAAAAAGGAGGTTGTAGAAATTTAAACAAAATGAACATGAGTCAGTTATGTCACTGCTACTCAGCAGTGACTCTTAGTAGAATCTGAAACTGAACTTAACAACATTGGGGTGACAAAGGTGAATCTACAAAAGCTCTATGGTAGAACATTAAAGAATTTTTACTATATGACATGACACAAACTGAGGAGGAACGTAATTTACAAAAATAAGTTATCTCCAAACATATTGACTGAGTAGACAGTTAAATGTGTTATGAAACACTATGTTTTGAAAGGCTTGCTGGAATTTTCTGAAAAACACTTGCTGAGGATTCAGTAGGTTAGGGATTTGAGAATGTGAGAAATCTGAACCAAGTCTAAAAATCCTCCTAATGGCATGGGAAAGAACTTGCCCTATTCTTACTACCCTACAATGTTACTGTTAGCATTATACTGCTAATCTGAAAGGAAAGACAGGAAATTCTTCCAAGTAAACACACGATCTTTACTAACAGCACATCTTCTAAGGCAACAACCCTGTATCTTCAAATACTGAAAATATGTTGTCTCCTTTTGGGCAAAATCTCCAACCATGAATTTCCTAATACATAGCAAAGAAGTTAAGTGCTTCATATTTAAGAGGTCTGTTCCACCAATTTAATAAATAACAGGGCTTCAGACAAACTATAACCAATCAGGCCTTCAGCATTTTCTGACAGATTTACCGACCACCTCTGCAAAGACATCACAGTCTAGCCAGTTACACATTTTGACACGTGTTTATTCTGCCACAAACTCCATGACTCTCAAGGATATGGTCTCTGGCAGACTTATCATTTCTGTCTTGCATAGCTGAGACTGAACAAACTGAAGGGACAGAAATGTTACAGATTTTGCATCCTTGGGTACCAGACTTTACATCTGGCCAAGACATCTTCCCAGGAGAGAGATCGACATCCCAGTGAGATCAGTGGGACAGGAAATGAGTAACATGCTGATGTGGAGTGGTCCTTGTGACTAGAGCAAAGAAGCCAATATAACTCTACTGGATTTTATATTCACAGCTTGATTTGTTCACTGGCAGTCTTGGTGGAAAATCACATGACAGCTGTAAAATCCATCCACATCTTGGAGAACATGGCATGTTAAGTATGACATCCTTGGTGTCCAAGGAAGCAAACCATCATCCTAAAGCTCTAAAAGCAGCTGCAGGAAGCAAATCTTGCATTTCACTTCCTAATAGAACTGAACTGAATGCTGATTGAAAACGTAATGGGTAGTAATATACCCAAAGAACCAAAATTTTTGTGTATGAATACTAGAGAGCAATCTGTAGACACAAGCTTAGACATAACATTTCCCTTTAGCTGCTACAGTTATGTCAGGCCACTGTAATTTCTTTAAAAGTGCTTAGAAGCTTTTATTTCCTCTGTATCTAAAGCAAGGACTTGTAAAAGTTAATTTATGCAGCACTTGTCCTATTTGTCCTTCTGTATAAATTAACAATAATTTGCCCTATGCCTCCAAAAAGGCATAGGCACTAAGGAACTGAACAGTCTCAACAAGACAACCTCCACATATTTTAGAATCAAAGAATTTAAAGATTCAATAGCTTATTTAATAGTGTATTTCACAGCTTAGGATGGCACTTCATGTTAGTAAGACTCTAAAGGGAATACTAATAAAAGTACTTTTTAATTTATTAATTAGTAAAATAGAAGAACTCTGTGAAGACTTCTTTTTTAGCTATAATACATTCCACCAGATCACTGAAGCTTTTTGCTTATGAAATTGCCAATCTGGATCTATAATTTTAGAAGTTCTGCTGGTAGAATTTTAAAATTAGCTGGGATCCTTCAGTGAGTGCTTAATTTCCACAAAATTATACTTTGGCTTACATTGCCTAGATTGTTCCTCATATCATAAGCTCTTCCATATGATTTTCTTAAAACAGGCGTGAAAAGATATTTAATAAGATTATGAATTTAGGCCACTATTAGTGAACAAATGAATTATGCTGATTGATTTAGAAGCTTGATTATTTTTAAAAGATAAATAAAAAGAGTCAGATATAAAAGAAAAATGAGAAAAAACATAGATTATTATTTTAAAAAGCCAGACGGCTAAAGGGCCTAAATCTGAATAAATTATTTTTTAAACAACTTCCTTGAAATTTGCATGTATAGTCATGTATTCTTCATCACTTTTGCAGTTTATCTAATACAGCCAATTTGCAGTTACTTTTATACATACCCCTTTTAAAGGTACTTTGAATGCAATAAATCTCGTTCCTGGTATGGGCTGTCCAACTGGTGTCAAACTCCGCCATCTGTAAGGAAAGAAATAGTAATTTTTAAATTTTTTTCAAATTGCATCATTCAACAGAAGACAGCCACAGAACAAAGCACATTAAAATTGCTGTTATCATACAGTAAAATTAGGTCCCCAAATCTGCAATTATTCCATGAAGCAGCTTCAACTGCCAGAACATTTGAAAAGAGTCTTTTTCCTTTCTTCCTTCTTCTTCTTCAACTTCCAAGAAATTCCTCTCCTCAAAATGGCAGGATAACATTTACCAACAAGTACCAACAATATAAAGCAAAGCAGATGTGTAAGGTTCAACAGGTAAAAATGTATTGTTGTAGTTGGTGGACATTTTTCACCGGACTCAATCAAACTCCTTAAAAAAGTTACCCTAGGCAGACATCAATCATTTAATTGACAATGAAATGCAAAGTTTACTTTCATTAACAATACAAATCATCTGTATTTTCCAAAAATGTTTCCTCTGCAATATGCTTCTTTTTCAAAGAAACACTCGATTGAACTTTCTCTCACCATTTTGAAAAATACAGAGGACATTCCATCACACCAAAACCTACCACAAATCACCAATAGAAAGACTTGTTACAACACTCAAAACACTTGTAATTCCAAAACCACAAAGAACTGATATGCACAAGCTCTACATTGTATTGAAAAAAATCTCAATATTTAAGAGATTTCAATTTTCAAAAAGGATGAAAAGCATTATCTGAAGAGGAAAACAAGTTAATCAGCAGATCAATTTTATCTTCAAAGAATTAACTTAGTAAATTTAGAACTATTATTTTTTTTCTTCTTCTGCAAGTGCAAATTATCTCCATAACCTAACAAGGTGCAGCTGGATGACTTAAAATCTGCACAGGCTTTTTGCATTTTTGGCTAATACCTCAACTTTAAACTCAATTAAAATACAGAACATTTCCACTAGATTCTTTACCACTAGTGTCTATTTCCTTACAATTTTCTGAATTAATGCTTAAATTAACGTCTCCCTTTGAAGGGAGCATCCAACAGCTTCTAGATTCCTTTCTGATGTTCATTAAACTACACCATTTAATGAAATAAACTGAATACTTAATTTTAAAATATTCTAACCACTGAGTACTTTGCTTTGTTCACAATTCCTGTATCAGACCATAAAAGAAACTAGCAGCTGACTGGAAAAATTCTCAATGAAATATCTATAATTATGTTTGTCATAGTATATAAATACCAACATCACCGTTCAGAGATGCTTGGAAGTAACAAAGAAAACACAAAGCAGGGTGACCAAAGTGTATTTGATACTCAGCAATCACGTAACAATCTCCTACAGCCACTTCTTTAGCACTAACTTCTCTCTGTAATCTTCATCAGGAGGCCAAGAACAGATCAAGGCTCACTGAGCAGACATACAGGTGCTTAGTTTAATGGACAACAAATGAGGCAACAAAGGAGTAATAACAACTCATGATTAGGAAGGCTGTTGGAAACAGCTGGTCTGTAGAAGACAGATAAAAGGTGAGAAAGTGTAAGGGCAAGCTAGAGATGAGATTGCTGAGAGCTGTTTCAAATAAAATCTTTTACTAAATTCTAAATTTTTTGCAGGATAAGTCTTCCTAAGTGAATTTTCAAGTTTGTAAACTCTAGAGTCTGGTAGCTTTATGCTTGCTGTAAAATATGAGAACAAAAATCTGAGACTATGTTCCATTCACTTCTATTTAACAGATATAAAGTGTACATGAATCAATTAAGATCAGAAATTCAGTGCTGTTTTAACCTGATTTCTCTCAGAAATCCATGAGTGGAAATAAACCATCATTATCATAGATAGGAGTGTTTAGAAGTTAAAAAGAAAGTATCAAAAAAGGGCTTTAAAACCTTATTTTCTTTAATTAATAATGTAAAAAAGGGCTTTGTAAAAATTCTAAACTTTTTTCATATTAGGGGATTTGCAGAACAATACCCCAGGATTACTCAGTTTGTTGTCAGACCCTAATAAACTTAGAGTTTTATTCTCTTGTATTTAAAGCCGTTTAAATCCTCCCAGAAAAAAAAAAATCTGCACCATCAGCAAGAAATTCAAAAGCTGCTGACAGGTCTATGGCAGAAAATGAGCAGAAGGCACTTTTCATCAACAAAGGAACACGGTTGGGAATTAAAAGTGGCCTGGACTAAAGTCAAACTCTTACAAAGAAAGTAGAGATAAAGGCAGAAATGATCAAAGACGAGCCACAGGTAGTCACATAAACAGGAATTACAGAAGCAAAGACTGAAGTAAGCATTTTAGCAAGTATGAATGAGATTGTGACACGTGACCTGAATCCTGCCTGGACAGGAGTGGAAGGAAGAAAGGCAGGACTCAGAGGTGTTATCACAAGACTTGGCACCATCATCGCCCCTGTACCAGTGACTAAGAGCTAACTAACTAACTAACTAACTAAGAGCTTGAATGAAAAAACAAGCTGGACATGAAGAAACTAATTATGGAGTACATCCAGCTGCATATTTTATCTGCTTTGGTTTTAAAGTTTTAATAGAGCCAGATGCGGATTTTTTTTTTTGTAATTTATTTTAACACTGACATTGTTGTGGTCATATGGAAGCTTTAATTTCCAGTAAAATTTTCTGGTTTAGAACTGATTCATAGTAAGATTTACTTTAATAACTACTGAAATACTGTCACCTCTAACAAGATAATTTAGAAAATACTACTTGGAACTTCTTTTCCATTTTTTTGGCTACTGATACTGCATGATACACATGCAGACTGATTTTCCAAGTGACTTCCATACCTCTATAGACACCAGATTCAAAACTGATGCTAGGAAATACTTTTACAAATAAAATATCATCCTTCTCTCCCACCCACTGTTGAGCATCCACAATCCATTATGCCACTGTATTTAATATTCCTGTCTAAATGAAAATGCTGATGCTTTAAGTCTGGACAGGAAAAAATCAGTTAAAGAAGCATGTTTACAGTGCATAGGCAAAAAAATTTCAGCTTTGCCCTTCTAACAAAAAGATCCCACTCGGTATTTTTTATACTATTCAAGGGAAACAAGCCAGAAGGTGACATTTCTGCAGATGTTCTTCAGAACTGGAGTTTATGTAATTATACCCACAGCAGGATTTTGGATGCTGAAGCACAAATGAGTATAAATCTGTAAAAACATCATAGTATTTTATGACTTGTTATGCAGTTTCGATTGTCTGGTTCTCCACTAAAACATCATAGTGTACAACTACTGAGGGATAAAACCATTTCAGACACTGTGCAGAACCAGAACATGACTCTATGTGGGAACTGCAGTGCAAGGGGTCACTTGGACCCCTCTTTTACACTGATGTCTCATTTTGCCACAAAATTACTTCACCAGCCCTACTTTGTAGGTTTGAGACTGCAATGGACACTACACCATAGCTCCACTCCAAGACATTACTGGAAAAAAAGAAAAGTACTTTATCACAGAATGGCTTGGGTTGGAATAGGCCTTAAACATTATCTAGCTCCAACTCTTCTGCTACAAGCAGGGATACCTTCACTAGACCAGGCTGCTCACAGACCCATCTGACCAGCCTTCAAAACACTCACAGGGAAGGGCACCTAGAACTTCTCCTGGCAACCCACTCCTGTGCATCACCATCCTTGCAGTGAAAAATTTCTTCCTTACATCTGATGTAAACCTCTTCAACTTCAAAGTCATTACCCCTTGTCCTAAAAAAACGTTCACCATTTCTTCACCATATTCCTACCTACCACCTTAACTGAAACCTCCAATTTATTGTACGGCTTCAATTAGCATAATGAAATTTGGACTGAAAGTGTTAAGAATTGAGGCACTATCAGGAAGACAATCTTAAAAGATGCCACTACATAGTAGTGTCACTTTCCTTATCTTTTGCAGTACCATTAAACCAAAAGACTTACTGTGAGAGTACTGCCATTACAACATTGTGATTGAGGTTGTAGTTCCACAGTTGCACAGTCTGGACTTGTCCTTATGCTCCAGGGTACCACAATCTCACTTCTGCCAACACCTGCTTCTGTGTCCAGTAAATTGCATGTGCAGGAGGATCATCTAGACTCAAATAGCTTAAGTCCCTTCCAGGGTTCACTTCTACATCTTCCTGGCTTACTGAATTGACAGTGAAGAACATGCTGTGCTAGCACAAGCGTGACATCCATATCCTGCTGCATGAGACTGAGGGGCTGGCAGGGCCTTCACCTTCTTTACTGCCAAACCCCTGTTAGTGTGGATGTCTAGCTTCATTTCCTAGCAGTATAAAAACTATCTGGAGAAGCTGAAAGGACTTCAGTATCAGGCACTTTGTCAGAAGGTAATACTAACTTTATAACCAAATACTTGACAGTAGCTGTTTCTGTCCCTGAAAGATATTAGATTCCTTCCAATTGTAGAAGTCGAAAGTACAGTCCACTGATTCTTCCATACTTAAGAAATCCATGTAACCTGAAAGCTTCTCTAGTTCAAATGCAAGGGGGGGATAAGAATGGAGAAATGAGCACCTGATTCTCATTTCCAAGCAATTTCCAAGAATGAAGAAAACAAGGACAATTAATTGTTTTCAGATTTCTGAATCACTGCTTAAAAAACTAACCCCCTTCAGCTCACTTTTATCTAACACGTAACTGAAATGTCATCAAAATTTTCAGAGAAAGACATGCTTAAACAGCTTTTCTTAAAGTTTATTCTTATTTTAAGCCCTGAGTTTGTCAGCCACGGAAAAAAACTTCAGCTTCTTCATTTTTAAAATTCTGTTCATATTTTTGTTTCTATTTACTGCTTTTAGACCAAACAAATATTACAGGAATATGTGGTTTTTGTATCTTATTGCCCGTCCTGAGAATGCTCTTAGTAAACCTACTTCACACTCCTCCTGAAACCAGCACAATGTAATTCTTTCCTCAAATAATGTATCAATTACAAGTTATTGTCCCATTATAGTGTGCCTTTCTATCTCAGCATACCCTCCTATCCAAAAAGTTTGTATTGATGTTACCAAGAACACATGGGTTAAAACTCTTAACTTGGACTTTTTTTTTTCATGCTTTATTAGAGCTGAAGAATAGAACTGTATCTGTTTTAAATGACATCATTCTGTGGTCCACATAGGCACTCTCAATCAAGTCATCAGAAAGCCTGTATGGTGTATTTGGGTTAATTTGGGATTATTTTTGCTGATACAACATTTCTGTCATCCTCTTGTTAGAAACAAAAACACGGGATGTTCCGGGATGCGAATTCACAGAAATATTCCTTGATCTTATGCATGCAACCACCTGCTCCCACCTCATCAGCTCTTCTGCCATTCCTAGCAGCAAACACGTGAGCAGTCAGGAGTATGGACTACTCTCCCATTTCCCCAGTTAACATACACTTGGAAGTAAAAAGATTAGGAAGAAGGAAGTGTGTGTGGCCGACGAAGGAGAAGCGTTCACAGACAGGCTGGAGCATTATACTCACCTGGGGGATGAATGGCTGGGCTGTTCCTGTCTTGAAGAAGATACCTACCTTACCTGTCTGTAGGTGGTGAAGATGCTTGAGGCAAGAAAGCGCCCGGGGCAGTCAGTGCCCCTCTTGTGGGATGCCCGCTCCTGCCTCTTGCTTAGTGTGAGGGATACTTACCCATCAGGGATAGTATTCTTCTTTACCATGCTGAAAGGAGGAGCAGGCAGAGCAGGAGGCAGCGGTGAAAGTGGGCACTGCAGCAAAGGAGAGAGAACCGCGCGGTTAACACGGTGCTAATCTCTTTCTCCATCACTGGGCCTTTGCACAGGGCTGAGTCTCAAATAAACCAAGCAGCCAGCTGGGGCTTGAAGCCGTCCTGAGCAAGTTCTGCACCTTGCAAGCTAGCCTATTCCTCCACTGCTACAGCATGACAAGAGGGAAAGACAACTCACCTCTCCTCTCCAGGTGATCACAAGAGAGAGGAGAGGCGGCAGGTTTCTCTCTAGCTCTGGCAGCAGCGCTGCAGGCACGAAGATCTTCCTGGCAGTCCTTTCTGTCCCACTCCTGCGGCTCGGAGCCGTCTATTCCGCCCTTGCGCTCCCAGACAGAGCCCGTCTCAACGAGAAGAACCTCCAGGCAGCTGCAAGAGGCGAGGCCGGCACCTCAGCAATGGAAGGACCACCACCTGCTCCCCCTTAACCTAGACGGGTCCGATCCCGCTGGACGCCGGGCGCCCGCCGACCTCGGGGGGGCCCGGGCGGAGGGGGGGCGAGGGGAGCGGCCCCCATTCCCCCGCTCCACGGCCGACGCCGATGAGGCTGCCCCTCACAGCCGCGTGATGCCCCTGGGGCAGCAGCGGCTGCGGGG
>JANPWX010000328.1:1096013-1118629 GCA_024734555.1 Trochalopteron elliotii | reverse complement strand
CCCCCTGTGTTCGGCCTCCCACGGCACAAACACCGGGCCTTGCCGCTCCGTAGAGCCTGCACTCGCCTTTGAAAACGTGACAGCAGTTGGGCAAGCAGTTGGCGTGTGGGGAAAAAATTATATGCCCCACTGGAAGTTTGTCCTGATTTGTTTTCCATATCTTGCTGGAGACACTGGCGATGTTGGTAAGCAACAGATAGAAAGACTTGTAAATCAGAACCTGCAGGAAGGTAGTACAATAAAAATACTTATTTACATATTTCCTGCTATTGTGCAGCAAAACTTAACAAGTCTGTTAGGGTTGTATTAATTTAATTTTTATGTGCTTATATTGAATAGTTCCATTGAACTTGGTGGCATTTCCCATAGTTTAAAGTAGAGGTTTCTGAATTTAGTTTTCTCATTCTCTCAGCAGCAGCAGTACTAACTCCAGATGATGTGTGAGGTCTAACTGCTGGGGAGGGATGCTCCCAAACCTCTGTAAATACTTTCACTCCCCTAAATGAGGAACCTGTGCTGCTGTCTCAGCCATACCCATCACCTCAGCCTCAACTGTGCACCTTCCTGAACAATGTTGGTACAGCACTGTGCAAAATACAGACTACCTGATGTTGAAAGAGTACTTAAAGAAAGTATCATTTACTTGCCCTGCAGATGCATTTTATTGTCTTTATTGGAGATTGAATAGTGCCTAGACAGGCCTGTAACCTGACCTATTGCTTTTTTTTTTTTTTTTTTTCCTTGCAGGTTCTCTGCTGTTTACGCTGTGTCATAAGACAAATGGTGCTGCTACTAACTGGAAAATCTGGTCTGGCATACATGATGAGCATTTAGAGTGAGTGACAGTTCTGTACCTTGCTCTGTACTTAATGGTACCACTCTGAATGGAGCATCTGGTAGAACAAGTCTTCCTTAGGACATGTAAGTATTTATTTTACTGAGATCAGTAAGGAAACTTATATACATATTTAGGTATATTATTAAACATATTATGAGAAGAAAAAAGTATACAAATTGGTGCTCACTTGTATTCTGTTAGTAGTTGGAGGAAGTTTGTGGAACTTGCTGGGACAGCCTGATGTCCTGGTCCTGCTGGAGCTGCCTATGATCCCATTTAAGTTTCTCTAAGTGTATGTTCACAAACAACCTCTCTTCACAATCCCCCTGCTCTTGGAGCGAGTCAAGGACGACAGTGCCTGCTACAGCAACTGTGCTTTTTTTACCCAGGTCAGGTCAGGCACATCTACCTGCCAGGTGTCCTACCTGAAGGCTGGGACCAGTACTAAATTCAGACTTCTGCAATTTCCCATTGACTTTCTTTCCCTCTGCTCAGACATTCTTCATTCATCCTGTGGTGATTTATTTCTGTTTCCTGACTAAATCTCTTCCTCTTGTTTCTTCTCTAGCTCCTGTGGATTGTAAATCACATGCTGGAACACAAATAAACTGGAAATGCTACAAGTATTTTATAAAAATATTTTAAAATCATAAGCATGTCTTCAGCACATCAGTATCTTCCTTAGTTTTTAAAGTGCTATTTGATGAATATCAGATATTCTTCAGATATTTAGCATTTGGGTACCGAATTGATCTTAATCCTAAAATACAGTTAGCTAATTTATTTACACTGTGAATATCTCTGCTTTGCAGTGTCCTGATGTAATGAGGTTCAGAGAAATACTATTGCTTGTAGGAGGGTTGACATCAACCCTCAAGAATTGAAAACATAAGAGATTGTATCAATGACTGAATGACAGAATATGATTAGTTCAGCTGATATAAATCTTACTTTAAAAATAATTTAAATTATATACCTAGTTGATAAATTTAATTAAGTATCTTTTAAGATTACTAATGTGTTAGTATCAGATAATAGTTCAGGAAGAATTATCATGTAGAATATCAGTAATCATACATTAAATGTATGAAAATTTGGATAAAAATTAGACCTTAATATAACTGTCACCAGATTGATAAATTGTTATCACACAGGAGCACTTTCTGTGGAATCAGTAGTGAGGCTGAATCATATAATCACAGAGTCATGGAATGGTTTGAGTTTGAAAGGACCTTAAAGATCATGTAGTTCCAAAGGCCCTGCCATGGACAGGGACAGCTTCCACTAGATCAGGTTATTCAGAGCCCCATCCAGCCTGGCCTTGAGCACTTCCAGGATCGGGGAATCCACAGCTCATTATTTTTGATAGTCTGAAATTTGAGTATTTTCCTTCTCACTTATCTGATCTATAATAATTGCTGAGAAAAATCTGCTGCTGGATGGAGGCACTGATACATAATGGTGCAGATCTCTTCATGACTCAGTTATGAAAATTTGCATTTGTAGCCATTAAAAAGTCATTGCTACTTAAAAAAATGGGGGGTATGTCTACAAAATATAACTGTTCTTCATAGTAATTTTGAAAATAATGTACATGTCAAATGACTAATCCCTGAATAAAAGTGGCTACTACTTTTATAGGTACAACTTTCTGCTCTTTTGTACTGAAATGGCTGAGTGGCACTTCATTAACTGGTGAAGTGTTACTGGGACAGCCACAGGGAGGGTTGTGAGGTGCTCAGGTGGTTTTAAAATTACACCAGTCAAGGTGGGCCAGTTTACTTTTTTTTTTACAGTTTGTAAAATGATTTGAAGTAAAAGTAGCATGCTTTGTATAAAAGTGCCCAAGTCCCTGACTATACCCTTTCTGTAGTAAGTTCTGTTACAGCTACAGTAAGTGACAGCTCAAAAAAAAAAAAACCAGGAAAACAAACCAAACAGATGAAGTCTGGGCTGGGTTCTGAACAGCATGTCCTTATCCTGAAAGGAGACACCAAGGAATATGATATTTCCTCACAAAAAAGAGTCCTCTTTGAACTCTGATCTGGCAGGCTGTCAATATTGACCTCTAACTGTTTTGTCAAGTATTTGTTTGTGAAGCATGTTTTCTGAAGGTTTTAGAGAATTCGTTTTTTCTCCTCCATTAACTCTAAATTCAAGAAAGCATCCTCCTTCAGGGAAAGACAAGCTCATCAGCAATTCAGATGTTAAAGTGCAGGTGAGTTGCTATGGCTGTGAGGTAGCAAATTGTACATTTTGTTTGAAAGCCACATAGTTTCTATGGTCCATTAAAATCAAGTGGAAGTTTCACTTTATTTGGAGGGGCAGAGAAGGTGACTTTTCAAATATATTAAATATACATATATCCACACACAGTCTTATTGAATGGCTTTTTCTCGTCTGTCAACACATTTTGATTTAGATGTACCTTTCTTCCTAGAGAAAAAAGAAACTACATGCTTTGATGTCAGGCAAACTCATGCATGCTTTATCACGGGCACCTGATGAAGGAAGTGTTTTCCTGTAGCACCTGTTTCACAGCTGATAAATTCTGCTTGATAATGAATTATATATTTTTAAGTTTTATCAGCATTTTCATCTGTTACAATTTCATGTTCAGATCTGTGGGAACTGTTTGTAAGTTGGTTTAAGGTTTCTTAGCGCTTCCTAGTTGATTTTTTAAATAGCTATGATAATAAACCTGATTAATCTGTCAGAATTTGAAATGTGTTCTAAAAATTGCCTACTTGATAAGAAATTTCTGTTGCAATGAACATTTTTTCCTTTAAATGTTCTTCCATTAATGCTAGATGGCTTTATTTTAATGTGCCAAGAAACATCAATGCAGAAATAGCTACTAGAATTTGATGGCTCAGTCACAGATAAACTTATCAAATGGTCTAAAGCAATGAGTTTAATCCCAAATATCCTCAGTGTTCATGTATGAGGGTATTCATATATGATGGAATTGATTATGGTAATGTGTAGCAGATTTTGATAGTCCATCTTTACATGCTTTTTTAGAAGAGAATATATATTGTATATATATCTTATATATATGTATATACATCCCTACTGTATTAGGAGACAGGGTAATTGTAGATACTCTTAATATTTTTCATGCAAGTTCTTTGGCTTCAAGATTACAAATAACAGGGACTGAGTTAAGGCTCGTTATGTTTTTAAAAAGTTTAATAGATAAAAGCATAGCCTGGGAACAAACTGAAGTAGTTATCACAATTATTTAAAACCCCAGAGCAGAGCTGTTGCCTGAGATTAGGTCTCATACCAGAATAGCCAAGCAGAGGAAGCTCTATCTTCTCCTGCAGTTGCACAGAGGTCACTCCTGTGCCTGGGATAGAGGTCCTGTGCTCTCCAGGACACACAGATGTCCTGTGAACACTCAGGAGCTCTGGGATGTTCTGAATGCATGAGCTTAGATTAACTTTGGAGAGCTCAGCCTGCAGTTCTGATGTGTGAGGGCTGTGCTGGATTTATGTGTGTCCTGTGCAGCTCACCTGCTTGTGCTCCACATGTCAGATGCAGCTTGTGACTAACAGGTTATTATCAGTCATATCTGATAATCCAGTGAAAAGAAAAAAAAACAAAGAAATTGTTTTGTAAGAAATTTAATTTGCAATACTATTTCTTAGAAAAGGACATTTTAAAAATTTTTGTAATGTGCAATATTTGCATAACAAATATTAAGCATTACATAGTATTTTTGCATGACAAAAAGATTTTTGTCATGCAAAAATATTTACGTACTATTTAAAGTAAAAGTAAACACCTTTTTCTACTTTTCAAAAGTTCACTTCAGTAAAAAAATATGAATTTGTTTACAACTAAAAGGCATTGCAATTAGACCTGATAAATAATTTTGTCTCAGATAAGCCATGTACTAGCATATGCTTATGCTACTGGTACTAGTCAGAAAGATATATCAGAAGTCTTGAAGAAATTCGTGTAAAGTCTGTAAAGGTTAATTGAGAAGAAAGTTATTTTGAAATTGAGGCAATTTGTAAAACCCTCCAGCCTTGCCCTTACATTCTTTCACAGTATGCAGGATCCAGGGAACAAACCATTCCAAAATACTTTTGAACAGCTGCAAGAAGAATTTAACTTTGTTACTGAAGAAGATATTAAAAAGTGCAAATGCTTCCAGCTGTTGCAGTAGTAAAACTTCTGTTTATAAGGAGATCCAACATACAGTATTTCAGGAATTTGGTGTTTGAGATACAGTCTTTGTTTTAAACTCATATTTGGTAAGTTGTGTTACATTTAGTCTCTGACTTTTTTTGTATTTTCTGAATCCATCTTTCCTGTTCTTTTATGTGTTTATGTAGCAGAGAATGTTGTTCATTACCAATGTAAATGCCAAGTTAGATCTATCTATACTTTCACCACATCTAGATGACCTGTAATTAGAAGCATATTAGATGTGTTAGTTAATAGTACAAATCATATGATAAAAATCCAATAAGAATTTTATTATAGGTATTGGATACAAATATTGGATATAAATTTTACTTATAGGTATTGGATACACATCTAGATTATATGGTCCTTTAAAACAAAATTAACAATTTTTTTCTCAACTTCAGTGTTCGCAAAGTGAAACTCTGGTTAAAAACTTGAAAATGTAGTTAAAACCCAACATTTTGATTAGATACTGCATCTAGCATGCTGATTTTTGTAGACTGCAATACTTCATATTCTTGATCAATGAGATTGTATATTCTATGAAACTTTGTGAACACTCACACTGAGCTGCCACAATTTATCATGAGATGCAGTTCTGAGGCAGAGCAAGAGTCAGCAAAGGTAGTGGCACTACAGCAGTATGAACATTATTCCTTTTAAATGTTTCTTGTTTGGGAAAAATTCTGGGTTCTCTAAAGTGTGAACTCTTCAGCTACATTTAGAAATTTCTAAAGGAACCTGAATCATGTGAAATACTTTTGCAGTTGAAATTCTGGATTTTTTTTTTTCCCAAAAAGCTGATTGGTATGAACTTGTGTCTTTGCCTTCATTAAAAAGTCTCACAGCTCCTCTTTCAGTTAGTTGTTTCAAAAATTGAATATCATGAGGAAATATCTATCACACCCCTAGAAGAGTTGTCCTAATACTTAGATATCACAATGCTTTATTTCTGTCATGTACTTATAGTTTAAATTTATCAAGAGTCAGCTTCCTGGACTCTTTTGTGGTGTGCCCATATCTGCTAGTTCAGGATCCCCTACTAGATATGTTCTTCTTGTGCAGAGGCTGATAGGCTGGTGGTGTTTAGGGAGTTAAATTGACTTTCTTCACTCTGTCTCTAGAATGCAAGTTTCCTTGTAAATGGTCCTTGCAACTCTTTCTGAAGCTTTCCCATTCATTGAACTAATAAATTAGGGAATGTTTTCTGGCAATACATATTTTCATAGTGCTCTGTCTTTATGGCAAGATTAGCTATGAAATTAATGGGTTTTAAACTCTCTCATGCAAAGAATAGGTATATTCTGGGAGTTATTAGTTTTTGAGGTCCATTTTTATGGAAATTTTTTATATCCTGTCAATGTTTATGCTTTTCTTGATAGTTGCAGATGAGGCCAGAAAAAATGGTGTGGGTTCCTAAGTCTTACAAAGAACATAAATGGAAATAAAAACTGCAACGGTTGATATACACAACTGACACATAGACTGATAGTTTGAGGTACCTACTTTTCAATTCTCAAACACTTTGTAGCATGGTGACCTTGAAAAAAAATCCCTTCCTGACTAATTATGCAGTTGTTATCTTTATAGATATTATAAAATTATTTTATACCTTTCTCATAAACATACGTGTCCACATGAGTGCTGCCCTGTCAGTGGCAGCCATGCACAGGGCTATTCACCACATGCTTATTTGATGAGGTGTAGATAAAAAATTCTAGTAATTCCAAAAAATTTATAATTCCATGAGCAGCTGTCAGAAGCAGCTGTTCATCTATAGAATATCTTATGAGTAAACTGCCAGGTAAAAAGGGAGTGGGAAGGTATCAGTAGGTGGCAGAAAGACACTAGTATTGTAGCTTTACCTGTGTAACCAGAACCTGACATCTCTGCCTTTATAATATTTTAAGGTTTCCATCTTTCTCTGTGCTGAGCTCCAGATCCCTTTACAAGACTTCTATTTCCATGTTTTCAGTCATGACAACCTTTTCCTATAGTGCTGTATTACTGTTCTCCAGATAGTTCAAATCTGTCATCAGAGGGAACTTTCCAGATGCTATGATGTGAAGCAGACAGCTTCTCTTTCCATGAGAAGGGAAGTTTGGGGGTGGTGAAATGAGAAAGTGTTCACAACACTTCAACTGATACTGAAGTTGCTCTAGGATACTGCAACTATAATTTGGAATAGTTATTTTGCTCTTCAGTGGGTATGTTTTGCTAGATGTCATTTTTGTATCAGTTTGAAAAGGTGTACTCTGAGCTTAGGACTCGACTCTTTGATCTGCACGACATCATTTTGGATCCAGCAGTGCTTACTTCAAAGTACAATAATATATGAAAATCATGTCTGACTTCTGGGAGATTTGGAAATTATATGACTGTATCAACTCTATGCTCCATCTTGAGCTAAGAAAACTGGCTAGATTCAAGCTAGCATATGAGAAACCACTTCTGCTATCTATACCAGCAGCACTGTTGTTTCTTGTTCCATCTGCCAACAAATAGTTTTAGCTTTGTGTTCACAGTTATATCATCTTTGCTTTTGATAGGATGTGTTTAAGTTTCACATTCACTCATATGAGAAAGAATTGGCTTGGATCAGTTATCATTCTGTTCTCAGCTCCTCTGGAGCAATTGAAAGTAATGAAAAATTAAATATAAAATATTTATCTGGTATTTGCAAAACTCTGTAGGAGCTTTTGTTGTTGTAAAAGTAAGGTGATAAGGTTTTCAGAGTGATGACATTCTACAGTGTCCAGTAGTACATATTATAACAACAGCTCCAGTGGGTGTTACTGTTTGTGAGAACTCTTGGTGTCTCTGTATGTTTTGGAGCTGATATGAGGACAGGTCCCCACTTTTGTAGCATGATTCCAAAAAAGACTTTTCCCAAGACTACTTTTAGGAAGCACTTCTTTGTCCAATTTGTGACTACAATGAAAGGTGCTGGCATGTTTCCCTCATGGTGAGGAGAGCATGGAGGCCTCAAGGGGGAATTGAAATGAAGTTTGTGTGAGCAACACAAAGAATTCCAAGAAGAATAGAAAGTTCAGTCACAATTATTTGGATTCTATTCTATTCAAACTCCAGACTCTGTGTGCAGCCATAGCTGATGACTATCTTGAGCATATACACAGTAGGTAGTTTGGAAGTAAAAACTGAGTTAAGGGGTATTTAGAATATGGCTGTTTGCAATAAAATGTTCAATAGGCTGTTTTAGAGTCCTTTTATTGAAATAATTTTAAAATAACTTTTAACTTTTTCAATTTGAATAGGGCCATGGAAAATGAATTGCAGAATACTAGATGTCTTAACATGATAGAATAGAACTGTAGAATCATGTAGGTTGGTAAAGACTGCCAACTCCACTTAATTTTACAAGTTCCTTAGATTGTAAATGTTTAAGTGCATTATTCCAAGATTTCTATTCTACTTCTCTGAGACTAGAAGAGGGTTTCCCAAGAGAATTTGTCACAGGACATGTCCTCCTGGGAAAAGTCTGCTACTGTTCTTCTTTTCAAGTGTTGGTGTCCTTTTACAGAACTTGGCAAGTAGAATCCTTTGAGGAATATATAAATAATTAAAAATTCCTTTTATTTCAAGTTATATACTATGAATCAAATTGATTTAATACCTTAAACACCATCTCTTACACTGTATTAAAATGATTTTATATAGTACAGACCTATGAGCAAAAATACATTAATTGTAGTGGATTTCATGTGAGTATACAAGTTTTACTTGGATACACCTTGAATGAGACATATATTTCCTAATGCCTTGGAGCACATAATATTATTTACCTACATAATTTTCCCCTATAGTCAGGCTTTGAAGTTACAAATCAAAGTAATTTGTCTGTTCTAGTTTATAGGATACTAAAAGAAATAGTTATTCAAAGAGCATGTATTTCTAAAAGAAATGTAAAGCATAATTTCAAAATAGAAAAAATAATAACTTGTGGTTTAACAATGGAGGAAAAAGAGTTTTAGTAATGAACTGTATTAAAAGTGCTGAATGTGCCACAAGAGCTACTGAATGTTGGTCCCAACTTAAATAAGTTATTTTAGCATCCAGTAAAAAGAGCTGAATTTGTGAATTTCACAGATTCACCAAACAGTTTGAGCTGGAAGAGACCCACAAGGATCAAGTCCCACTCTTTGACTGACAATACTGTAATGACAACTTGCTAGTAGTGGCTGTGGAAGCTGAACCAGTAAAATGTAATTTTTATCATAATTCCTGAAGATGTTTTTTAAAGAATGCGTGCTTTTGGGAATGTCTGTTTTAGAAATCTTTAATTCAGTAAATGTTTGCACATCTTTACTTCTGTGCCTAGGAAAGCATACAGCATGTGCAGTGCTCAGCAGAACTGAATATACACATTTTTATACCACAAAATTGTATTGAAAAGTAACTGTATCATGTCTAGGAAAGTCCTCTGCTTTCTGCATTTAATCAGATTCACTGAGTGGAAGGTGCAAGAAATCCCATCACAGGCTCTATTGACTAATTTGCATTAAGAGATATTTCTTCCTTACCTCCATTAGTATTTGGCTTAAATCCTGAATGATTTCATTAGCTATGTAAGGGCTTAATCTCTTGAAAATCCTGCTAAGCTCTTGCCCTCATTGAAAGCTGTGATAATTTTTTCTAGTTAATTTTGATTTAAATATATAGCCTTTCAGTTCTACTTAATGCTCCTTGCTTCTTTTTTTTTTTTAATAATGGCGAGATGAATAAGAACACCATTTTTTCCCTTATCTTATTATTTTGCATCCTTCTGCTGTTTGGTCTTTGAATCTTCTTTTACACAATACCCTTTTTTTCAACCTGTCAATGCAGTCACTGCAATTTTAAGTGAGATAAAATGAAATACTTACGGGAGTTGATGTCCTGTTTTTTTCAACATACAGTAGTATTTGAGACAGCTGTGGGTTTTGCTGTAATTATTCTTTTGACATATGAAAGACTTAGATTTATTCAGAGTTGTCCTGCACTTTTTTTCCAAAGGAAAGAGAACAACTTGCAAAAGGTTGCAGAAGAAAGTACTGCTTTAAATCTGTTTTATATTACTGCAAGTATGCAAGGAAGCTAAATAGCATTTTTACTTTCTTTTCTAATGGAAGTACACGTAATTTCTGTTATCCATTTTGTGTTGATACAGGAGGGGAAATGACATTTGTACTAACTCTAGAAAAATTCTTTTGAAATCTATGGGGCTGTATTGCAAGGGGATATGTTAGAAACAGTTTGATACTGTTTTATTCTCTCCGAAATACTAACTGCTTTGTGAATGGGGAGAATTTAAGAATGTGGAGATAGGATGGTTTCCTGTTAAAAAAACAAACAAGGCATGTACTAACGTCAAGTATAAACAGGAATATATAAACAGGGATAGCTTGTGAAAACAAACAAAACAGGCAGTTTTTTCCAAGAGAAAGTGGCAATGGAAGTGCTTCCAAGCTAGTTCTGTGTTCTCACAGTGTGGTTGATCGAGGGAGTGAAAAAAAGTCTTCATGGTTTCTTGTAGGTGTAGTGCTGCATGCTCGCTACCTTTTTAGCAGCTAGTTCTCTCAAGTCTTAGGATACTTAACAAGAAATTCCCAAGAGATACAACCACCTCTGTGTTGTGGGAGGATCCCTTTAGAGCACATAACCTAAACCCAGCTATAGAAGTCTAAGGGGGTCTTTTCTGCTATTTAGAGAAGCTGTTTCCCAGTTTTCACATTTGTCATTCCGCAGTCTTTTGGATGCATGGCCACACGCCCACTCCTTCATGTGTCAGTGCAGATAGTCTTCAAGGTGTTCATAATCTCAGCTAAAAGGGAATGGAATACCCAAGTCCTTGGAGGTTGTCCTTATTGCACCACAGTGAACAGGAGCTAAGATAAGATATGAGCACTGAGATGGGATGCAAGGTCAGAGGCATAGAACTGCTCTCCAAAATACAGGCACTTTCCCTGGAAGCTCAGGCTCTGTGGTATTTCTGAAGGATTTCTCCACCTCTGGAGATCTGCAGCAGTGCTGTATGGAGTGTCATCCATCCTCCTGCAAAATCTGTCCATCCAAGCATACAGCAGCACTCAGCAAAGCCCTGCTGCTGTTAGTGTTCTTAAACCTGACAAAATAAATACAGAACTCTTCTCTAAGTAACATAGTTGACAGTGGTTGGAGAGGGTAAAGCAGAACACCATTTGGCACAATCTCTCATGACATCATGTTAACAACAGGCAGATTGACAATCTGTCCTCCTCTTCTGCATGGAGTCTCATTAATAAATCTGTAGGTCAAACTGAAGGGAGGGCAAGTGTTAAAGTACCCAGTCTGGTGAGCTTGAGTTTTGAAACATCCATAGTGTAACTGTACATACAGTAACTTTCAATTACTTCTATTTTATGTTTTAATTTTCTAAAAGTTTCTAAGCAATGCTTTACATATATTCTTTGTTTTCTTAAATATGATAAAGATACCTAGATACCTGAAGGTGCATAGAAAAAGGTGTTTAAGGAGAAAATAATTACTCAGTTACACATTGTTTGGTTTGGTTTTTTTTTTTTTTTACAATGTTCAGTAGCAAATGCTTTCCTTTGTCAGAATGCATGCCTTGTTTATTGAAGTTATAGAAATTTCTTACATTAAATTCCAGTAAAGAGCAAACAGTCTAATGTAAGCTTCACAATTGTACACAATTTGCCTTAACTTCTAAAATATCACTGAGAGGGAGTCTAAAAATAACAGTGTGTATTTTGTTACTACTGCTTTACTTGGTGTTTTGAAAAATTGCTGTTGACAACCTTTTAATACAGGACAACCAACTGGGCCCTTGCACTCACTTAGATAAGGCCTTATCTACTCACGAGACTTTTGTTCCTGTGAACATTCAGAATGTGAAGTTAATAAATTATTAAAGGAAGATTGCTACATGACTTTCTGGCTTATATTTATTTTAACCACAGTATTACAGTAGCACACAGTTTTTATTTCTGGTGATGTATCAGTCACTAAAATGTTGACTTTAAAATTTATATTTGAAGCTACATTTGCAATGCTTGAAAACCATAAATATCCTCGCATATAAATAATGAACCTGGGTCATGGGAAGCAGAGATAAGGCTTTTCTTGTTATGTACAAACAAAAATAGCTTCAGATTTGCAATTTCAAATCTGAAGCTGAGACTTCTACAGAAGTGTTGAAAAGTATTTGGCGGTCCTTGTAGTTGTTAGGAGATTCATAAATGTCATGGGTAGTTCCTATTTGTAATTACAGTGGGAAAAAAATAAAAACTTGAGATTTCAAGGCCACAGTCTAGACAGACTTGGCTTTTGCTGCCTTAAGAATGAAGACAAAACTTTCCAGATCGAAGTATCCATGTAATATGCATGCTATCATTATATTAGAGCATTGCCCTTGTTCCTTACAGGGATAGAGTACAGCTTGCTCTCCCTCTGGCCCTAGATCCTTCAAAAAGGTTTTCACTATCAGTGGTTTATTCCTAAATGGATGGGTGAAAGCTAAGAGGCCTCAATTTCATTTTCTAACTTCAGACAAATTAAATTTTAAGCAAGCTTATTAATTTTTGTGACTCAAGCCCTAATCACAGCCTTGCTACAAATATGAAATGTGCACAATGTTAGGAATAAACAGAACTTCTTCTAGTAAGCAGCAGTTATCAGAAATTCAAAACAATCAAAAATACTTGTGCTAGGATGCATCATGTGATTCTATACTGCCCACAGCATGACTGAGCCTTCACAGCTATTGCAAATAACACAAGTGGTTGTAGCTCTTGACAAGAGGCTATTCCCACATCTCCTAAATGATTTCTAGTATTAGAAATCTGAGACTGCCAGTATTAATGGTTGCTTTTTTGTATAAGAGCAAAATGAATTCACCCGCTGGCTCTTGAACTACTCAAGTTCTTTTGTTCTTTATTTCTTCGTTACAGCTGTGTGCTGGGCTCATTGTTAAATTGTACAATATTGAGCATATGCTGTGGCTGCAATTAGTTTTAAAGCCCCTTCCTGCATGATTTCCTTCCTATATTTTTTCAATTGTGAAGTCTGTTCCTGAAGCTTATGATATGTCACAGAAAACAAGGGGGGAGGGAGAGAAATCCTTAAAGTTTCAGGGCAAGAAGTTTACATATTTTAAAAAAATATAGTACAAAACATAATACACACTGGAGCCTTCTTACTCAAAACTAGTTTTATTTTAAAAAATAAGTTGAATGCATAGCACTCACAAAGATTCCATTGTTTTGGACATTTTGCATTTAGAAGCACCATTCTTATTTATGCCATAAAAAACACATTTTGGTTCTAATAGTAAGAACAGTGTATTTTTAATGTACACTGATAAAGCCCTTTTAAATAATATAGATTGAAACTGTTCAGTGTACATTTTCTCTGTAGTCATGATGCAGCTGTAGTGTCAGAAAAAAAACCTCAGACTAAGTAATAAATTAAAAACAAACAGCATGTAGTGGATCTTTTTACAGTTGACCTAATGTCTTAAAATAGTCAAATAAAAAACACCCTATTAAATGTAAATCCGTGGTATTAACTAACTGAATAAGCCCCCCACCCATTATAATTCCAGTGTTAAGGATTAGTTAAATTTTTATATATCAAATGCCTATGGGATAGATTTACTAATACCCCCAAAAAGAAGAGCCTATACTGCTGTGTCACAAATAAAGATGACAAGTTAGATGATTTAAAGACTTTACAGAAAAAAATTGCTACAGGCATCTGCTGTTATTTCAAGTCATGGTCTATTACAAGACTGTACATTCATAGCATCAGAGGTAGTTAGAGCACTGAGGACTTGGATACAGCATTGCAACAAAACAAAACCAGCAGAAAAGTCCATTTCCCTCTAAAATGGGTAACAGTGCTGAGGAAAAAGCATGGCATCTTATGAGGTGGAAAGTTTCTACTTAACACTTACTCTGAGACATGGGGAAAAATTCATTAAGAGATGAAGAGAAGAGAGGAAAAAAATCGAAACCAACTTGCATTTTAATATGGAATTGACCACACTATGCCTATTTCAAAGTTGATTCTCTAAGATAAAAGGGAGAGGGTCATCTTTTCCATTCACCCTTCTATTCTTCTTGACTTGCACATCTATGCTACAAAAGCCCACAACAAAAATTGGGATTTAAAAGACAAAACAAGAGAAACAGGATTTCTTCTCCTCAACAATAAATAGATTTTTGTAGCATGTTACAATTTAGCCCCAAAAAGAATGAACACAGCTGTCCTCCCTCTATTCTGAACATTATGGTGATAAAGCCTTCATCTTCATATTGATAATGTAATTTAATTGGCCCCTGCTTTTAAAACAGTTTCTGTAAGATTCACAATAATTCAGTGTCATTTGATGGTACACGATTTTAAGTGCTGCCACTAAGACAGGGGAGAAGATGCTAAAAGAACAAATGAAATGACCAAAAAAAGCCTTAAGCACATATACTATAAAGATATTTTAAAGTAGTAAGAATCCTGTCATTCATACCACTTCCTCCCATATTCTACCACAGGAGAAAGTCTGGTATCTTCTTGTATTTAAAAAAAAAAACACCCCCCCAAAATCCCCCAACAAACACACAAAGGACCCCAAAAACCATCTCCATTAATATCTCTACCATAATTTTCATCCAAGAGGTGGATGATGAAGCTTTCTACCCTCAGACTGTCCACTCCACAGGAGATAGTGTAATCCCATAGTTATATAATTAGCACCTTACTTGTGATGAAGCAGTTCACTCTGCAAAATATTTTTGATCCACCCACTTGGAAGAGCAAATCTCTATATCTTCTCCTGGAACTCCCAAATAGTAGAAGAAAAAGTTGCCCCTTTATTACCTGAGAATTTCCCTCCACTATAAACCTGACAGAACCAGATTTCTATCAGCATTTAACTGTACTTTTTTCTGTAGGGATGATATTGTCAGTACAACTGGAGGATGCTTTCTGTTGGTTAATAATATTTGTGTGCTTGTATGTGTGTACACAGAGGAATCACAGCCACTGTAGTAGTTCTGGTACAGTACAAGTTCAGTTGAAACTTTCTCTTTTCTTCAATTATCACACTGCCGGGTACTAGTTCACGTCTACTTTCTGTGAACACTAACATATCCCTTTGGTACTCTGCATAGATGCCCTGAAGAAAAGCCACTCCACTTGCTATAGGCTCTTCCCTCTCTGCCTTCCTTCCCCGAGTTATACCTAATTAGTGTACAAACCAGCAGCACCAAGCAATGAGTAGAAAAGTCCCTGAGTTAGTATGAAAGAGTTACTTCAAACACAAAAAAAGATAGGGAGGATAAAAGAGGCAAAAACATACTGTCTTGTCCTGTAAAGTACAAAACTTAAACTAGCCAAAATACCAGTTAATTCACGTGTGTTAGCCTAAAGCAAATAACCAACACAAGTGGTGAAAAAGGGGCAAGAATATGGAGTCAGCCACGTGAGATTTGTTTCTTCCTGTGATCTCCATGTACCTGTAGAAGCCTGGTATTCAGTGGATTCTTAAGTTTCAGTACAAAGTAAATGTTAATACTGTACGGTGGGATGATATAAATGTCTTCAAAATAATACTGCATATCTCCTTCATGAAAAGATAAGTCTGTAGTTAGTCCACAGCTGTTTTTCTTTTGAGTAGTATTTCACAGATGCACATTAGAAACAGAATATTCTAAGTGTCAGAGTAAGAACGTATTATCCCCAAGCATACAGATTCTTTTTCAGAGGATGGTCTATGTGCTAACTTCTTGCAGGCTGTTATTTGAGCTGTGGTACCAGTTGCCAATCCAGTTGCTTTTTTTTGTAGGAAGACGCTTTTTTTTAATTCAATTTTTTTCCCTCAAACTTTGAGGTTTAACAAAAAAAAAACAACGAAAATTTTCCACACAACTCTCCACCCCCAACAAACAAGCAAAGAACTATTTTGTACTTATCACCTCTCAAAGCAGGGAGTGACACAGGAATATCGTCCATTCACTTGGTACGTCCGGTTGTAGGAGACACTTATACACGGCTTCACTTCCAGGGGCACAGCCAGCGCCATGGCAGCGCCGCTCTGGACGTGGCCTCGGGCCTGAGCAGCGGTGTGTAAGGCAGCAGGGCAGGTCTGGAGCGGGTAAGAGGCTGTGTGAGCGGATGATAAGATCTGCTGGCAGCTTGGCTGCTGTGCTGCTGGGTGGTGGTACTGTAAGGAAGACTGATGAGCCTGCAGATACTGCGGTATGTGCTGCTGAGCATTGGCCTGCTGGCCACTTGGAGCTGGGGGCTGAAACACGGCGTGTTGGGCAGACTGAGTCTGTTGTCCTTTCTGCTTGTTCGCTTCCTTCACGTCGTTATCGTGCGCACTAAAACAAGTTGACAAGACAAAATGCATCAAAATAGATATTAATATCATTTGAATTCTTTGAGTTAACATTCAAGAGCACTCTAAAAAAATGGTGCAAATATCTGACAGTGTCCAAAGCTTAAAAAAAATAGTTTTAGCTATCGTTTACAATCACCTAAGGTTTCAACATTTGGTTAAGGTACAGTCTTTCTTTTCAGCATTTCACTTCATTGTATAGCAATAAAAAACACAGATAAAAGCCAAGTACAACACATGTAATAGAGCAAGATCTAGAATTACAGTGCAATAAAGTTTGCTACTGTATTTTAGTGGCCCAATAAATTGCCAGATTACCAGAACCTGAACTTGCTGCTTCTACCTCATTTAAATGAAACAGAGCATAAGGTTTTTAAAGACAAGATACCAGAAAGGTTTGTAATATCTACAGTACAGTACTTAAAGATCACATGCATATTCATATTGGATCCTGTTCTGGAGAGCAAAACCACTTTTTTTTTCTTCTTCTCACATTTTTTCTAGCCTATCCAGTAGGGCTCATCTGAATTCCCTTTGATTTACAAGTATCTGAAATGTCTCTAGACAGACTCTTTTTCTCAGTTCTATGCTGAGGTTAAGTAGATGCTACCTACACATTTCATTCCTTTTTGATGGTGCTCTCCCTCTGTTCCAGAGCAATACTGAAAACACTTCTGCAACAGCACTTGCATGCTTTAGGTACTACTCCTTTCATTATACATGAGTGAAGCCAACAGAGGCCATCAAGGGTGATAATATCACATTTCTAAGGCTGATGTGGTTCTCCAGATACAGCTGTGCTTCTCCTGATCACAACTATATTAGACGTGGCTAAGAGCAAATTTCTGTAGAAGGAAAGCAGATTGTGTAACATGCCTTCCCAGGAAGGTTCATTTGGCAATCATTGGCATTTTTATCTCATGTCAGCTGTAATGCAAAAATGGATACACCAAAAATAGATACAAACTCCTGGTCATTTCCTCCCACCAAAGCTGGCCACTCAAACAGTCTGCACGTTTGATCCATCATCTCTTTGGAGCATGTCTTGAACTCCCAAGGCATACAGTCCTCTCTATAAAAGCTCCTATGCCTTTGGTACTCTTCACTATCTGCTCTTGGCGACACTAGAGAGATTGGGAACAAGCTATTGAAGGTGCTCAAAGCATCCCAGATTTTCAGTGGAAATGTAAGGCAGAAGTTTATTTGTTGAAAGATCAGGAAAGAGATTAGATCTGATAAAGATTTCTCTTTTGGAAAGCCCAAACCAGTTATTGCCTAACAATATGTATCTACCAAACTTATGCGTTCCTTAATACATAAGTATTTTCAGAACAGAGGAACAGAAATCTATAAAGAAATGTAACTGCACTGTTGGCAGCAATTAAGCATAACAACAGATGCAGAAATGGGCTTTAAAAAAGCCAGTGGTGTTAACTCACATCAGGAGTCGCTCAATACACGGCACCAGGAAGTCCCAGGAGTAGGCAGTGAGGTGATGCAGCCGCGTGGGCCACGTGGGTGAGAGACGCAAGATAATCCTTGAAGAAGCTACACATGCAGTAGCAACTAAAGAAGGGGCATAATTTAAAAATTCATGATCTAGAAAGAAAGAATGAGAAAAAAAAAGTCAATAAAGTTTGACATTGTTTGTCAAGACAATAAAGAAGTCATTACCTGAAATCTGTAACTCACCTTGCAATGATACTTCCAGAAAGTAATCAGCATATTTTGCCATATATAACTTAGTCTTCTCTAAGCAAACCATTGGCCAGCCATCATGAAGATCAGTCTCATGGACAGCAATAGAAAGATAATAGTCGATGAAATGAGCAGCAGTTGGGAGGCACAAATTCCACTGAAATGTTTCTAGCAACAACAACTCCATATGAAGCAAATTCTGTTTTGTTAGTACCAAATTCATGTTAGTCATACAACCCAAGCTGTTCAACTGTTCAAGTTTGGGAACACTGTCTTCCTTTTCTTCAAATTTACCTTCAGGTGAACAGAAAGAGGAGGGAAAAAAAAGGTTCAGCACAAATGAACTATAAAATGGATTGTAGCTAATGTCTTGTTGGTCATATTTCAATTCTAGTATGTTAAACAAGCTTGAGACTCTCCTGTAGATGCAAAACTCAAATGGACTATGTCATTAGAGACAAAAAGGGGTATGCACTAAAATGGGCTAAACTTCAGCAGATAACGTCAAACGCTGTGTAGGATGTTGTGCAGTGCCATGTTGCCTGTGGGTATTCCCATGCCAGCACACAGAAGCCAGCTGCCAAGAGCAGAATATTAGGACATCACTGACACTGCATATGCAAGTTTTTGTCACCAAATTATTGTATAACATCTCCCCATCATCAATGAAATACCACTTTGATGTGACTTGGCAAACACACCACAATGGCATTTGGCTTTAATCACCCTCCCACCCTTGCACACCCTTTTTGCATCTAAAACTCATTAGAGCATAGCTAGAGCTCCAGCCAACCTGGCTGCTTTTAATGCCTGCTATGGTAGGTGCAGTTTTATATTTGAGATCTGGCAACCGAGTGGATTTTCAGCAACTTGCATCTGAAAACCCCCTCTGCCACATACACTGTTCCTTGGACTTTTAACTTGTCAGGTCTGTATGTTTTTAGCCTAAAGCAACATGGTGTATGTAGAAAACCCATTAATAAGAGAAACAAGTGTCACATTTCCACACAGTTTGCCATATGGTTATGCTATTTCGATTTCATTGCAAATTCTTTCCATCTTACACTCTCTATTCAGTACTACATGATAGGTTGTAAATGCACATTCTTTGAGTTTTGCAGGACTGAACATACGTGAACATTTACTTTTTTCAGTGGTGGAGGTACTTATATAGGACTTAATCCAATACCAGTGCCAGTCTGTTAGTTTTTGTTTCCCATACTTCAGTAATTACAGAAATAAAAACTTCAGGAGTCACATAATAATTTCTCTTATTACTTTCTTAACCTTATCAGATATATCACAATGCCATAACTTATTACACCACTGATTAAACTGCTTGTTTAAGCCACACAGGGCAAAAGTTTAAAACAGCATTTTGCTTCTCTCTGAACCAATCCATACACTGCTTCTCAGAAGAGCAAGTACTCCAAGCTTTCAGATCTCTACTTGCAGCTTGCCATGAACTATGGCAGAGGTTCATTTAAAACAAACAAACAAAAAATTCTCTTCCAAACATGAATTTAATTTGAAAATCCAGCATTAGTTCAAAGCCAATCCATTTTCCTAAATGGATTACGGTGGTTTCTGAGGCAACGTTTTCATACTCAGCACGACATCCTTTGCCAAGAGAAGATTACTGGCTGGTGGCACCTAGTCAAAGTCTACCCTCAGAATCTGAAATAACCCTTTTCTGGTTTAACTGCTCTGCTGAATAGCTGTATTGGTGGACACAGGATGCAGTGAAAAGAGGAAAACTGTCCAACGCCACTGCACTCCAGTTTTGTAGCAAAGAGGGCCTAGAGCCCTTTCTGGGAAAAATGAGAATAGATTCAGAGAAACAGATCAGCAGAAACTGAACCAACAGTTACTTCTGCTGCCAGGACCAGTTTCTCTGAATTTACTGGTTTAAGAACAAATGCCAGCAGGTTTCCCAGCAAATGGCACCCATATTTTTTCAGGGATACTGAAAAAGGGTCCACAAATGTTGAAAGATGGATACACACCACAAGAATCTATAAGCAATATTAGCAGCATTGCTCATAATGAGTGTTTGTAATTAATTCTTTCCTCAGAGTTCTCTGTATTCACCAATGTATTTTACCTGCATTACATTTTATATGTGACAATAAAGCATTTAAGTCAGCTTTAGCTTACTTAAATAACATTGCCATTTACAAAATCTGGAGTATTCTAGAACTACACAGCACTATCAGCAGAATGCAGAGCAGTCTACACATGGTTTATTTCTTTATCACAGATATGGAAATTTCTCATTTCCAGCACAGGACATACCTATTTTAAGATACCCCTAGAAAGACAGTCTTTCTGTTCCTACCACACAGGTCCTAAAGTTGACATTAGAATAATTTGTTTACAAAAATAAACATTAGTTTTTAATCACGGGGGTTTTCCTTCCCACCCTCAATTTCATCAGATGCCAACAGATATCAAAACAGGTCTAAAGAAATGCTCTACCAATTAGGCCAAACTGATATGCACTGCTCATCATTTATAACCACTTTGTTTCCCCCACCTGCTCCATCCCACCAAGACACACCTTGCATTTGGCAGGAGAATCTCTTAGTCTAGTTCAAGTTTGGTGCCACATACTTACTTGCCAAAAGTAAACAGGAAAGAGCAACCACGTGCAGTTGCTGCGTGGATATGTCATAGCGGTCCATGAAGAGGTCCAGCAGATACACAGCCAGATGTCGCGCTGCAGGACAGAGTCTGAACCTGTTGCTCACAATGGCAATCAGGTCTGCAAAGTATCTTCTCAGGTGTAACTGGGGAGACTGGCCTTTGTAGGAGGGCAGCTTCAGCTCCTAGATGGACAGCAGCAGGTAATTTTATTAAAACCATAATTTAGTTTGAAGTGGTATCAGATTAATACAGCTGATATTTTAATATTTGTAACAGAAGTTTCAAAGGATTTCTCCCTTATTCCTTCTGTTCACATCATTTCAGAATCCCTTTTCAGGGAACAAAATCTAATTGTTGTATTACAGAACAACTAAAAAATACTTTGTTTCTGCACAACATTAACAACTTAAAATTTACCATCTTTCATTTGGGCAGAGTGACTTCAGCTTTTACCCTGTCTGTGCTATTACCTCTGCTGCAAAGGCTGAACAGCGAGGGCATGCAAGTATTCCTCAGCTGCTTCAATGCAAAGTTCAATAGTTTAACTCAACCCCTCTCTTGCTACAGCTCAGTCTGAGCAACCAGACTTTGTACTTAATTGTTTGCATGTCCTAGAGCTGCCAAGTCTTCTGCTAATGCCTCCAGGAAAAGACCACTAACAACGAGCTGAACCTTAGGAAGAGGAATAGGGTGTGTGTGAACCAACATTTGCCTCGTGTGTATGTTAAAACACTGACCCGATCTGATTGATGTCACACTGACACTGATTACAGTGTGCTCCAAGTCAGTTAGTTAAGCTCACACGGCCTCAGATTTGGGGGGAGGACCCCTCAAAACAAAGGTCCTAGAAATACCACATTTGAGAAAATCCGTGCTATGATCTATTTTGAATAAAAAATTTGGACTGGTCGAAAAAAAACAAAACAACAACCCTCCAGGCTTCTGCCTAGTAGCCGTACCTCTTCTTGTATGCAGCAGAACAGCAGTGCTGTCCTCCTATTATCAATAAATTTATGAGGTAGACTGTGCACCCACACGCTGTGTTCAAGTAGAATTTTGAGTACAATTACATTTCCAGCGAAAATTAACTTGATTAATTTAACTTAATGACATGAAGTTGGAATGGAGTCACACAAATTTTTCAAAGTTCAAATGTAAATTCAAAGTTTTGAAACATGCTATTGAAGTGAAACAAAACCCCACAAACAAACTTCCCACCTACTAAGCTTTATAATTCACCTTTCACAGCACTAACTTAGATTTAGTAAAGATATAACTTCGGTAGCAAATAAATGATCCTGTCTTTTTCTTACTTCCCTCCATCACCGGAAAAGAGTAAAGCAGTCACGACTCCGGGAAAAGTAATCCGCTCAACGAGTATCATCAGGCAACAAAAACACGTCTTTTAGTAGGTTCAGTCACTGTAAACTGATTTTCAACCCGGGTGTTAAGATGTTCTTTATGAAAATAGTCCCGAAGAACAACTCTGAGACAGTCGAAGTAACTTCCAAGCAATTGCCTAAACCCTCTACTCCTCTTAATGGACCCAGCATTTCTTTCACTGGGTGTTTGTTTGGTTGGTGGGGTTTTTTTTGTTCCAATAACGCTACAATGCTTTCTGTCGAGTTTAAACCTGGACCCGCGCCAAGGTCTCCAGAGCAGCACCGGGCGCACCGAGAGCCCTTCCCCTCTCCAGAGAGCAGCGGGAGCACAGTCCGGCCGCTCGGATCAGCTGTCACGGCCACGGACAGTCCAGCGCCCACGGAGGGAAGACACGGCGAGTTCCGAGTTCACAAAAGCCAACTCCGCCGAGCCCCGGCGGCCGAGCGGGGCCGCCCC
>JANPWX010000328.1:1063550-1095627 GCA_024734555.1 Trochalopteron elliotii | reverse complement strand
CGCGGGCTCCTCGGCCGCCAATCGCCAGCCCCTTTACAGCACGAGCCGGCCGCCAATCAGCGCGTGGCGGGCGCGGGCCGGAGGCGGGGGGCGCTGGGCTCGAGGAAAGTGAGGGCGGGGTGGCCCGGCCGGGGTCCCTCAGTCGGGGTCCGCCAGTCAAAGTCCTTCAGCCGGGGTCCTTCAACCGGGGCAGTGGGGCTCACCCGGCCGGACCACAGCGGTGTTTGGGCCCCCGGGAACTCCAGATAGCACCTTTTTTTATTACTTTTACTTTATTTTTTTCTATTCCCCCTTCCCTCATTTCCCCCGGCTCTTTCCCCCTTGGGCTCAGCTGTGAGGTTTCAGCACGTGGCGGTGGCAGCGCCTCGCTCAGCTCTTGCCCTGCAGGCGCATTGTCCCGGTAGCAGTGCGGGGCGTGCACGCCTCTTCCGAGCTTTGAGGCTGTAGTATTGGATTGGTTTGCTTCCCTGCTGGTTAAATCCCGGGTGAAGGTTTGCAGGAGCGTGCATCCTCCCGTTTCAATAGCCGGTGCCGCTCACCTGAGCGAAGGGCTCCATGTCCGGGCAGCTGGTGACTGAGCATTATCACTCGTGCCCCTGGTTTGGCAGGAGGTGCTCGACGCCTGCTCTGCGTTCACAGAGCCTTTTCCTTGGTGCTTTCTACTCCCCGGTAATCAACCCCCCGCTACAGACACCTTACGAAATAAAATCTTATGTTTCGTAGTCCTTTACATATTTGGATTTATAAATATTGAAGCTACTAATTAATGAGAATCTAAAACCTGGTACAACAGGTGATGCAAAGTGATGGAGAAGAAATGCTTTGAGTGCAAATTTTGTTGAGGGAGTATATTTAATTTTTTGTTTCTATCTTTGCTCAGACATGATTTTTTTCCTTTTAATTAAGAAAATAGAAACCAACTTTCTGACATAACCTGTTTAATGACTCTGTAGTGGGAACTGTAAAAGCCTCTTCCTGTGTGTCTAATGGGTAATCCTATAGACTACAGTGGTCTCTTTCATCTGAGGAAGTGTGCTCATAGGTTGAAGCTTTTGTTTTTGAGGACACATTTTTGGACAGTTTCCATTTATGACAGATGTTGTTATAAAATACTGCATAGATTTCTGAAGGAAAAAAACAAGAAAAGGGATTTTTTGGTGCATAATTGCAAAAGTATTTTAACTATTTAGATTAACTATCTGAAATTGACAAATCAGTATTTTCCCGGTCTGATGGCTTTTTTCTCATTTCTCTACATTATTTTATAGGCAAGTGCATGCTTAAGCTGAATTTTATATTTGCATATATATTGTTTTTAAATTATCTCTGAAGAAAGGCAATACCACACTGTATGCTTCAAGAATAAGTCTCAAAAAAGATAAGTCTCAAAAACAGATTCCGAATGGAGACACTGTCTTTTATAACATTTTTATTGCCTTCAAAAATGTGTTGCCTGCATGAAGAGAAGGCTAATAAACACCAACATGCTAAAACCTGTTACAATGGGCCCAAACAGGGGAGTGATGTCTGTTCTCTTATTGCTATTTGCAGTGCTGCCTCCCCATAGAGCTTTTAAACACTGTGTGGATTAGTCTGGTGCTGAACTGTTAAGCAGGGGAAAAAATACTGATGCTTGCTGGCTTGTTTCTAAGATATGCTTGATTGACTTGGATAGGAAGCACCATCCTTATAAGGCTACATACTCGGAGAACTATTTAATTTATATATAATTGAGAAAAACAATTATGTCACTGTTACTTGTCACTGCGAAGTGGAGTGAGCTGTGGAACTCCCTATTTCAGATTCTTGTTCCCATTACAACCTATGTTAATTGTGTTGTTGGTCTTGTGAACAATTACATCTGTCTGCTTCTCATGCAATGAAAACATAGGTTTGGAAAGGGCTTCATCATTCTCCCCAAGGCCAGGATTGCTCCTGGCATGCATTTTTCTAATCTTGGAGACATTCAGAAAATCATCCTATTGAAAAAGCCAGACCACTTAAGTACAGCCTGGCTATCTGCAGGAAGCTCACATCCTATCAGCCGTTAACAATCAGCCATTGGAATAATCTCCTCAGGGAAGTGGTGGATTCCCCAACGTTGGACACTTTTAAGATTCGGTGGGATAGGGTGTTGGGACATCTTGTTTTTGCCAAGAAGGTTTGGATGAGATGATGCTGGAGCTCCCCTACCAACTTGGTATTCTATGACCTCAGTTTATGCCTTAGCCCCAGCTGGAACATTTGAGAGCAGTCTTGGAGTGCCCAACTGAGGCTGATTTTTTGCAGAGTTCAGAGTTTACAAGATCACAGTTTTGAGATTTGAATGGGAATGGGAGTAGCACAACTGTGATGAGAATAGGTTAATACATCTTCTCTGCATGCCTTATAATCAATCCTAAGTGTACTAACCAGTGGAGTTTTTTCAGCCAGTCCAGATTTCATCTACTTTTAATGGTCAAGGTTGTGTACAGTGCTTTAAGTATTCCTGCCTTAGTCCCCTGTATGTAAGTCAGGATAGAACAAAAACGAACTCAGTGAGTCCTTAGGATATACAGAGGATATTAAACATGACTTTCAGTGGCAGTAGTTACATTTTCTTAGCAAGAAACTGAAAGCGTGAACTATATGTAGTATATAGAACCTGAGAAAACAGCAGAATTAAATGTTATGGAACCATTTTGAAATTGGTATCCTCTTTCTGTAAATGACCCTGGATCACCTAAGCAAATATGTGTGTCTCAGGGGGAGAATGAAATTGGCTGTGAGAGCTGCTGTCTGTGCTTTGAAAAGGTGCCAAATAGCAAGAAATACCGTTATTCTTGGAACTCACCAAGAAAAATTATTACCCTGAACTACATCCAAAATAGGCTAGAATGTAACCTGTGAAATCTGGACTAAAATCCCTGTAACATTTTTGTGGAATCTTCTGAAGAGGATGCTGCAGAAGTCTTACAATTTATGGACCTGTAATTCGCAGGTTATAGTCCTAACACGGTTTCAGACATGGTGGGTGAGCTATCTCCTCTTTGTAGTTACTGGGAGGTTAGATCTGTATCTCAGGAGTCGATGCGTGTATTTATGTGTTTAAGCTGCTTTTTCCTCCCCTAGTTTTCTTCTGATGGTTCTTCTTGGCCCGTGAAAAAAGAAATGTGAATTTTAAAATACAAATTAAGAACTTGGAAGTAATTGCCAAGTACAGCAAATGCTCTGATCCTGCAAACCACATTAGAAACCATTTACCTCTCCCAGTATAAAAGGATCTGTTTGTGGTGTACTGTTCTTAGTTTTAATGGTAAATCAGCCACAAAGAACAAGTTTCTGAAGACTGACACTGTTCTACTTATGTGCCCCTTGTCATAAAATACATCTTCGAAGTTTGGATTTATCTTGACTGCCAGAATGAGATGAATCAGCACCTAGGATGGAAGCTAAATTCTGGGGTGACATAGTACTGAAGGAAACATTTAAATAATGGCTCAATTGCTATGTTAATTCTGGGTTTTGTTTATTCGTTCTTGCTTTTGTTTTGTTGCTCCTCGGTCATTCTCATCTGAATGAGGACATGGTAATTCCTTAAAAGGCATTTTTGAAGGACTTAGTTTTTGGAATGAAAATGTAAGGGAATCTCAGTTTTGTAGAACTGAGAATTATTTTTAGAAAAAGAAAAAGTCCAAACTTAGTTCCTGAGTTTCTTGGGGCTGAGAAAGTTACCTCTGCTTTTGTTCTGTCCTTCTTGATCTTATTTTCAAACAAAGGCTGCATCTGATGACATTCATAGCAGTAATATTTCAAGGGCATTTAATTAAAGGGAATGAATCACCCTGAAGACAGGACTCTTAATTGCTCACAGAGCTCTTTTGCAGCATGGTGGTAGATGAAATGTGCCATGTTGGTAAAAAGTCTTGACACTTCAGAAGGATTAATGAAAGAAGTCTCCTACAGAAAATACTCTGGGGTTGTATTTGAAAATCTTGTCTTGAATGTTAAAGGTACTCTGTGGGTAGGATTTTCAAAGTTGTCTGGGGATTTGAATTCCCAGAATAGCTACTGAAATGTGATTAATAGATTTGATCTGAGCTGGTAAATATCCTTTGGAACTGTTGACTTTAGTTGTTAATATGGCTATTAGCATAGAACACATCTGAGAATGCTCAGGCCTGAGCAATACACGCTTTTCATGAAGCATTTTAATGAACAATTTGGCTTTAAGTATTTTCCCATCTTCTGGAAAGCTGTTATAAAAATGTGCACCCATGAATGCTTTATTTGGCATTAGGATAAATGTTTTTGATAATGTGTTGGATGAAGGAAACATTCATATAAGTGGAAGGGTGTTGCTGGATATAAGTTGTACTGAGGGGTTGCTCTGTTCTCTTAAGTCACACTCACGGTTGTCAGTAACTAAAAAGATGGGAGGAATTTTGCATCTAAAGCAAATGTACTTCCTGCTTGGAGGTTTTCAGCTCATTTGACTGGAATTTAGTAAAGGTTATTTGTCATACAGTTAGCTCAGAGGTGAAGGGAGAGCAGTTAGGGATACACAGTTGTTCCTGCTAAATGTTTTGATTTACTTATATCCACAGAATTTAAGTAGGGCAAACTGGCCTATTTCTTTTCATTTCAAACTTAAGGTCCATCACAGAATTCTTATTTTTTTTTAATATAATATCTCTGGCTGCCAAATTAGGAGCCAGCCCGTGCAGAGCACCACAAAGTTAATGCTTTTGTCTGCTAGGGGTGGCCCAGGAGGAGAATTGCCTGCAGGTGTGGGACAGGGGCACTTATCTCTGTGGTGCTTCTCGTTCAAGTACTTAACTAGTGGGGTTCCATTTCAGTAGCAGCACAAGTGGAAAACGTCACACTTCCAGTTTCTTTCTAATGAATAGCCAATTGCTGCTAGTGAAAGTAACTCAAATTATTGTCGTTTGTTCAGAGGACTTGGTAAACTAGTTTCATCTGTTGGGATTTGCGTGCACAGAGGTAGGGCAGAGATGTGAAGGGTGCAGCACTTATTTTTCGGTTAAGGAGGGCTATTCCAAAGTCGTTCTGGAGCTGTATCTTCTCTGGGCTGAACAAGGCCAGATCACTCAGCTTCTCTTCAAAGGGCAAGTGCTCCAGTCTCTAACCATCTCGGTGACCCTCTGATGGATTTGCTCCAGTTAGTCAATGTCTTTGTTGTACTGAGGGGAGGAGGGTGTCCCAAAACTGGATGCAGTATTCTAGATACGGTTCAACAAGTGATAAGTAAATGGTAAAAATAACTTCTTTTGCTATGGCTGTGTTAACACAGGCCAAATGCTGTCAGCCTTCTTCAGTGCCGGAGCATATTGTTGACTCTTGTTCATCTTGCTGCTGTAGGAGCCTTCAGCTTCCCTGCAGTGCTGGCTGGTCTGTGTTGTGCTCCCTCCAGGATGTTTGCCAGGGTCACAGCATGGTTTACTCTGTGTCCACAAAGGAAACAAAGAAAAAAACCTGGCCAAATACGAAGAATGATAAATTTCAGCAGATTTGGGGCTGGGTTAAATCCTGCCAAATCTCACAGGGTTTACCTGTGTTGAAAGCATTGTGCTCCATTACTCAGAAGTACTGCACCTTAATCAGTTGTGTTGTTAGGGATGAGCCTGTGGTTTGGGGCTGCAGTAAGTAGGAATAGTGATTCCCAACATGATCATAAATGACAATGAGATTTGAGATCTCGTTCTGCATCAGTGTCCGGTGCATGTGGCCAATTCTGCTTCTGACAGCCAGAGCCTAGGGGTTCCTAATGTAATGTTAGCATCTTACTGTGCTGAAAGAATTTGAGATTTTTATATGTTTGGGGCACATTTTACTGTCAGGTGCATGGTCACAAGTTGAAGGAGCTGATTAACAGTATCATATCTATATAGTGTGGATGTACCTTTCTTGAGGTTTATTGACAAGCCGACCTTCACTTCTGCTTCCTAATATCCTCATGCTATTTGGTGTGTAATCACCCACTCACATCTAGTCAAGACATGTTTTAATAGACATGAGTCAGTACTCTTTATTTTCACTCCTTGCATTGTGACTCATTACACCCACTGCATTATTAAAAAGGCAGAAACATACTTCCATTTGGATATTGCTAAAAGCACTGTGATAACTGGTTTGACAAGTATGTTAAATGACCAATCCATATGAAAGGATCTCTGGGTAAAGGAAGGGTAAAATGAACGTAAAATGTTTGGTTTCACACCTCATTGCCAGTGGTACTCCCATCTGAAACTGTGACCTCCATTTTGAATTAGACTCTGGGACATGTGTTTGATGAGCACATACAGAAAAACAATGCCTTGAACAAGTAGTTAACAACCTGTGGGAGGCAGGGTTTAGTAGAAGATGTTTTTTCTGTTGAAATTAATCAGTACTGACTGGTTCTCTGACAATAACAGGCAGAATTAAGATTGCCCTTCTCCTCTTAGAGCAGAACCTATCTCAACAACTGCTGTGTAAGGGATGGGAGGAACTGGTGAGGCATTGCTCATTTTGTGCTTTAATCAACCTCAGAGTTGGGGGAAAAGTGCTGTCAAGAGTCAGTGGCCATCTTTGGGCTCTGTTTAGTTGCTTTGCACATTGCTGTGGTCATGTGCACAATTTCAAAGGAACCCGTATATTCATTTTCCTGTCCCATTCAAAATTACTTTGAAGGACAATGTGTAAGAACCATCCATCCCTTTTGTGCTGCTTGCAAAATGGAATGTTTGCTTAGCATTTTGAATGCAAAACACTGCATATGAAAAAATGATATAAATCTCAGACTGAAATTAGAGATATCAATATGGTAAATAAACAATATCTGTGAAACACTCATACATTATCATATCTTAAATTTGTGCAAGATTCTCTTTGGCAAGAAAACAAACTAGCACTTCATGTTTCTCTTCTCACTAATGGCCTCAGTCTTGTGAAATGCCAGCTTGTGTTTTTTCGTTAAGTGGTGGTCCAACAATTTCAAAACAGATGGTAAAAGTCAATCTTTGTGTTTGAATCATTACTTTGCCTAGTATGTGACTGTGAGTAGAGTGGGTATTGCTTGTAAGAAATAAGCTGATTGATACTGCTGCGTGTTTGTTTTGTAGATGTTTGTTTTTGAGAGTAATTTGTAAATTACTCTTTGCTTGAAAATGTCCATAGAATTCTTTGGAGTTTGCCATTTGAAACTACATCTGCAGTTTGTAATTCACCATGTTACTTAGCTGTAAAAACCAAGTGGTATTATTGTTGGTTCACTGTTATTTTCTGTAAAAAACTGTCAGAATTGAATTGAACTGGTTTCTGATCTTCCTTTAAAGGTTTCATGAACACAAACAGTGCCTTTTAAAGTTATCCTGAGCATGCGATAGTGTGTCCACTGCTCACAACTGGCTTTTTGTGTCTCCTTGATGTTGTAGGGGAGCAAGAGCTCTGGACTGCAGAAGGTGAAGAGAAATGCACCTCAGCCATGTTGGTGTGAATATATGACTGCAGATGATTGGGATGGGGGCATATGGTGGGATGGAGTTGGAGAAGAGCAGAAACAGATGATTAATAGGATTGACCATGAACTGGTAAATCCTTAGAGATTGATGTTCAAAGCAATGCTCAGACACTGACACTGCGCTTTGTTGGGGTCACCATGGAAAAATTGGTGGTTCAAACAGCTTCAGGTATTCATTGCTAGATCAGCATGTCTATTAGATCACAGGAGCTAAATGTGGAGGGAAAAAAAGCATGTCAGATTAGACTGGCTTTTCCAGCCTTTAGGCTTTACTGCCTGATGATGTTTTTTTAAGGATTCAGATGAGCACTTCCATGGTGATAAACTAGAAGTGAAATTAAAAACCCACCCACATTACATATGAAAATCAGAGGTGTAATGATGCAGATATGGAGTCACAGATGCTAGAACCAATTTGGGTAAGGGTTTGACACAATATTAAGTTCAACTTTTGGATTTGTAGAAAAGTAGTTTAAATATGTTCTGCTGCAGAAACCCAGAACTTTGATCTGGCATTAAGTTTCTCTGGTAGTTCGGCTTTATTTAAAACATTTATTGGGTTATTCTTGTATTGTTTATGTCAACAGTTGTCCCTTAGTGTGACACTTATATTACACAAGAACAGGAATCACCTGTCCTCTGACAGCCCCTGAAAGCTCATGTAAAAATATAAAGCCAGTATAAGCTCTGTAATTTATATTCTCACTAAATGTGATCTGTGTAGATCCTTCTGTTGTTCAAATTTCTGCTGCTGACTGATCCAACAGCCACAGATCTGTGGTAGTGCCTGTGGAAGCCTGGTCTTAGCTATGGATGAGAACATTTCCATCCTGGGTATTGGAGTTTCACTTCCTTGTTCTGTAACAACTGTTAGTTAGCTGTGGCCCAAAGTGACATTACTGTCATACAATCACTGGATGCATATAATACCTCAAATCATGCTCACCTAAATGCTAAATTGAGATCAGACTAGTAGCATGAAGTGGCAGAGTACATGAGATAGAGCAATTATTAATGTAGTTACTGGAAGCAAAAAGACAATATAGGCTTAGATTTTTTTTTTTACAAGCAACGGAGGAGGTTGAAAACTGAAATTATTTTAAAGAGATAAAATTGCATCCTTATTGACCAACTTTGTGGATCTTTTATACAGATTAATTGAATTCAAAGAAAAAAAACCAGGAGAAGTAATAGAAGAATCTACTGGGTTTGCTTCTGAGTTCAGATTAGGTCATACTGAATATTATTTCATGGCCTTTCTCTAGTGGTTTGTGAGTACTTTCCAAAGCCAAAATATACATTTTTGACTGATTAATGGTCTGCAGTTAAATGAGGGCAAGCAGTGAAATACTCTTGAGGCTGCAGAACACAAAGTGAATTGACAGAGCTCTTCAGCATAGCTATAACATCCCCCTCACACAGAAGAAACATTATTTCACTGTCCTCATTCCCTTTGACTGGGATTTTGTGTTTCTCGTGAAACTACTGAGGTCATGATATAAAATTTAATAATGGTAATATACATTTCACTTCTTAAGACATACTTTAGGCAGAGAAAATGAGGGAGCAAGCCAGCAATATATGATCAGAAAAATCTCCACAAAGTAGGAAAAGTGGATATGTGGATGTAGGAGAAGTTGAAGACAGATGCAGTGCATGCATCTGTTTTAAACCATTTTCAGATTTCGATTATTTGCAACACAAATCTATATAAATGTATCAAGATTATAATGTCATGGAATCATCACTTTTATTTAGCTGTATCAGGAGGAGCAGCTAAATGAGCTGAGCAGCATTGTAGAGGAACACAACATTTGTCTTGCCTTCCTGTTTTTAGCTACTTTCTGAAACAGAAATAAAAGGTGCAATTACAGTCGGAGTTTTCCTATGAACACCTGAACTACTTAACTAAGAGCCTGGTATGGAGAAGAAATGTCAATTTGGAAAATGCAGTTTAACATGGGCTATTTTTCACATCATTTAGAAAGAGTTCTCAGGAGTAAGATTCCAGGGTAATTACTCATGTCTGGCAGGAGCCTGCCCTGGAAGCATTGCCTGACTTTGACCTGCTTCCAACCAGCTGGGAAACAGCCAGGTTGCTCAGTGGAACTGATAAAACATTCAAAGGCTGTATTAGCATAATTTAAACATGTCATAAGAATATCATCACCAAGGTTTAATTGAGGGCTACCCATAATCCAGATTTTAGAAACTGATTCTAGTTACTGCAACAGTTCGGTTCTGTTCCCACTGGAGTCAGTTGAGGTTTTGATACTGAGAATTTTTTTCTTAAGCTGTCAGACTTGTACAGTCTTTATTAAATATTTTATTACTTTCAGTACCACATGAAGCAGAAACAGTTCTGGTACCATTCCTATTCCCAGTTGTAGGAATAGCTGTAATCTGAGTGTAGCTCTTTCTCTCACAGTGTCAATTTACCTGGGATATTAATGATATAATTGAGGAAAATAAATCTTTTAGAAACAGAGTATTGAATAATTTTGTATGCATGCCATTTAAAAGGTTTAAAGACACCATCAGTTGCCAATTGACACTAAAAGTGTCCCACCTGACACAGAAAGAGCAGTTACTTGGAAACCCTAAGGATGCTATTTGTGTTAGTGTGGCTTGTGGCTTTAGTGCATTTTCCATCCTCCATCCTCAGTATGTTCCCAGACACTGTCAGTAATTGCCTGCAGGCTTTTTACAACATGAATCAAATGGATTTCAGAGAATATCAGGGCTGCTCTGAGGATCAGTATTTAGGAAGAGCACAGACAAGGACACCTGTGAGAACTGTTGTGGCTTCTACCTGTGAAATCCTGGCTGAGAATGATGAAGCCTCTGTGCTGAAATTTGCTGAACTTGCCACGGCCCTTTTCCTGATAATGTAAAGTTTATGGAGCTGTCAAATCTAACACTGCCACTTGCTTTCTAATTCTCCAGTAGTATCTAATGGTGCTGTTCTTTCAGTAGTAGTCACACAATGTCCTGGTTTAAACCAGAGAAGGAAACAATTTATTTAAAATATCAAATTAAACTCAAGTCCTCTTCTTAACTCTCTTTATCCATTGCTGCAGGTTTGTTCGTAGTAGCAGAGCCTTTTGAGTTGTGTATCTAGAATTAGTCCCATTCACATATTTTAAAAGAAGGCATTGAATGTTGTTGGCAAAAGTAGCTGGGTAAATTAATATGTGTATGTATTACTTTCCATTAATGAAGGTGTTGCATGCAGAAACCAAAGTCACTCAGTAATGAACGACTTTTGTAATGAGAATAAGGAGGGAGGAGCAAAACCAGGCAGCTTTTACTTCACAGTAATTTGACGGTAGACCCACAATTTCTTGTAGGCTTCTTAGGGATTTAAATTCCAAGACTCAGTTTAGTTACTGAATAGGAAGCTATGACAGATTACAGGTCATTTGCAGGCTGTTGATAATGCAGTGTGATTTAAAACTGCCTTGGTATAAAAGAAAAGCCAAGTGGCTTCTGTGTGCTGTGGACAGAAACTTAGCCAGGTGGATGCTGCGAGGAAGCTTGTCAGGTTTATTGGTGTGCAAAGTATTTTGAAGTACCTCACTTGAAACAGGGTTACAATATACACAGTGCTATTGTAAAAGAAACAGAAATGATTAAGTGTTCACGAGTTGAAAGTAATTTCAGCTCTGAGAGTTCATGGAAGCGTCTTGGTTTCAGGATCATCTTCATATATAAGTGATTTGGTAGATTCTTGAATTTCCTGTCATTCTAGGTACAGGACCGTCCTTACATTTGTGGATACCTTGTGTGTGCCATTGGGATTAGTCACTTCAGCTGAAGGGCACTGAAGAATTTTGTGGTTTTTATGAATTTGTGTAGTAGGTGCCTGTGCACAAATGTTTGATTTTGCTAGATAATCACATATTGATTTGAAAAAGGCTGGTATGGATGTCTGGCTCCAGAACATATATCCTGGAAAGTCTCCCACAATGCTTAGATTGGTTGAGATCTAGTGAAGGGCTGTCGTGAGAAACTAATGCTGATAGCAAAGACTCAGGTGTGGAGCAGTGCAGCCTGTGACTGAGTAGCTGCACTCCCAGATAGATTGCCACAGCCTAGGTAGGCACAGGGCAAGGCACTACTCTGGGGCTTGTGTCAGCTGTGGCTTCCAGGTTTGTACATGTACAGTTTTTTCTGTACTCTTCACCAAGGATCCAGATCAGCTCCCCTGAAATGCAATGAGAAAAACCTTTGCAACTCCCTTGGGTGCATTCCTGATTTGAACTGCACAGTTCATTGGTAACAGTAAGTGACAAGCTGGTGGCTTAGAGCTCCACTGGCTGTGTGTGACTGCAGAGCAGAGGCAAATGTATTTGTGTGTGTGTGTGTGTGTGTGAAATTGGGCACCCAGACTGTGAAATGCTATCAATTGGCAGCAGAGCAATCAGACAAAGAGCTTTTGTTATCTCTTCTCTTGTTGTGATCAGTATGTAATCACTGTAATAAAGAAGCAAAAGGTCTAATATTTCTTATATATTTATTTTTGTATATATGTATGTACACACGTGTATATATATATACATTTTCATTAGATATTTTTTCGATTTTTTTTCGATATTTTTCCTGACCATCATTAAACAGGTTAGATGATATAAAAAAAGTCAACAAACACTGTTAATGTAATTTTGTTTATTCACATAACGGTCCTCCTTTAAGTGATTTTATCTTCCCTTTACTCAGACATGAATGCTGTAGGGGAAACGGATGAACGCACAGAAAAAGAAATAGCCCATCAAGCATAGTAATTCTTACTTAGTATATTGAAATCTTCAGCCTCAGCTTTGAAGGAGCTGGGGGCGAGCAGGGCCGGGTGCAGCAGCAGAGCCCCTGCTCAGCTCCTGCGTAGGGTTATGGCGGTGCCACTCGGCGCCGACTACAACCTGGTGGTTTGTAGCAGTTTAGTGAGACCTGCTCGGATACGTGCCAACTTCTCAGAGCTCACGCTCCTATCCCTGCTTGCCAGCCCGGCAGGGATGTCTGTAGATAAGCAGATTTGGGGACAAGGCTGCTGTTTCACCTCTAGAGGGACGCCCAGGACCGGAGATGGGGCTCTGCCGCACGCGGGCGGCAGCGCGGCTGCTCCCTTCCTTTCCCTTCCTTTCCCTTCCTTTCCCTTCCTTTCCCTTCCTTTCCCTTCCTTTCCCTTCCTTTCCCTTCCCTCCCGAACCTGCTCCACCTAAGGACAAAGCGCCCCAGGCTCCTCCAGAACGATAAAACGGAATCCTGAAAGGAAAGGAAGGGCGGAAAGCAAAGTGTTTACAGGAATGACACTGGCAACGTGCAGTGTTCAGGGCGGTGAGAAATCCCTCCCGACAGAGCTCGGATGTCTCCTCCTCCATCCCCTCTTCTTCCTCCCTGTGAGAGACAGGCCAGCGTAGGCAGATGATTGCACTCATGCTTCACGTAGGCAGTGTTACTGCTTTCTATCGTTTGTATTTGCAGTTCAAACAACTTTAAACCACTATTTCTCTCCAGTCTGACCTCTGCCACCACCGTCAGGGCAGGATAAGCCCTCAGAATATGGTGGGTTACGTGATGTCTGGAGGTAGTATTTTTGTCTCTGCATTAAGCATTTGCACTGTGAAATTTCTGCTAGGATTAGTTAGAGTAGAAAACAGCAGTCCCACAAAAAATGAGAAATCACTCATTGGCCTCTGATTCAGAATAGAACAAGGTGAACACGATTTCCTTGTTACTGTCTCTCCAAACTAGTCTGAACTTGCTCTTCAGCATGACTCTTTCAAGCAAAATTCTGAGCGGTTTCCTCATACTCTTTGCCAAATGTGTGTCTCCATGATCTTTGATTTACTGTATTTTGGTAACTACTTACAGTGAAATGCTTTGACTACATTTTCAGCTTTTTGATCTTAAACCTCTACAAATGGGGAGCTTTAGGTACACAAATGTAGTTCTATAGATACATAGAAAACACTGTAGCCAGTTAAAAGAACAAGTAGAATGAAATTTCGAATAGGCAGGGTCCTTCCTCTTCAGCTCAGAGCTCTGGGCTCTGCTTGGATGACCTCACAATGCACATTTTTTTTTAATTATGTTGCTCCATCCTGACTATTGACATAGTTGTCCTTAGTTCTAACTAAGATAACTTGGTGTTGATTTACTGATGTTCGTGAAGTTTAAACGTCTGTTTGCTCTTCATATGGAAAGCTTGGACTAAGCATCTCTCTTGAGGTTTACACTGAAATACGTATGTGTGTTAAGGAAACTTTACCGTCCGACCGTCAGGAGCCGCTCTGGCAGTCCCAGTCTGAGCTGGGGCCGAGGCCCTTTTCCAGCGGGAAGCTCCAGTGAGCTCTCCCGAGCTCCACTTGACTCCCTACACTCGCCACACTCACAGTCGGACCAGGTCTCCTTACTGGCTCGACCCCAGGTTTCCCACAGCAGAGCCTCAGGCGTCTGAATCCTTAAAAGAATTTAATCTTGGCTCAACAACAGAATGACACCTCGAGACCGAGCCTTCCAGGAGGGACCCTGAACAAAAGAAACCCTGGAGTTTTTATGCCCTTAAAATCTCTGCGCGTGGGAGTCTGGGGACACCGGCTCCTGCTGTGTCTGAGTGTCGGGTCCCCTGGCCGGCGCCACAGGTCCCCGGGCCCTTTGTTATGCAAAGGGGGCAGTTCACGGCCGCTTGTCTCGGGCTCTCGTCACCGGAGCTCTACCTGCACCACCCAACTACCTGCGCCGAATGTATTCCGCAACATCTGCGAGCCCGCAGGACAGCGGGATGCCTGTAGCCTCTCTGCATCTGAGGGACACTGGAAAAAATGGGAGGAAACTTCTACAGTTCTACATCAGCTTCAGTGACAAACTTGAAAAAACTGAAGAAGAGTGAGTTATGAAGATGTTAGACTGGTAATTTGATGTTTTGGATTTACAGGTTTGCTTTGTAAGATATCACTTATCTGACCATGGGCAGGTCATGTAATCTCTCTGAGGCTCCATTTGCCACCACTGCAGTGAGAATAATAATACTTATTTTCTGCTGTCTACTTAGACAGGCTTTCAGAGTACTGATTGCCTAATGCTTTGTGGAGCTCTGAGCACCGCTAAACCTTGAGTTGGTGTAACATGCTGGGCATTGCTGTACTCACTGCCCAGCCCTGCTCTGCTGTGTATGCTTCTGCTCTGCTTCCAAAGGAGAATCAAAAGACTGGAGGGAAGGTGACACTCCGGTGTGTTTTTATTCACACTTAGACATCACCGGATGTCTCAGTTTGTGGAGCAACAGCCTAATGTAGCAAGTGAGCAGCTGACTGCAAGTTACCACTTGGTGATTGCAAAATAAATTATCAGAAACAAACCAACTGCAAAATTCAGGAAACTTCCCAGCCATAGATTTTGTTGTGCGAGTAACAAAGACCAACAGGTGCTCCAACATCTGTGGGTGTAGACGTTTTCATTGGTTTGGGTCACATCCCTGGGAAAAGCCTCTTTTGGGAGGTCTTTTAGGTGAATGAGCTGTGTCTGCCTGGAGCCTGATCAGACATTTCTCACCTCTTCTCCAGTGGAAAGACATAAAGAGGAAGAGAGAGGACCATTGCATGAAGTCAGAGGATGGCTGTAGTTGCAGGAGACAAATGGCTGACCAAAGCTCTTTTTTGACTTTCCCTTTTCTGGAGAAATTGTTCCACATAATATAGACCACGCTCCCGGTCTGTCTTGCTGCTTGCAACAGTGGGTAATGCAACTTGTCTTTTCTGCATGGCTGGGGGGTTTCTGCTGCTTTCCACCAATTAGTGTTATCATGGAATGAGTTTTGTTTTCCATGAAAACTTTGAAATTGGTTAATTCCTTCCATGAAATAATCAACTCTTACTTTAATTTTTTCAGATCATAATGCTCAAGGGACTTCTTTTTGCAAGCATCTGCAGTTTCCCCCTGCTAAATTACAAGAACAGTTCAACGTTTTCTTTCTTGAAAACAGCCTCACCCTTTCACCATGCTACCTTTTCATCTTCCTACAGCTACCCTTAGAGTCAGGCTGTTGCAGGTTGTCACTCTCTGGAGAAGACAATGGTGATGAAGGTGGCTGGGTTTTGGCGTTTTTTTCTGCCATCCTGTGCTTGCATCCTGTAGATAGAGAGTAACCAAACAGCAGGAAGCAGTTTCATAGCAACCATGCTATTTTGCTGTCTCTTTTCTGAAGATTATGCAAAAAGAAAGTAGCAGAAAAATTCCAGGGACAGCCTGTAATGGCTTTGCTATTCTCTTGCAGTGTTTCTTGGGCATTTCTCTGCTTTTAATCTCTTACTCATCCTGCCATATAAACCAGTCTTTCACCTCTCCCACCTTTATCAGACCCTTGGAAAACCCCAGACAGAATTACTGTCATTTTCCCTGAACCTCTTCTGGGGCTGGTGGTTTTCAATTGTTTCGGCTATTTTTAAACAAAAAGGACATTACCCTCATTTAGATGGCAGCAATATGGGTATCAGAACCAGCAGTTTCAGAGAGTTGTTGTAAATCCATTCTTGGCAGCATATCAAAATGAAATGAGTGTTAGGGATGCCAAAATAACCTGTTCTACTGCCCAACAGGTTGGAAGTCTTCATTATCATGCACTGAATTTGTTACCTGCGTTGCTGAATACACAATTCATGCAAGCTTTTACTTGTGTGAGTCAGCTTCTACACTCTTGGAAGCGTCTGCAGAACTATATTCTGTATCAGTTACATGCTCACAAGATGTGATTCCTCATTGCTGCTGTGAAGGAAAACCTTGTAGGTATTTCTGATTGCTTTGAATTTTATTTATTTTCATATTTAATGTTCTTAGTTTGTAATTTTTCAGGCAGCATACACAGAATAAATTTTTAATTTGCTTGTTACAGAACACTGCATAGAGGTTAATTTCCCCCCAGCGATCTCTGACCTTTTAAATGCTGAAGTCACTGCTCACAAGAACTGCCTATTTTATATTGATCTTCCATCTTTAATGGTTCTGCTGCTCTCCTCTGGATGCACAGACCTCTTAGAGGGATTAGGGAATCCTTAATGAATGTAGGTTTTTGCCTTATCTCTCTCTCTTTTTTTTTAATGGTTCACTTCTTTTTCCTGTTCATTCAAGTGCTTCAAGTGCTTCTGGTAGCTTTTTTTTTTTGTCTGTGTGTTTATATGTCTATTATAGTATAAAGCAAATGTCTGTCTGTAGATTACATTATGATTTGTGGGTTTTCCTTTTCACAAAACCCAGAGAATTAAGAGGAGGTTACCATAAGTTCATGTTCATTTTTGTCCAGTATACAAAAGTAGACTGGGAGTTAAAACTAGGCCCAGTGACCATGGTGCTAAAATCTATATGTAAATGCTTTATTTCCAGTAAAATAAATGAGTCACAGGCTAAACCAGTCTGAAAATAATTAATATTCATGCATAGACATACCTTTTTTCACTGCTGTTAATCCATGGTTAATATTTCTTCCCTGGAGGATTTCACCCCCAGAGTTGAAGTGTCAAATTGCATTGACACAAATGATTGCCAGTGGACAGGTCACGATTCAGCCACAAGGACGGTAACCCCAGAGGGGGCAGGGGATGGATCAAATACTTCAAATCAACTTTTGCAAGAGGAGATCTAACTACATTCCTGAGACGCTTGTTTGCACTGTAAAATCTCACCCTACCTTTTAAATTTAGATTTTGGACATATTCACAAGTCGCTTTTCTATTTTGTTATTTGCTATTTGTAACAGAGAGGTGCCATGGGAAGCTATGCCCAGTCACAGACAAGGATGTCATTATGCTGGATGCTGTATAGATACATGCTTGAGAAGGGGCTTTGAACAGTTATAGTACATTAAATTTTCCAATTTTTTGTCATTTATTTAAATTATCTAGTTATGAAATGCCTTAAATCTATATTAGCAAACTTTCAAGGGAAATGAGAAAGAACTCTGAGCCTAAAGTTTGCCTTTTCTCTTAAACAAAGCTAATGAAGTCAATGCCAATGTATTTTCCATAGAGGAAGCTACATTTACTTTCCTGCTGACCCTGAGTTCACATTGTTTCTAGTGGTCTGAACTCGTTCTCCATCTGCTGCCTGCAGATCCCCAACTTTACTTAGGTGCCTGGATCAGCTTTTTTTCTTCTCTTTCTCTCTCTCTCTCTCTCTCTCTCTCTCTCTCTCTTTTTTTTTAACAATTATACTGAAAGCAGTAGTCAAAACTCGAAAGTGAAATCATTATGTTGGGGGTAAAAATGGAAGAAGTAAACTATAGTCTGGCTGAGAAACTCCGGAGGCTTGGATATCTGGATGACAAAGTAACCAGAATAAGAAGATAATGTTAGTTGTAATTAAAAAGTTTCTTCTCCAGGTTTGAGAGCTGATTTAATATCAGGGCACAACATCCAATTTCCATAATAAGTCCTAAAAGCAGCTGTGAACACATCCCCAAGGAGGCACACATGCACTCCTTTGCCCCAGTTATAACACAGTAAGTGGGTGCTAGGTGGGAATGACACCAAACTGGCTTTGGTCTGTCCAGGAGTTACACTTCTGAAGCATAAATTCCCACTGAGTCAGTTTTATTGTTTTGTGAAACAGAACATGGCTCCTGTGAAAATGTATGGGAATTTTTACTGTGGTTTATATGGCATGATTGGGTGCATTGGGAAGGTAGAGTGGATCAGCTGGAAAGACACCACAGCAATGGTATGTGTCACACCCCAGGAGTGTGTCAGCAGGAGGGATAGCCCATGGTTTGATGGTCAACATAGACCTGCCTGTAGAACAAGCAGTGCAAAGGGGCCAGACCTCCTGTTGTTGGGAAAGATGAGACAGGAAAAACTTACAAATATGATTGCTTGGCAAGAGATTCTGAAAATACAAAGTCTGTGAGTGAAATGGAAATGAAAGCAATCTTTGAGATGTAAGCATGGCAGGCAGGAAGACGGTGATTAGCTGGAAGATGGGTTTACTAAAGCAAAGGGACACCAAGGGACCCAAGGGAGTAGCCCCACCAAGGTATCAGGGAAAAGGTAGATAAGAAAGTAGCCTTTAAGGTTTAGAATACAGAGTGATATGGTAATATAGCAATTCTCATAGGCTGTATGTAGATTTTGTAGGATTTGTATCTCGCGCTGGTTGGTTACTGTGAATTAGAATATTCAACACAAAAGGAGATATAATGCATTGTAACAAGGAGCTTGGTCTCTCTTGGGGACACCCCTTCAGCCAAGGCTGTTGGCTGAAGGCAAGGCTCTCTCACCCATGACCCATGCAATAAACCTCATGTTCCAAGAGCCTCCCTGGTCTCTAGAGTTCCCTCCCTGCCGTCGATGGATGCTCCTACATCCTGTCACCAGCCAGTGAGAGGAGGAGCATGTTCCACCTCACCTGGTGGCAAGGGACCTCTGGTGTGTGCCACAAAAGCCAAAGCCTCACCAGCAGCGCTGCAGAGCAGCCCCGTGTGTGCAGGCTGCTCGAGGGTCGCTCTGGTGCTGCCAACAGCAGGACTTGGGGCTGGAGCTGCCCCCACTCCGCACCGGCAACACGGGCTGACAGTGTGAGAAACGGCTGGAAACGGGGAAAGGAGAAAGGAGGAGTGAGCCAACCCAAGGCTAAAACAGCAACAGGGTAACAAGAGGGACTACAAGACAAAAGATGTGAAGGCGGGGGAGGGGAACTCCCTGAGAGTGTACGTTTTCAAGGACAGCTGCAGGGATGTGCGGAAAGAGGCTGAAGCTCTTAAGTAAGGATGTAGTCAGCAAAATGGAAGGCAGTGGAAAAAGAGTAAAACAGGGTTGGTTGTTTATTTAAGGTGCGTGTGGGGAAGGGATATAAAACAAAGCAGACAGGGCTGTGGCAGGGTCCCTACTGAGCAGCCCTATACCTGCTCACTGTAGCCTGGAGCACAACAGACCACACATCCCAACAGACTTGCATTTTTTCCTGCAGGATTCCTGCCTCTGTTCTCTGCAGTTTAGTTAGATTTTTGAAAAGATAAGGTTGATCTTTTTTATGGATCTCTTCATTAATAGTCATCTTCACAGTATCTCTTTAAGGTACGTGTTGTCTTCTTCCTATAGAAGTGGATCTAGGTCATGAGGATGTTATAAATGATCAACTAGCCAATCAGATATAAAGAATAAATTTTATTTTTCCATTTTAAATCTATCTGGGACAGCCACAGGGAACAACATTCGAATGTTGGGTGAAACAGCCGACCGACAGCAGGGTTGCTATCTCGCACTGTTCCACCATTTGCTGGGGTTTGAGTCCGAGTTCTTATACTGTATTTTGTGCCTCCCGGCAGCAGAAGTATTGTGTTTTTCAAATTCAAGCCCAGTCTTTCACTTGATGATGAACCTTGAACAGATTTCCTGGTGCTGGGCTGAGTCTGAAAGGATTTTCCAGGAATCCTCTTTTGGGATGATGATGTCGTCAAATGCAGGGTCCACCCTTGAAATGGGTGTCGATGTGTTGATGGTGGGTTGGTGGTGGGTTGATGGTCCGGGTGCCCAAGATCTGATTAGCTCAAGGAGCTACATCCTGGCAAGCCACCCTCCTTTCTGGTGTAAATCGAGATGTTAGTTTGTATACAAAGCATGTCCTGGTATTTGGTGAACGCCGTCCCAGTCCGGGAATCAGGGTTACTTTTTATACTCACAGGGTTATAGAAAATATACATTCTATCATCTGCTATAACTTCCTTCTATGTTTTAATTGCACGAATTTATAATCACATCTATTACAAGGAGAATCAAATTGAAATTCATATTGGGTGCCTGATTTAAGAAAATTGGAAGGTAACCCTTCAGAGAATTCAACGTGGTATTTCACTGTGCATATTGACAGTGTTCTTCACTGGTGCAGGTGGCAGATTCAACTGCTGTGAACTTCTGCTCACTGGGATTGTAAGTAGCTTTTATTCAGAAAAGGAGACACTGAAATTCCAGAGGTAACATGGTGCTTCAGTGGCCTAGTCAGCATACCAGGGGACTTCTAGAAAAGGCAGACGTAAAACTGTGTCCTTCAGCATGCCATGCAGCTGCATCTGCTGTGCAAAGCTCTTCTTGCTCTTGCAGTAGTCCTGTCCTACCCACTTGGTGTTTCCTGGCTGACAGTGTCCCTCACTACACAGCCCTATTCAAATCTGTAGCGAGTTGTTCTCTGAAACTGGAGCAGGAGCTGCATATGCACAGCGAGGCTAAATGAAGAGGTTCAGTGGCAGTTTAGCTGCTGTTTTCACTTCAAGGAACATAAATAAGCTGACAGTAGGACAAAATAACAGAGTAACCATCACAAGCATAATATCCTGACCAAGCATTTCTGCCGTTCCATCCAAGGAACTAATCTGATCTTACCTATGTCAGCAATCCAGTATCCAATTAGCACTTAAGAGCAGAATTGGTCCAACTGTTGCTATTACCACCTGCTGTTTAAACTCACACTTTTTAAATAAAAAAACCTCTTCTAATAAACAGTTTTTTGCTGAGATGGATGAAATAAAATGTTTAAAAGTCCTAGTTCTGTTATTTAAGTTATTTACTCAGTTTGTTCACAATACCCATTCCAGCTGTCTCTCCATCCTCAGGCTCTTAATCAGTAAGTTTACCTGTTTCACACATTCCTCAATGTAGATTTCTTATCTCAGTACCTTTGCCTAAGTAATTTGTCAGCCACAGTGCTCCATCACACAAAGCTCTTTTGTACCCATGGATCGTGGTTCCCCTCCCGCATTCCTCAAGAATCACCAGTCTCAGTTTCGTCTCTGCCACCAGTAGGGGATTTTGATAGTCCTTCCTCTTCTTTTGCATCTTTCTCAACTCATCCTTGGTCCTGAACTTGCTTCTAGCTTGATAGCTACTTCTCCAAAGAATTCATACAGCTTTATTTTCATTTAACCTTCATTTTACAAAGTTAAACAATATGTCAAATATTATTATCAGTGTAGGAGGGAAATGTTATAATTCATTCTGAACAAAATTAGAAGGCTTTTTGCTATCCATGGGGTGAAATTCTGTAACATCCTTTGACAAAGAAGTGAAAAGAGGTATGCTCAACTATTTTCATCTCTAGCTGCAGGGAAGTTTAATTCTGCTCAGGAATAACTAAATTTTAGCTATTAATATCTACTAAACTCCCACTGAGCATATGTAAAAATAGATATTGCATAAACTTAGGGATTGTAAGTCCTTGCAGGACTATTGATCATGAAGGTAAAAGGATTATCCTTGATTTTTTTTTTTTTTTGGCTTTGTTCAGACTCACAAAATCACTGAATTGGTGAGGTTGGAAGGGAGCCCTGGAGATCATCTAGTCCAACGACTTTGTTATGCTGAAGTCTTTGAGAACCCTGTCTGCCGTTTCTCCAGCCTGTCCAGGTGTCTCTGAATGGCAGCACAACCATCAGGTGTATTAGCCACTCTTCCCAAGTATGGCTGGCAAACTTGCTGAGGGTTTGGGGCACTCTGCCCCATCATCAAAGCCCTCCACAATACTGGACCCCATACTGAGCACCTGAGGGTTATGTGGGACTCTTATAATTTTATTGCCAAAGTGACTGAGCCTTTCTTCACCATTCTCTTTATTTTTGCTTTATTTTTCCTTTTTTTGTTTGTTTCTTTAATTTCTTTTCTTTTTTTCCAAATTTAATATTTGAACAAAGATTGACAGAAGAAAATTTAGGCTCACTTCAGGAAAATACCCTAGTTGCATGAAAGGACTTTGGGATACACCTGGCAAGAGGAATTTCCTTGATGATATAAAGTCACTGGCATAGGATCATTGGCAGGTGTGTTTGAGGTAAATGTGGCCAAAATGGTACTTCACCTAAGGGATTATGAACTCTTGGACTTGTCTTTTCCAGTTGTGTAGAACTGATCTCATATTAAAGGACTGCACATAGTTCATCATAGATGCAGCTGAGTCTGGGCCTATAAATCTAATCTTTCTAATCACTTAATCTGATAAATGTCCTTTCTGGAAGTGCAGGAGAATGCTGGTTCGAAGGGAAGAATTGGAATTCTTTTAAAGCCTAGCTGCCTCATGATCATCATTATTTTAACGTATGATACAGCCAACAATTGGCCAGGATATGTAGTTGATATGCCACCTCTTAATATTAGTTTATCCCTGCCAGGAAAGGGAAAGAAAGTCATTAATCCTGCTGTATTTATGTGCATAGTACTCCACAATAATAATGCCTTCTCACCATTATTCTAACCATGCTAATTGGGAGGAGTTCAGCAGACATGTCTCATATTCTCTGAGCTGGTATCCAATTTCCAGCAGAGTTTGCTGAGAAACATGAAGGTCAAGTAACTTCCCCAAGGTTACACCATAAATGGCTCAGCTGGGATTAGGATCCAGATTGGCCTTGCTCCTAATCTTTTGCCTAATTAATCACTGTAGTCTCTTTCTGCAAATACTGAACAGGTTCATCTTTGTAGTTTCACCAACAAAACGTTGCGGGCAAACTCGCTTAATTTGGGGGAATAGATTTCATGAGAAAGAAAATAATGAAATAGCATTAGCAAAGCTAATTCATAACTGAAATGGAAAACAATTAGGACTGGATTTTACTTCTGGGAGGTCTTATTGTAATGGCTGTGTTGTACTTGTCTTCCTGATCTCTTATGTTTCAAAACTGTGCACATCCGGCCACTCTCCCTTATCAGCTGTCTGCACTTACACTATTGAGAGCATCATATTTGCTGACTTGCAAATTTTTGAACTCTGCATTTATTTATCTTTATTGTAACTCAAGAAAATTGGCTGACTGGAAATGCAGAAACAGTAACAAGGTGGTTGTCACATGGCTTATTTGTCCTTTTGTAAAACTCTCTGAGGTGCAAATACTGCAGCATTTTGGATACAAAACTGTCACAATGCAGTTGTTTTACTCATCTCTTGTGTGGGATGGAGTACACTAAGAGGAAGATCAGCAACCAGAGTTTTTAGGTAGGATGAAGAAATCCCCTGATTTTCTCTAACTGAAACCCATGGTCAGTAATATGGAGCATGAAACAGTTTATAGTGCCAGCTGGTTTTAATTAAAGTCTTAGTTTCTCCAACACAAAGACACTTCATTACAAACCAATGAACATGTTCACAGCAGCAGTCTGCCTGTTTCTGTAACTAGGAATGGTACAACATACAAGTCTGCAGAACTGCTTGGAAAGCCTTGTGGGGCACAGAACTAAAATAATAGCCAACAAATGGATTAAGGAGCCAGAAAAACAAAAATGGCCTTATTTAGCCTGTTGCTAAACTACATCATGACAGTGTAAGTGATCTCCTGTCATTAGGCAGTGAAATCCAAAGCCACAGAGCACAATTAAAAGGTAACTTGACACCTGCAGTCTCCAATACACCTTTTGAAATAGGTAGAAAGAGAATATGCAGCTTATCAAGGAGTTGAGGATGGTATATGAAGGATTATCCGTGGTAAGTTCCTACTTCAAATTTGGTCCAGTACTTATATGGCCTGTACTCTTACATAAAGGGAGTTCAATCTCTATCTCCACTCTTCCAAAGTTACTACTTGATATTAGTAATCTCAGCAAAAGTGCCAAAGATGAATGAATATGGAAGTGGGACTTACGTGCAGGGCAACTGCATATGATTAAACGCAATTACATAGTTGTGGGACTATGCAGAGAAATTGTCTTGTGCTGCTGCCTTTGTCAGACCTGGAGTGCAGCAGAGGATCTGCTTGCCTAAGATTCAAGATGCAAGATGACACAAAATTTAAGAATTGAAAACGATTTTAAACCAACAGATTGCTAGATTTTAGTCTAAGAATAATAATTTAAAATCAATTTGAAACCTTGTAGGGAACCAATAATACAGATCAAAGTTGGATAAACTGGGAAAGATTTCTGCCAATATCTAACTTGATACCATGATGAGATGTTTTCAAAGCAATTTCTAGAAGATCCAGATAAAATTCAACATGATGATATCACAAAGGCACAAAAAATACAAAGGTATGCAAGGAAAAGAAAGGAATTTAGTTTCCCATTATATTCCAAGTTGGTATGTATTTTATTAGGAGAGGTTTATCAGCAGTGACTGGAATGAAAGTTATTGTTCAAGCAGCAGAGGAAAAACAAGTCCTGTCTTATTATGCATGGAGATATTTCTGCAATTTCCACGGAATTCAAGAGGAAGCAAATATTCATGCCTGAATGTTGTTTACTTCTCCCATTTTAATTTGGTGTGAAATGCGTGTGTGTATCTCCAGTTAAAATGCAGAAAGTCCTGTCAATGCTCATGAGAAAAATATGTTGTATGAGAAATGTCACCTTGTTCTTGAAACTCAAGAATTTCCTAACTGATATCAAAGAATGTACAAAGCCATTGGTCTGTGAGAAAAACAAATGAATCTTATAATAACAAATTCTTTAGGAGTGTACACCTTCAACTGATGGATACACTGAAGCAGAGAGGGTAAACAGCTTGACCTGGAGTGTGCAGGTCACATGTGGACATGTGCATCTAGATGGTAAAAACTAATGAGAGGGCTCTACTGACAGATACTCATAATATTAGAAATGCAAAAATGGACAGAAGTTATAGTGCTATAAAATATAAAATGCCATGTCTTATGTTATGGCATAGAACAACTTGTTGGTTTAGATATTTCTAGATATTTAGATATTTTAGATATCTGCACCTTCCAAAAGAGAAATGAGTACCCGCCTTGCTAAAGAACACCAGCCCAGTACCCAGGATGTATTTTGCAACGTTGCATCAGGACAGTATGTGCAATGGTGTGTGGTTTCTAGTTTGTTTGCTGCCAAGAGTAAAATCTTCCCCATTTTGAGAAAGGCTTGAGGTTAATCTCGCTTTCTTAGCATTTATGTGCATTAACATTATTGGAGTTTGCTTTGATTCAAACTTTCCTTGGTTTGCCAGTCACTCCTGTCTCATCAGGGCAATCATGATCCAGCTCACTGCTCATGTTACTTGACTGATAAAAAGTGCTGGGGTCGTGACTATCTGACGATGAGGAAGATGCTTATGTCACTCAAGACATCCTGCTTGCTCAGCTGTCACTGAAAATTGTCAAGATATGTCCCACAGTCAGCTCAGGCATCTCTTTATTAGTCATCTGGCCATAACTAGTTTTCCAAAGGGTAATGGCCTCACCTCTGAGAGGCTGGTGTGGAGGCTGGTGTAGCCTGTCTTGGTGCATGTGAAATAGGGCCAGATATACCTTTTAGTTGTAATTGTGCTGTAGAATCCTACTCTTGAGTGTTACTTCCTGCCTAAAATCCTGACCCAATTTCCTGCTTTCTAGATCTTGTCCTAGTTCCTCCAACTGAGTGCTAGATCCTAATCTGCCCTTCATCTGTTCAGTCTTGATTCCTAGATCTTGCCACTTTCTTTTCCAGCTCCAGTTTCTGCTTTAAATTAGCTTGCCTGAACTTGTTTCAGCATGGACTGCTTATGATGCTGAAGACACTTGCAAACATTGAGACTAAAATTATAATGAGCCAAATGGAATCTTCACTTAACCATGCTAACTTTAGTTTTCATGAGATTAAAACATTTTCCAAGTACAGTGACAGTGATTAGACAGTGGTAGTCTAATCAAGAAATAAGATCTGTAGAAATTCTAGTTCAAGCTACTCATGAAGGTGAATCCTATCTTTCAGCAGATTATCAGTAATTGATTTACATGGGAAAATACAGTGATAAATTTTAAAAAAGAATTGCTTACACATTTCTAAGAGTGCTTCTTCCTTTTGCTGTTTGGCAACACTTCCCCATTTGCAAATTTTAACAATAAAAAAGTCTCTTACCCATTTCACATATTGTGAAAGGCAGAGAGATGCTTGTTTCCAAAGAAAATTCAATAAGTTCCTAAGAATGTTTTCTCAGTAGTACAACACATCCTTTGTATGCAAGTGATCAGAAATTGTACTTGAAAAAGCTATGCTGAGAATAAGAATATATATATATATAGACATACAAAGATATTAATTATAATAGGGTCTCTTAACTGGTGTGTCCATCTGGTGCCTGTATTAAAACAGTTAACAGAGGGAACTGATGTACAAGGTCTATTTAGTAGAGCATCATTTGGCCAAAAGCAGATGCCAACAGAGGTGTAGTAGATGATGGCAAATGCTGCTATTTCCCAAGCTGGTTTGAGAAACTTACTGTCATCAAATTTTGGCACGGTTCTATTTCACCCTTCTTCCTGTAGAAAGATAAATTAATTTAAATTCTTGTTAGATTGAATGCTGTAGTTGTTTTCATTCAAATTATTATTCCTGAAGTTTTAACAATTATGGTTCAGATAGCTCCAAGACTGATTTGTGCCATGAAATCCACAAAGAAAACTAAATTGTTGACTTCCTTCTTGTTGCAATATTGCTTTAGATGTGCAGGTGAAGACATGAAAAGAGTTCATAGATGTTCTGATATTAATAATGACACCTTTAGCTGTCATCATTAAGGCTGTTATGTTGATGAGATGTCTAGAAAAGGAAGCCATAACATTATGTTTTCCTGCTGTTTTGTCCTAAACTAAAGTAGGCTATTTATAATAAGAAATACAGAGTCAAAATTACAGTGACATGTGTCAGTGACAGTGACATATAGACAACGATACATTGCTAAGTTCTTCATCATCAAAACCAATAATGTAGTGTATTAGGAACTGCTTTAAAAGGCAATTTCCTTATTTTCACTGTGTACTGATGTTTCATCTTAGAAATATGGAGCTTCTCTTACAGCCCTACAGCTTATTCATTTGAGCATTGTTTGAAGTACACTGTACTTTGTGAAAGAAATGAGCTCTGCCTAGCCAATGTATTATTTATTTAAGTGACAAGCACAGTTCGGAGACTTTTGTAAGCAGATCAGTATAAAATACTAGACTTGAAGAATGAACTCAAAGGCCCCACCAAAAGGCTTTTATGTAAGAATTCACCAGTCAAATGTGTAATACAGAAAGTCGAGTTAGCACCTTTCAAGAGTGAGGTGGCACAGAACAGAAAAGAATGGATGGATTTTCTTTGAACCCTCCATTTGTACTGCGCTGTTTACCTTACCTGTAAGATCACACTTTCTATTTACAGTCATTTACAAGCATTTGAAACAACCACCTGGCAGTAAGATTACTTGACTCAGACTTATTGTTACTATCACACTAGGTATTTTCAAACTCCTGTGAACCTGATGTTCTTAAAAAGAAGTAGAATCTTAATGCTTTCTTGCTTATCATTCAAAGACTGTCCTTGGGTAGTCTGCCAAGGCTAAGTAAGACCTGTCAATTCCTAAGCATTATTTTCCTACATCTGAGTATGTTTAGCCCCAGGTTCCTTCCTCCATGAATTTCCAGCCTCTGCTACCTGTAATATTGCTCACCCAGTTGTACCATGAAGACAGGCATATTTTTTTAATACACTTTTCATGGACATATTCAGAACTTGCTGTCTTCTGGAGAAATGGATAATTATTGCAGCTGTTCTGGAGACACTGAGTCGCAGCTCTAGCTGCCAAGCAGTACATGAGAACATGGTTTATAATCTCATTACATACAAACCAGGAGAGAAATATCAATTAATTATATTTTATAAAGTATATATTTAATATATTTATTAAATGCTGACATAGAAAAACGCATGAGATTAAGTTTTATTTACTGTCACTAAAAGCCACAAAGCAATTCAGAATGTTATCTGCTATAACTATGGAATGATTTATGCCACATCATAAGAAAACTATCAGAAACAGGAACTCTTCCCAAAAACCTGTAGAGCCAATAGATGAGCACTCAGAACTTCAAACCACTGGAGAAAAAACAAAATGAATTTGCATCTGTAAGAACAGACTTGTGGAGGTTTCTGCATTCCAACTCTTCATGAAATATATGCAAAAGACTGTCAAATTGTCTCCAAAGTGTCAGTAGAGAAGATTATAGAACAAAATGAACAGTAGCAAAGCCAGTATGATCACAGCTAGGAGTTTTAGTGCAATATAGAATGAGGTAGCTGCATGATTATGTTTGAGATGTTATTTTTTACTTAAAAGTGATGTTTTAAGTGAAAGAATAGAAGAAGGCATATGGGACATCAATTTTTTACAGGATTTATGAGGTGAATTAAGGAGCTATTTACTATTAACTCTTATGTCCTTACAGAGCAAAGTCATAGAAACACTAAAAAAAGCATAGAATACGTGCATATGAGATTTATTGCATAGATTTTGTAAACTTAATTAGTTTAAATTCATATTAGATTCAAGAAAAAATGTGAATGAACCAAGATAAAAATTGCCATAGATCAAAAAACTGTTTGAAATTTAGCTATCACACATACCAACACTGAATAATCTCAAAAGTGAAAATCTAACTGAAAAAATGTTTTCACCTTAAGACAGGTATTTCCAATGTTTTGTAACTCAAATACAGAACATGCTAGCAGCAACACTTCATTATTTCTAACTGAGGAGGAAGCTCTTACCCATTTGTGACCGAATTCAGTGATTTCAGGCAAATGCATGAGCAACTTCACTTTAAAAAGAAGTGGTTTTCCTTAGAAAATTAGTTCATAGAATCATTTGGTTCTTTCTGGTTGGTGTTTGCCTTAACATATACTTTTGAAAACACAGGTGGTTTTTGTTTTTTTACCCCTCAGTGTTTCTGAGGAAATATATCCACCTATCCCAATTATTTGGTGTGAAGTAATTTCTGATAGAAATGATTTCTGATAATCCAGCAGATTATGAAATAAATTGCTCCAAACCATCCTGCTACCCATAAATAAGGTGAATATCTAAAGAAAATCAGGGATGTAGTACTGCCCATATACTAGAGGAAACCATTAAATTTTCAATTTTATAACATCACAAATATAGAATTAATAGCAACAATAACAAAAGTCACATTATAAAGGCTACTTGTTTGCTCCTAATTGCCCTACCAATTTATATCAGACTAATGCTAATGAGACATAGTGGGAAGCCCTGCCATGGTTTCTAGTTCAGATGCACAGAGTTATGTGATGTAATGCACACTGGGACAGTACAAATACCCTTAAAGCTTCCAAAATACTACACAGCTTACATATTTTTTTGGACACAATAGCCAATGCTCAGAAAAAAACCTCAAAAAAACAAACGAACAAACCCAAAACTCACCAAACCCAAAACCGACTGCAGGTGTCAGAGCAATCTTTTTTGGTGAAAAGTAAAAACTGTTATGGGATATATTGGGTTTTACAGAAAACAGACTGCCTTGTGGTCGAACATCATTTTCACAGGATGTCCTGTGAAAGAAGAAAAGTGGACCAAATTCAATTTAGTTTCTGATAAAGGTGAAGGACTAGAATATTACATGGATCTCATGTCACAATTCATGAACATGAGGTTCAACTGCCAGCATCAGGAGAATTTCTGGACCCCTTGGGAAGATTTTACTCTTTCTTGGAATTCCTTGATGGCTTTCGGTTTAGTTTCTTCTCTGAGCTTGGTAAAAAGGCATTTTTTTGTCTTCTTTCTTCCTCTCTTCAGTAGTAAGGCAGCCTCTTATGTGGTAGTTTATAAGGGGTTCCTGGTATTCCTGCACAATTGGGTTGCCCATTGCTGTAGCTTTTCATTGGATTGCCACCACCTTTTTTGCCCCATATATTCCTACACAGCTCCTAATCCCAGTAGAATTTTATTAAATGGTGTGGTTTGATGTAATCTTTTTTGATTCCTTGAGCAATGAAGAATTTCAATGGATATGATAAATTAGGCATTAGCTTTTCTTCTTTCTTTCTTGTCTCCTGTTGGTGTTATTCCACATGGTGTTTTGTTTGTTTTTTTCTGCTGCTTGGCACTCATATGTGTTCTAAATTTGAATTACAAAGTAATAAAATACAGGTAAAACATTTTTTCCCATCTTACGTGTAAATTCATTTGGATTAATAGTTGACAATATGACGTCTATTTTAGTTTCACTTTAGGGATACCAGCATTCTAACACCAATTTGATACTGTAGCTGCTCATTAGACTAATGATTTTCATAGACTATTCTTTTCTGTTATCTTTTCCGACTTTAGGGTTTCAGTCAGAACTATGGTGTTTTTCTTTCTTTTTCTCCAGTTCTAGTAAAGTTTTCAGATCCTCTAAGGCACTATGGTTATGTAAAATCCCCCCTTTCTACTTAGAAAAATGTAATGAATTAGAAACCAGAAGAATACTTTTCTCTGCTTGCTTTTGGCACAGATTGATTGATTTGGGTGTAGTAGAACCATCAATTACATAATTCTTTCCTTGAAGATATTTTTTTGGGCCAAGGGACCCACCCCAAAATGGCTTCTATTAATTTTCTTTTACAGTCTAGGACACAAGGGAAATAAGTGATGCCAACTGGAACAAGAAATTAAAAATATGTTTATGTTTAAAGTACCCTTAGTATACACACGCACACTCTAAGACATCAACACTCCTCCTTGTTCTTGTATTTAATCATGAGTAAATATTGCACTTATTAAACTTTGTTGCCACTAGTAATATGTCACAATATTTGTGGAGAAAAATTCAGCTGAATTGCTTGGGTAAATTGTTCATTAGACAGGTTTCCCAAAGGAAAAAGCTCAAGCTTTCTCCTCTTTGCTTTTAATTTTTGATCACTGTTTCCTAAGTGGAGAAAGGAGTTCCTTTTCAATGACCTCTTCATTCACAATTCATCTTTACAGTCTATTTCTGTCATGGGCACTCACCCTCTTCTGGCCATGGTGTAGTTCAATTTCCTACTTCTCACCTGCATTCATACTCTTTACAGGTGACCTTACTCTGGGTGGACTTCCATGTGCACTAAAACTTGGCACAATCACCAGGGGCATGCTCCTACCAGCGAGCACTGTTGGTGCCTCTCCTCAGCAGAAATGATACTGTGTCTCTAACCACACAAGCACTTTGTAGCGGTTATCAGCTTTGTGTTATTTTGAGCATGTTAAAACAAATTAACTGATCTAATGCACCGATATTGTCCTGGATGCTTTAACTGCTGACATCTGCTACAGACAGCCCTTTATATATATATATTGTGTCTACTGTTGTGTCTATCAGGTCAGCGAACCCACGACTGGAGCGCGGCGCAAACATCCCGGGCCAGGTCTTTGCTTATTATGAGTGTTTTGTGAGGAGCAGCAGCTCTCCTTGCCCGCTGCCGTTGGCCCAAACACACCCGTGGGTACAGAGAAGGGCACAGCCACTCAAGGTAAGGACGGGCGGAGCGGCGGGGCCATTGCCGGGGCCGGGCCATTGCCGGGGCCGGGCCATGTGCCCAAGGGAAAGGGGAACAGGATGAGGGCGATGAGGGCCAAGGCAGCCGGACCTGCCGGAACCGCCCCGCCCCCTCTGCCCCTTGGGCCTCGTCGGCCGCCGTCTGCCCATCCCTCAGGTGAACGCGTATCCCTCCGCCGCGGCCGCCCCTCGGCGGCGCTCGCACCCGGCAGTCCCCGGATGGAAACTGTGATGGCGGCCGGCAGCGCCTCGCCGACGGTGGCGGTACCCGAGGTAACTCTGCGGGAGGGGTCGGACGGGGAGCGGGGAGGCCTCGCGCGGTGTGG
>JANPWX010000328.1:1005618-1063168 GCA_024734555.1 Trochalopteron elliotii | reverse complement strand
TTTTTTTTTTTTTTTTTTTTTTTTTTTTTTTTTTTTTAAAGAACTAAAGCGCCATTGTGCTGGTCAGGTTGTATCTGACTGCTCCAGCTGTACGGGTTTCTTATGATCTAGTTTTGTAAGTTCCTGCATCTGTCCCGGTCTTGGGAGAGATTAAGGCACCACTCTAAATTTGCAGGCGCATAGAATGGGACTGGACATGGGATATACTTCAGTATAATTTTATTTATTTATTTAATAAAATTTAAATAAGTCTAGTTTTTTTGAGAAATCTTGAAGATACTGCCTGCTGGGATTACTATTTTGAATGTAGTTCGGAGTGGGAAAACTGAAAAAGTTAGCTAATTTAGCAGTGTCTTAACTCCTATCTCTCACTAGATTAAATTATGTAGCTGAGACTTTCTCTCTGTACTTTCTTTAAACAAAATATGGACATATTGCAGCATTTTGGGGGGAAGAAAATGATGGCTGAGAGCCTGAAGTGGTTACTTACGCCTGTTCTTAGTGCCGTGGGTATTTTTGAGTGAGTGGCACATGCTTACGTATCTTCAATGTTTGTACTCATTATGCATTTAAATCTCCTTACTTGTTTCAGATACTGTAAATATAGTATTTTGCCTCCTTCCCAGGCTTTTGCACTTTATAGAAATTTATAATTAAGTCTTTGCCATTAAAATTTTTGCTTGAGAAAAGATAAGTGCCTTTTGATTTCAAGTTAAAATTTGGTGGACAGAGATAGCAGTCACCTCTTTCTATGTTGTTTTTAAGTTACCATGTGTTTGTGCTTCCCAGCTATGAATGACTGCAATGTAGTGGCAAAGCTAACGTAAAATAGGCATTTTTATATTGTGTATATATACAGTATTGGTATTGCATTTGATGATGTTCTTTGGGAGAAAAATATTTTTGTCTTCAATGTATTAAAAATCCACATAATGTAAATGCGTGAGGGATTTGTGCTTTTCAGCTTATTCTTTCAGTTATGCTTGTATTTACACCATTTAAAATACTTTTTCTTTTGTTTCCAGAACTTTTTTAGTATTTCTCCTGACTGTGGCCTTTTCTGAGTCTTGCATACTTACCTCTTCTGTGTGTGTGGAAAAAAACCCAGCTGCTGAAGAATTGAACTCAAGTATTTTCTTAATGTGTAAGTCAGATTTCTTTGAAAATGTGCGTTTAAAGATCCCTGGGATAAAAACACCCTCCTGTTTTAATGGTTATTTCAAATAAATAATTTTATTTGTCATGCTGCAGGAGCTTGTTGATAGTTGCTACCCAAAACCAACACATTTAAGTTTTAAGTTATTAGATTAATTATTTCAAGGAGATCTTAGATCGCGAGGACTCTTTGCCAAACGTAGGTGTTGTCCATTTGAGGACCACATTGGCTTGGTATTGAAAGCCTGAGCCTTGTTCTCTGCAGCACTTCTGATTTCTGTAGTTTTAATTGTAAACATTCTTCAGGTTTCAGTGTCTGGCAGTATAACCTTTTAATCTGAAGGATGGGCAGCTACCATCAGGATGATGTATTGCATCATGCAACCTGTAATCTTTGTGTTGCACCTGTGTATTAAAAAAGTTGTTCAAGCAAACAAATCCAAATAATTTTTAGTTACTTATTCTTTATGTGGAAGTTCAGCTTGCTTCTATTCAAATAAGTGATACACCATTGGCAGGAGAATGCGTTTTAATGCAGTACTCTTGGTGGAAATGGAATGTAAATGCACAGGAGTTCTCTTCTCAAGGCTCTTTCAGTGGAAATAAAATGTAAATGCACAGGAGTTGTTCTCTTCTCAAGGCTCAGAGTAGGGTAATCTCCCATGTATTAATCTTGTGTGTGGAAGATAGGGAATGTGTCATTGAGTTAAAAGAAAAATAAAAATCCTGTACTCAGAGTGTTTCCATTTGGAGAGATTCTGAGGAGGGAGTGTATGTCTCTGTGGTTTGTTGTTTTGGGATGTTTTTTGAGTTGGTTTTTTTTTGGATGTATAGTTGAAGTCTTGCAGGTCTCATATCTGGAGAACACAGTGAATTTACTTGATATTAGAGTCTGTGTGTAGTGTCAAAGTCTGTTGTGTTTATTGTTTTCAAGGATTGTGCAGAAGTGCTAGTATCTTCTCCAAAGGAATGCATCAAAGCATGTGCTTAAAAAAAAAAGTGTTTTGCTTTTCTTGCTACGTGATACAAGAACATAGACTTCAAAATTTTGCAGTCTCCATTTTCTTTGTCAAGTATTTGCATATCTAATGCTAGATATTTCCTTCTCCCAGGACTGTGGGAAAGTATTTGAAAGACCTTAGGGCTAATGCTTATGGTGGCTTGGAGATCTAGAAGCAACCCTTGCACTTAATCACAGTGAGGGAGAGGATGTGATCATTCTTTCAGTTTGAATGTCAATACATAAGATGATCTAATGAGTTCCAAGTCTGTGTTGCTTCAGGGCAAGCATGAGAGAAGGGGAGAAGGAATTGGTAGGAAAGAAGAAAGTGACTTTGTGACTTGTACTGTGGAAAAACTTTTACTAAAAAGTGTTATACTAGTGAGGAAACAGTTCTTCCTTTCCAGTGTTGCTTTTCAGAATTTAAGTTAATTTTGCTACCATTCCAGTTCTGCTGATTCTTTGTAGACATTCTGTGCAGGAGAGTTGTTCAAGCATGGACTTGAGCTGCTATAAATTGTTGATGCAGCCTGTTATGGAAACATTGATATGAAATCTGGAGGAAGGCAGTGGTGCTGACCATAACTGTTTGAGCCTTTTAACCCATAGTCATGCACTGAAAATATTAACATGTACCCAGGAACATGCAATGAGAAACCTGAGAACTTTTATCTGTTGACTGATTCAGACTCGTGTGGTACTGAAGGTGGGCACGTGAAAAATTAATTGCAGGTCATTGTGATTGGGTTTTGGTGTTGGTAAAGGTCATGTCTCCATTAGTGAAGTAGGTACTTTGTCAGATTCTGATTTTACTTTCTTTCCTTTTTAAGTACAATAGTTACTAATAGAGTAGGACACTTGAGTAATAAAAATGTCAAATTCTCTACATTTTGACTTGTTTGTAGTACTTCAGTTAGGTTCAGTTAGTGACCCGTCTCACAAAGGAGTGTTTTTATTTGCTTGAAATCCTAAATGAGTAATAAACCCCAGCTTCATTTAAAAAAAAGTAGGTCTTCAGATTTCTTTATGCTTACAGGGTGGGAGAAACCCAAAATTTGATGACACGTATCTTTCAGTAAATGTTGTCCTTTGAAACATATTTTTCAAGTGTAATTTTTTTTTTTGAAAAAACCTCCAAACAACAAACAAAGGTTACGGTGTAATAGCCCTTTTTTTTCTTTTGCCTCATCCTTTTTTATTCACCCCTCAAGTGATGTTACAAAAATTAACAACTTCAAAGATTTGCATATATTTGTTAGTGAATTGTAATAGGTGTTCTGATTGCATTAGTGTTGAAAGTAATTATTTGCTTTGTTGGTTTTTTTTAATTTCAGGAGAATGAAATGGGCAAGTTGTAGAGCTTTGAGACTAACTCAGCACAGTTGTCTCATTTACTGCCAGAAGTAAGAATAAATCTCAAGAATTCATGTAAAGAAAAGTAAAACCTAAAATCATGTCATCTGAACAGGAACACTTCTTTTGTGACAAAAAGCAAATCAGTTTCTTAAAACACAATGCTATGAAGAATTTTTCTACAGACATTACTTTGAAAAAAGAACTGGTGAGTGATCCTTTAAGTATGACGATTCAACCTGCAATTTTAGATGTCAATCTCACTTATGGACTGAAAAATGTGAAAATTGAATTGCCCAAGGTGAACATTCCAAATGAAGTATTAATGAAACATGAAGTTGATAGGTTTAGAAAACTCTTTCAGTGTAAGCATCAAACGGCAAGGAAGTCCTTAAGTCTAGTGAAAATAAGCGGAAGCAATCTCAGTTGTTCAGAAGGAAGCCACTTGCAAATTAAACCAGAAGTGCAATTTGAAGAAGGGTTGAAAACTGCAGCAAAGATACTGAATTTCACTTGTACGAAGTGCAAGGATAACATTAGATACAGCCCAAATGACCTCCAGAAACATTTTCAGCTGTTACACTATGGCGAGTTGCCTTTGTATCCTTGTGAGATGTGCAGCTTCTCAGCTAATGACTTTCAGTCATTTAAACAGCACAGACGTATCCATCGTAGCACTTTAGTAAAATGTGAGCTCTGTAATGATGAACAGGTATACACTTTGTTGGCTTTGACAAAACACTTCATATCAAAGCATTGTGTAAATGGACACTTTCGGTGTGAAAAATGTGGATTTTCTACACGTGATGTGGGTACGTTTGTTCAGCACATTCACAAACATAAAGAGATTGCCTATAAATGTGGAAAATGCCATCAAGAAAACTTGACAGAGGAGGAGCTCCAAAATCATCTTCTTGTTCATACGAGTATGTTTTCTTTTGGTTGTCCTTATTGCAGTTACAACACATCACGGAAAGATTATCTTTTAAAACACATCATAGCTTTACACAGAGCCCACTTAATTGCAAAAGAAAAACTGGAAAAAGATAAATATGAAAAAAGCATAGTAAAGACTCCAGCAGGACTGAAGCTTGTGTTAAGAAGGTATAAAATGGGAGCATCAAAAAAAACACTCTGGAGATGGAAGAAGATAAGTGGTGGAAGTGATAGTGCCGGAGAAGAAAACACACAAGTGCTAAGAAGTGTGAATAAAGTTCAGGCAAGTGCTGAGGAGCTGAACCAGTGTATGAGAGACGTGGAAATGAGTGAAGAGAAGGATCAAATTAAATACACAGAAAAGCGTCATTTCATGGGTGGAACGCTCTCTGCTACTACTGCACAATACAGTAAGACAGATGATGGAACAAGTTATGGCCTGGGATTATTGAAAAGTGCTGTTCATGGGCCAACAGTGTTGATGGTTAAAAATAATAAAATATCTGTTCCAGCAAATTACAGTGCTAAATTTATGGGCTTTAAAATGGTAGATGGAAAACAACATATTGTTATAAAATTACTACCTACAAGTAAGCAAAATGAATATTTGTTGGGTCAGAAAGTGGATCCTGTTAAAGATGGTTCTGCAACTCCTTTGCTACAGACTGCTGATTCCTGTAGCTTGTCTTCAGGTGCTATACCACATGTAACTGATCAGTCAACTTTAAAGAACAGTTGTGTTCATCCATTAACCTCCCCTCCGTTTTCTTGTCCTGCTCCTCATTCAGGAAAAGCAAAAGTGGAAAAACAAAATCACTCCATATTGTATGGTAGGAGTGTTTCTGAAGCTGTAGCACCTTCTAATATAGCTGTAGGAAAAGGTCCGAATTATTTGCCAATGAAGCTGGACTCAACTGTACCTCCACATGAAGAGGTAGCAAAAGTTGGAACTCAAAGTAGTATCTCATGGGGAAGCTTTCGTCCTTCGAGTCATCCTCAGGTATTACCACCCACTATTACAAACAGCCTTCATTATGACCCTATGAAAATGCCCTTCTTTCCTGAAGTGAAAATGCAAAATGGTGGCCTGAATAATAGTAATGGAACTGATAATCTCTATTCTTCAGCCTCAGTGGATTCATCGAATGAAGGGTTGTTGTCTTTTCACAACTATTCCAAAATGGACTCTTTGGCTAATCCATGTAGCATTTGGACATCAACAGATGACAGATACAAAGAATATAGCAAAAGAGGTTCTTTTCAAAACAGTAGAAATGAACCTGCTTCTTCACATTCAGAATCCATGGAAGGTTTAAAAGCAGAGAAAGTTGTGTCAGCCCAATCAAATATTAATAAAACTTACGAGCACATAAACACTAAGAATAACTCTGTGTCTTTTAAAAGCCAATCTCAATGTGGTGTTGACAGTGAGTGTTTTACAGAGGACAAGCATAATGGTCAACAGTATTTGGACACTAACACAGAGCAAGGCTTTCAGAACGTAGCTGAGAAATACCAGGAAAATGCCTCTGATTGTGTTAACTCTTTCTTAATGCCTAAAATCACATCTGTTTTCTCATTGCAAAGTGAACAGGCAGCTAATTATTTATCACCTGAGATAAACCAGTTACTGCAAGATGTGTTAAAAGCAAAAACAACTGCTCAGCAGGAGTTCCACAGCAAGACGAGTAACTGTGTCAAACTTTGTTCTGATCAGCTGCTTTCTGGTGCTGAGACCGGGAGTACAGCCTGCGTGCGTTTAAAAAGCTCTGCAACGGAGTGTGGTTTTCAGAGGCCTCCTTCTAATGTACACTTCCCTTTATGTACAAGAGAGGTCAACACGAGATGTAGCACAAATGAAGGTACATGTTGTGGGAGAGAAGGACTGACACCCAAAACGTCACTTGATTCACAGGATGTGGGCAAATTATCCAGAACTCTGGGTGTTGGTACTTTGCTAAAAACTCCTACAGATGAGTTTACACAGCAGTTAGTAAAAGATAAAGTACTGTCTGCAGCTCAAAATCCTAGCAGCTTTTCACCAGTTTTGCCTGTTCTTCAGGAACAGAAGAAAGCCCTTTTTGTTCAGTCTCTTCCGTCACGATTTTTTGTTCCTTTCCACCTTTCTAACCAGTCTAGACAACAGGTGGTTCCTGGAAAATCTCTTCCATCAACCAGTTCATCAGATGGGCATGTTACTAAAGGTGTACCTGCATCTTTTGTTTCAAATAAAGGACCTGGAATGATTTTGACTTTTAGTGGGGCAGTTGGAACAGTTGCAAGTGCCCCTAATGCTAGTTCTCAGGTTTCAGGGGCAATTGCATCCAGAGAATTTGGAAAAATAACCATATCAGCTTCAGAAGTGAAGGGGGAAAACGGCAGTTTTAGAAACGTAAGAAGTTCCTGTAATGGGGAAGTATGTGGTACAGTAAATGACTCATTGAACAGTATGCCATTCAAAGCACCTCTTGTAATGACAAACTCATCAGAGTCATCTGTGAAAGCAACTTCTTCTGTGAAGGTGTTACCTGAGCATCAGGACGCTGTCTTTGCTTCTTTGGAGTCAGTAAAGCAGCGGGAAATTAAACAGGAACAACATGTTTATGCACTTTCGCCTGATGGACAGCAGGAAGTTTTTCTGAAATGTACGATACCAAACAAGCCTGTAGTTCATAAACCAATTTTTTTTCAGGATAATGCTCATCAAAATTGTCAACCAAAGAAAACTGGAGCCATGCAACAACAGCTTTTGCTGAAAATTAAGACTCCTACTTCGGATACACTGTCTGATAACACTCAGTCAGTAAGCAACTCGGTGCCCTCACTACAGTTGGATAACTTGCAGTTCCTTACTCCTGCACTAGCACAGAAACAAACTAATCTTAGTTTTAATGATGCCTTAAACTTAACAGGTGGGTTAATGCCAGCAAATGCCTCTTTGGCAAGCTCTAATCCAGCATGTTGTGTTCCTCCTGTAGAACCTGTTTATTCTGCTAAATCTGCAGGGACGCAGTTGCAAAAATGCTCTATTGAGAGTACGCAGGTTATAACTGCTAACAAGAGGAATAACTCTGGTTGTCACAAGTCCACGTGGAGCACCCAAAACAGAACTGCAAAAGTAAAACCTAGTTTAAAACAAGCTAGGTCTAAAAGTTCAGGAACTGTGGGTGGGCAAAGAAAGAAGAATTTCAAACGTAAAAGGAAGGCTAGTTGCCCAGAACCTCCTAGAAAGAAAGCAGTGTTGCACAGAAAGTGTAAGGAAAAGAATCAGGCTGAAATTGTTAGTGAATCAGGTAGCCCTTACAAATCAAGGGCATCAAAAAAAACTGTGAGGACTTTGAAATTGCTCCCTTTTAATTCTAACCAGCTTGTAAAATGCCCCCGGAGAAATCAACCAGTTGTTGTGCTTAATCATCCTGATGCAGATGTTCCAGAAGTTGTAAATTTAATGAAATCTATTGCTAAATTTAAGGGACATGTTCTTAAGGTTTTATTGTCAAAAAGAACTGTTGAAGCTCTTCTGCAGCAAGACTTTTGCAATCCTTCAGATGTAACTACTGATGATTTTTCTCAAAAAAGATGCAGGACAATAAAACCCATTAACCCTGTAAAAGAAAGATTTGTCTTAAAATTGACACTGAAAAAGACTAGCAAAAACAATTACCAGATTGTGAAAACTACCTCTAATAATACCTTGAAAGCTAAGTTTAGCTGCTGGTTTTGTGGTAGAATATTTGACAATCAGGATAATTGGGTAGGGCACGGACAGAGGCATCTGATGGAGGCTACTCGAGATTGGAATTCATTACTGGGACGATGACCAGTGAAGTAAATCAATATTATTCATTAAAGTTTAAAAAATCAGTTGGATTAGGATGCACAAGTCATTCTGTTTTGTATGTCAGTATTGTACCTGAGGTTGAAAAAGGATGCAAAGTGCTTGTGTTTTAAAAGAAAGAGGGTATTCCCTATTGCCATCAGATTTGAGAAAGATCAAAGAACTTTGTGGTTTAAATAACTTGTAACTAACTGCAAATACAAAAAATATATTTAAAAAGTATATTATTTTTATTACTGCTCTTATGTGCTATATTTTTATTCTGTAGAATGAGTCTTCAGGGCTTTTGTTCTGTACATACTTAAAATCCCTAAACATGTAAATATTTTTATACTTTCCAGTTACTTGGTATAATTCTTGCACAGAAATTACACCCCTCCCCCCAGTTTTTCAGTTCTGTGCATGCACTACTAAAACCAATTTTTAAAATCTTTTCAAATACACACAACTGTTATCCTGGGATTTTTGTTATTTTCACTTATTAGCTCTTGATTTTGTTTTTCAGGGATTGAACACTATTATTAGCAAGTGCCTCAAAGATGTGAAGCAGTTTACATTATGTCGACTGTGTAACCATGGGTCCGTATAGGGCCATTCCCCCAACAATTTCATTTAAACAAAGCCATATGTGAATGCTTTAAGCTATATTGCTATGCACATGACACTTGTACTATTTCTGTGCAGTTTGTCTACTTTCTTAGTGAAGTATTTTTCATATAAATTAATAAAACATATTATGATTGTGTTAATACGGTGCGTCAGAATGAAAACAATTGAAAATATGCCGTATATATATTCATAATGTATATGGTGTTTAAGAATGGTGAACATTCCTAATCTGTATTGATTTTGTCACTATTAAATTTGCTATAACTTGTGTTTACAGCATATGACTTTGAGCATTTATGGAAAATATTTCTGTCTTTCTATGTCTGCTGAAATCAAACCCTATAAGGAGGTCAGGATATGGGGAGGTACAGAGCACCATTTTAGGCTTGTAATTGCATCATAGCTTTATTTCAGGTGGATGTAATTTGTCCCCATAATGACTTAATGTTTCCTACTATTGTTTATTCAGATATACTGCCTTTTGGGATACCAGGAGTTTAGCAAAACCAGGGCTCAGGTTATGCTTCCCTTATTTTACCAGCCAGCAGGGTAATGTTCTTAGGAGCCTGCTTGCTTTCTACTTTCAGTTTTAAGGATAATGAGGAGAGACTATGCTTTAGAGTTTTTTGGTCTTTATATGATGGCATCTAAACAAAAGACCTCTTAACCATAGTGACTGAGGGTATACAGATGAAGGTCTTTATTATCTGCAGTAATTATGTCTTGAGGACATAATTTGTTGTTTTTGTCCTCCAGATTCTTAATGAACCTTCGTAAGCTACAAGTTTCAGTCTTACATGGTAATCCCTAAGAGTAATCTTAGGGGTTACTCTTACCCTATGGCTGGCACCTTTTGCCCAAGTATGAAGGTGTAAGTCAGCTTCCCAAAGTATTGATGCAAAAACTGTCAAAATTGAACAGTAGGCTTGGAGAGGACTGGGGCATTTAAGTCTTGGGAGGGTGGTTTAGATTGTATGCAAGCCCAGGTAGTTTTCTGTTACTGGTTCCTTAAGGTGAAAATGATGATTGCTTGCTACCAGTGAAACAGTAAGAAGTCACAGATGTCACAGGCATGTCACTACTAACATGAATTCAACTAATGTTTTTAAAAGTGTTAAAATTACTTAAAACCAATTACTTCAGTGATTAGATAAATTTTTCTTTCTTGAAAGAAAAGAATGAAGATGCACACTAGCCTTGCAGCTGCTGAGTTATGTATGGAAGTCAACTGAAGACCTGACCTCAAAGATCAGTATAGTCTGGGTGAAATATACAGTTGGGATGTGTTGTGTATCTAACCTGGATCATTTTGTGCTGCACAATGGACTTGGGCTCTGATGCTAATTTGGCTAGGAACTTTGAAGGAGACCAGTGTAGGGGTGAGGAAGCAGGTTGGAAAGAAACAGCATTAGGAAAGGACAAAAACATGTTAAACTTTTTTGATTGGAAGGATCTATTGTCTGCCTCAGCTTGCTCCTCTGTAAACTGTGAAACTGAACCTGTGAATTTTGGACATTGCCTTTGCCTTCTTTGGAAAAAATGTATGTGAAATTTGTTTCTAAACCTACTTGGTGCAGTTTCAGCTAGGATGACCAGTTTTTATTAACAATTACTTAGCACTGAGGTGGAAATTCTGCTGTATTCATGATTCTCTGTATTGATGAATCATGAGAGTGACGACTGTCACTGGAATTTTTTTCTAACTCATTTGTTTTTGTATGAATTGACCTTAAACGGTACTGTGAAGACATTGTAAAGCTAGGATATTGAAATAAGGTTGCTTTATATGATCTTAATTAATTGGCATGTGTCACTTTTTCAGTGGACATCCATCTCATTCAGTGCAGAGAATTATTGCTCCTTTCTGGGTAGTGATTCGATATATTGTTTCCCCACCCTTAATTAGGTCCTTGTATTATTTAGTGCAGGTTGCTCAAGTACTGTTCTAAATATATAATTTTATTCTTACAACCTTTTCCACAGTGTGTTGTTTGAGGTCCTTAGAGTTTGGCATTTCTGCAGATCTGGTTTCAGAAAATCTCAAGTGGGACTTCACTGAAATCAAGATGACAGTTAATTACCATCAGGAGAAAATTTGGTTGAAGTGATCTGACCTGTGTTGCAGTAGAAGATAACAGTAGAAGATGCAGGGAAAATATGCTCAGTTCTTCAGTGAAATGTTCAACTTCTTTAACAGTGCATTTCTCAGCATTTTCAGTAAATGGGGAAAAGTATCTTACAAATATCCTACAAACCATAGTTTTTCATTACACAGCTACAATTTATCCCTGAAGTATTTTGTAAACCAAGTGAAACATAAATACATATGGAAAATATTCAATGATTGTATATTTAATTCTTGTATTGTAATGAGTATAGCTGATGTGACAGGGTTGCTCAGGTAACTTGAAGTATCTTGATTTTGAGTGCTTGACTTTGCAACTGTAACATTTAAAAATAGCTTGTAACATTGCACACAGCAAGGTAAACCTTAAATTGATTATGTTGTTTTGGGACATACAAAGACAAATGCAAGCACAAGGTCATCAACTGTTTGTACTAGTGTCTGTGTTCGACCTTGAAGAGGCCTAAAATCCCATTATGTATTCTTGGCAAGATGTGTATTCATCTGTATTTCATGGTGCCCTTCCTCAGTAATTCCAGTGTTTTCAACAAAAAATTGTTACAGAGCTACTGTTATGTGAGACTTTTTTTTTTAAACAACACTTCCTAATAATCTCTGTTTGCTGCTGGTGCTTTTGATTGAGGAAGAGTGTAGTTTTGTAACTTATGTGTCTGAACACTTGGATTTTTGAGGATGCAAGTTCTTGCTCCTTTCATGGAGCAACATTATCAGGAATGATATGCAGTACTTGTATTGTCTGTATCAGGTAGGCAGACAACACTTCTCCTTTGTACATTATTAAATATGACACTTTGCCCCGAGTTCTCAGACAAAAGAATTAGTTCATTTTTAGTTCTAGGTTTAGGGGCTTTTTTTGTGTGTGCGTGGTTTTTTGGTGTGGGTTTTTTGTTGTTTTGTTTTAGCTATTCAGTGAATGACAGTTGTATGGAAGGGAAATGAGCTAACAATATCACAGTATCAAAGAAAGATGAAGGGAGAGGTGTGTTGCTGTGTCTGTCAGGTCAGACTTGATATATCTGTTACCTGGTGCATACATGTGGTGGCATTAAGGTAACTGCTAGCACTGCAACAGCCACACCAAGTCACCATTTTCTACATTCTGTAATGGCTCTTCAGCCCACAGCACTGGGATTTTTAACACAGCAGGCTTCATCTTGAGCCCTAATTTATGTCCAGAATGTAGGAAATGGTAACTTGGTGCAATTCTATACCTGAAACTTGCTTAAACCTTCTCCAGCTAAAACTGTATTTCAAAATCTGTCTGGACCATAGTCCTGCCAAGCTATAACAGATGTAGCTTGGGTATGGAAAGCAAAGTAACCAGTCTGCTTCCTCTGTTCCTGTACAAAACACCAAGTGTAGTAAAGTAGGTGATAACATACTGGTGTGTTTGTGTGTGTGTTTTGGAGAGGTTTTTTTGTCCCTTCGTGGAGCCTTATTTTGTGCTTAAGAAGTTTTTATTTCAGGCTGATGGGATAATTTCGTGGAACATTGTGTTGCCTATCAGCTCCCTGCCTTGTCAAAACTGTAAGGTAGCCCTATAATCATGTAGAACATGGATAAAAAATAAAGTAAGGTTTGAGGGTGAAGGTAACTGGCCCGTTTCTATTTGTTATTTGTAGGTCAGCCACAATATTACATGCACTGCTGAGCACTTAGAGCTGAGGGGCAGGAGCAGCAGTGCTTTGAAGTGCTCAGTGCTAATTACCTTAAAAAAGTGATACCTAGTCTCTTGTATGAAAGATATACACTTGAATTTCCCTTGTTCACACTATTTTTTTCCACAGTTCTAGAATGATGGAGATACTGCACACTTAACTTTAAAAGAATGTTTGAAGAACCTAGATGTTTTGAGGAGCAACACAGAAAGGTTAGCAGACAGACAGTACCCAAGTTTAAATACAGTGCAGTATGAGTGAAAGGCAAAGACTACATGAATGCAAAGGAAGTTAAATACTCAGTAGCTGCTTTTTGACAGAGTACTTCTATTGTGAGTATTGCTTGAAATAGCTTCTAAAGTGATGCTTAAAGTAGCTAAATAATATAACAGTACACATAGAGGAGTGAATTAAAATTGCAGACATTACTAACTTTTGTGTTAATTTTGACACCTTGACTTGGCAAGCCTAATGTTCTAAAAATATGAGTGGTGTTGAGCATAGTATTAATATAAAATTGATACCAACTGAGCAATATACTAAACACAGCCCTTATGTAGTACTGTGAATGGTCTGTCATAGGTAGGCTTGTGTAAAGTCTGTATACATCTCTTTCTTACTTTCCAGTGTCTTCTCACATTACATTTGGGTAAGTATTGCTTGTGTTGCAGAGGGAAGAAGCTGAGATGCCTCAAGGTATGTAGGTAGCCATGTGCTGAGCATCCTATTGGCATGCAGTTCTTTCTAGGAAACAGGTGCATGACTTTTAGAACAAAAGCACAGGGAAGTAGCTGCAGAATACAGCTATGCTATGGCTCTAAATGACTTGCTGAGACTTTACAGGTCTTGACTCAGTCTTGCCTTTAATGCCTTGAATAAAATCCTAGGGAACACTGCCTACTTTGGAACAAAAAACAAATCAGGAGTGTATACCTTTACGATGGATGAGTCTTCAGGTCCAGTGAAATCAAACACGGCTAGAACTAGTTAACAATTGCTCCTAAAAGTTTTTCACTGATGCAATTTGTACGTTCATCAAATCAATTTTCACCACTTGAGCATTTGTGGAAGTTTATTTTGTTCACAATAATACAATAAATAAACTGCTCTGATAGAACAGACTTATCACATTTAAAAAATGGTTTTTTTTCTGTGTGTGTCTCCATACACAGTAATTCAGCAAGAACTGAGCAAGTAATTAGTTTAACAATGATGCATTTCACCTGGGTCACCAACAGTAGGCAATTTGAAGACAAAAGATTTGAGAGTCATTAAGCCAAATTATGTGTGTGTATATATATATGACATAAAGCTGTAAAAAGTGATACTGTTCATAACATTGTGGAGGAGCACATACAAATATATACATTAAAACATCAACACTATTGAATTGATGCTTTCTTGCTGGAAGGGTGCCAAGAAATGCAGTCCAGCAAAGTCTCCATACACTACTGGGTTTACAGTATTTTAAAATTTTATTTGTACATTTGAAAATACAAACAAAAATATCAGTGAAACAGGGTGAAGCTGAGGGAAAGTACAACACATCTCCATAAATCTAAAACATTCAGGTGGATTTATTGCCACAAAGCACAGTCCTATTTTCAACTTGTGCACAGTGATACATTAGGTCAAGTTGCTCTAATTTCTGGGGCTGTGCACTTTACAAAGAAAACAGTGATATGTGGTAAACATAAACTGAAAGAGTAGATCACTGTGGGTGTTCTCATTTTTAAAACTAAAATATCCTTCCAGAAATCTGTCTTCAGATAGCAGTCAGAGGACCAGGCTGTGGTATGCAGTTCTTCCTGTGACTTTGGATACCCGTGTTGTCACCGATGACAGCGTATCTGCTTTGGCTTCTTGTGTTAAATGTGAACACTTTCCTGATAAAAGTGACATGGGGTTGAACTCTCTGAAATGCATTTCTTACTACTCTGTAGATGCTCTTGAGAGTGTTTCCCATAATTTTGGATTTTCTTATTTTAATATCTTGTCCATGTCTCGGTATGTTGAAAGAAATTATTAAAGAGGTCTACATTTTAGCAGTTCAGTTTGATTAGGAAACTCTTACAATATGTTTCAGTTTTGTTGAGTCTTTTGTGTTGTTTTGGCTGTCAATGAGAACCAGGGAGGTGCGCTGATGATTCTCTACTATTTCAGCCACACTGTCAAAGCGCTGGATAAAGAAAACAAAAAATAATTAGTGCTGACTTCCTTTAAGGCTATAATATTGACAGTAATATTGACAGCATCTTTTTATCTTTGCTTCTTATGTAATTGAAGAGAGTTTAACTACTTGTTACCAAGTTAGATGAAAGTGCTGAAAAAAATGTGCTTTTAGTGAAAGCACTGATCCTTCTCTTAGTTCTAGTTTTAGTCATAAACAGATTAGATTTAGACAACGGAAGATACTACAGGCACCAGCTGTCTCCTCCTTTCCATTTGTGATTTCCACCTGCACAAGGTGAACCACTGAGTTTGCTGTGGGCCATAGTGAACTGACATTTCATTTTACCTTAATGTATACTAGGCTGCAGACTGGCTGGTCAGAAGCTGTGCAGATATGGTTCAGCCACCTCAGAGGGAAGGCTATGTCCAGGACTAACAGGTACAGGCAGCCATCTATGAGAACTGTTCTAGTTACACAGTTTTAATGTTTGTCACTGTATCCAGAATCTGATAGGTCTGTTACTTTTCCTTTTGGACTTTGGTCAAATAAAGACTTTGGACTATCTATTTAACCTGAGGTAATTTTTCACCCTTTGTTGAAGACTAGGTGAGCTCCAGGCTATTATATTTTCTCTAATCTCATAACTGGTGCCTGGGAGGCAGATAATTAGGCTATGTCAAGCCTACTTTCACATTGCTGAAAAGCCTATTCTCTGCAGTGATAAACTGTTTTTATGTTCCAAGTTTCTGTTTTGTTATCAGAGTAATTATCTCTGTGGCAGAGTAGATAATGAGTGATCTTTTCACTCCAGAGCTAAAGTTTAATATTTTATGTGAAAACAGTATTAACAGTAATATCATTCTCATTTTCGATAGTGTTGAGGGGGGTTTGTTTTGTTTTTTGAGCATGGCTGTTCTTCCTTTGCAATTTTCCAAGAAACATAACTAGAGTCTTAGATAAAAGATAAATGGAGGACTATAAATAGTCAGAAAATTTATCTAGCAGCTGCAGCTCTTATCCTGTTAACTTTATTTAAACAGCTCTATGAGTATGTTTTAAATTTGATATGTGGTTTTAGTTACAGTGTACAGGAGCTGTTATAACACTGGTTTCTCTAGCTTGGCAGATCAGTCATTATAAAGGGTATATTTTTATCTTCATACATGAAGAATTTTCTGGTAATAGTGCAATATATAGTCCTTGCTTATTAAAACTATATAATTGAAAACTGCTAGGAAAAACACCCTGACATAATCTCACCTCTTCACCACTTTTTTCTCTGCCCAGTGCATATTGTCTTGTTGATTCAATAAATCGTATGGGAATGTTGTACACTCTTCTGTTGTAAAACACAACCAGTGTATATGGTTGCCGTGAGTCCTGTCCAGAACTCTTCCTTATTAGAAAAGATCCATCCTAAAGAGAGAAAAGTAGTCAGTGCTTTTGGCTCATTTTTTTCCAACAATTTAGTTTGGTTTGGGCTTAGTATTTTGATTTATATTAGCATTGAACCTTTCTCTCCCATTAGAAGAACAGAATAGCAGCAGATGAGAAGTACTATGTATTCCTGCTAACAGTAGCTTACAAAGGTGTAATTTAAGAATGATCTTTGCTGCTGCCTGTTCTTTCTCCCAACCAGAGAGAAAATGAAGTAATAAATACACAGTGGCAGCCACCTGTTGGGGTCCACACATTTTTAGGGAATTTTCCTGTCAGTGGCAGTAGGTAGGCAAGAAAGGGGGAGTGGTGGAAATACCATTTCTCCAGAGCTGTCAAAGCACTGTCAGCACAGCCAAGCACCTGCACTGCTGAAAACGTAGCCCTGTGCTCACTAACTCACAGCAGCCTTCACCTGGTGATAGTCCCCATGCTCTGCCCCTTTATCCTGCTCTGTGGGCTTTGGCAAGAGTGGAAATGTACTTGATGCTGAGGATGCAACTCTACATGCTCCTCTTCCCTCCTGTGACACCAGATTTTGTACAAATAGCTGAGAGAATTCAAATTCTCCAAATACCTAAATGCACAGTGTTCCTGTTTCAAAATGCATAGCAACACCAGACTTCCAAATAGCTGTTTTCACATGAGCCATTGGACAGTGGTGGAGACCACTTAAAAGCCACTGGGCTTTGCATTTCTTTTAAGGGGTGTGCATAAGCTATAAGATCTTCCTCAGCTCTCTAGTCTGTAATAGCTTTCTCTGCAGTGCTTTGGTCTTTGAGTTACACTAATGCAACTTCGTGTTGCAATGAAAGCCAGCATTAACTAATGTCACCATGATAATTCCAGGTTTGACAGTACTTGCATGGCACAGTAGTTCTGACCTGTTCAGAAAGCAGCTGATGCTCTCTGAATACATCTGGTTGTCTTTTTAAATTTTTTTTATTTGAAGTTGTGGGTTTTTTTCTGATAAGATAGACATTCTTTAAAAGTGACCTACCTTGTTTGATCGGTACAATGCATCTTCTGCCATTTTCCTATCACAGGTAGCAGCATACCATGCTTTACTATGAACACCAGCATCCTAAAAAGAGAGGAACAGTGTTTCACCTGTAAAATAATAATGATAATCATAAAGAATATGGCCTGTATGGGAGTTACTGCTAAATAATGACAGCTATGAAGAACTAAAATGCAGAAAACACAGAGTTTAAAAAAGTCTTTGCCAGGAGTTCACAGTTTTACTTGGATAGAGGTAGGGCAAAGAAAAATTGGAGTGTCAAAACAGTGCTAACAGATTTGTGATAGAAGACTGATAAATGATAAAAGAGAGATGCCATGAGAAAGCAGTCAGGTTCAACTGTAGGATGGTTTTAAAGACTGAAGCTATTCCAGTAAGACTGAAGCTATTCCAGTAGAATTCAAAGAGGAATAAATAGGCCATTAACAATTTAAATGCTGCTCAGTTGTGGGTGTGAGGTGTTTGGATTTGGTTGGTGTCTAAGCTTTGGGAATGAAGTTTCCCATCTGCTTAATGCTATTTGTGAACACAAGCATGATTGTCTCCACCTGGACAGCATGAACGTTGGATAAGTTTTGCTTTACAGTAACAAGCTTAATGATAAAATGAATTTTCACACAAGCTTTGTCACCTCTATACAAAACAGATTAAAGGTTATAACTCATTATAACTGAGCTGGTCTAGCTTGAGTTATTGCTGCCAGAAAGGGAATGTCTTGGCTTCTCCTTTGTGCTCATTTTGTTGCTCATCTGATCCCATGGTGAGGTAATTCACTTTATTAATCTTGCAGAAAAAAATCAAACCAACTTTCCTTTCTTGTGTTTGCCTCTTTTTGTGTTTGACTGCCAAGCTGTTTTTCTGTGAGTTTAATGACTTGGCTCAACCCACTGCAGGATCAGAAAGGAGCACCAGAGAAGCTGGGAGAGGAGCTGACAGTGAGGAGAGCAGAGCCTCAATTTTGGGGCATTGCACTAAATTCTTAGACTGGCTCAGACCATAACATATAATTCTACCTTCAAAAATTTTCCATGTATTTTTTCAGTCACACTATTCATTGGAAAAAGAAAGGGTGAGAGGATTTGCAAATATGAAAGGTACTTGCCCATGTAGAGAATGAGTCCAGTGAACAAATCTTTGTTCAACAAAAGAAGGAATCAATGGCCCCCAGACCTTTCTTCTACCACTATCTGTGGCCTATAATGTAGAAGCAGACAGCTGCTGCCAATGTTTGGATGGGAACCAAGCAAAGAGTGCATGTCATGGGAATGAATGACATCTGTGAGCACCTGTATTGTGCAGGATGCTACAGTAAATGATACCACTGTATATAATTGCTGAGAAAATAACACTAACAGCTAAGTATTTTTTTTAAAAAAGATCTTTTATTAAGTTCTGCTTCTGCCCATAGCTGTTACATAAAAATTGCAAATGTAATTGCTGTAAGCTGTTTATGTAGAGTCTTCTGGACTGCTTATTTGAAAGTAATTTTTATAATAAGTATTTAGTATGACATACAGTTAACATTTTTCTAGAACTTCAAATCCTTTGTGTTCTTAACTGTTGTATTATCTTTGTTGTATCAGACTTTAGAACACTTACTGTTACTGGCTCTGCATGATAGAGCCTTTGTTTTACACTCAACAGAACTATTTTTACCTTGTTTGTGACTACTAGGCTTGTAAGAATGGCTTTTTGCATTTTGTAGTCTCCCTTCATGCAAGATGAGAGTAAGGGGAATAGCACTGAAATTAAAATAACCTTGCATTTGCTTAGATCATTCAAAGCTCAATGTTGCAACAAAGCACATAAAAAAAGAATTGGCCATAAAACTTACAGCATTAACTCTAATGAGAAGAGATCTGTTTAAAGGAACAGAAGGGAGTTGGACTTGGGAGAAACTAAAACACACAGGGGAGGCATCACAGCATCATTGTATTTGCTTACTGCACCTTTTTTCCCTGTACACAATTTGTACAGCTCTAAGTTAGAAAAAAGGAGGCAGTTAAAAACTCTTTATAGCAATCTATATTGAAGACTAGACTTAAGTACCTCACCACAGATTTCCTTGTTTCAATGATGTTGAAAGTATGAACTGGAGAGTCAGGAAGACATGAAACGAAAGCTTTTTGTGATCAGTAGAATGCCAAGATTTAATATAATACTATTTATGTATTTTCTACAGTTTATTAAACCTCTCCTATGCTATGTGTTCTGAGCAGATTTTAATGAAAGCTAACATTCAGATTATTTGTGCTACAGAAAAGCCTCATTGCAAAAGGGGGCACAGAAGCCTTCCACAAAAGGTGTGTCCTTTTCTTTTGAAAAGGGGTAAGGGTGGAAATACTATTTTAAAATAAAGGATAAGGAGATTTCTGTAATATGAATTTAGCTAATATTATTATACCTGGTCTGCAGAACTTGAAATAGATGAAGTGCTGCTGGGAGGGGAAGCACCCAAAGAACGGTTTGCAGCTTCTGGCACTTCTAGAAAAGAGAAAGAACAACACATATAAATTTTCAGAGTATGTTTGTTATGATGTAAGAAATTGATTTGTTACAAGGATTTGTTTGGAAGATCTGGAAATGCTTGACCTTTGATACCTCTCAGGAAAGCTTTCTACTGGAAATGGATGGGGCCTATGTAAGTGCTGGGACACTTGCCTGCCCAAAGGGTAGCCTTGCTTGCAAAGAGAAAACCAGTTTGGATAACAGTTTGGTTATTAGCCAGAACTAGACTCAGAATACAGGAACAAAATCTCTTCCACCATCCAAGTGAATGAATGTAACAATAGGAACAATAGAACAAAAGGAAATGCAAGAACACACTGCAAGTAATTCTCAGTTCAGTGTGAGAAGCAGTTTTACAGGTGAGCGAGTCAGGAAAATGAATTTATTTCAGAGATAATTTTTCACTAATTTAGACTGCCTGAATTGTTTGTATGCACGTGCAAGAAGTCCAGGCAGCTAAATGGAGAAGCAGAATTAACAGAAAACATTATGATGCTTAATTGGAATAACAAAGCATAGTTGAAAATAGTTACTAGGGCTGAAGTACAGATTTCAGAGTTTAAGAAATCAGAAATGAAATGTTTGAATAGTGTTGCATAATAATGATATGATAGAAGTAAGTATGGATTATTGCTTCCTGGTAAAACAGAATTTGGCCCAAGAGTGTAGGTGTCTGCTATAGGTACTTGTGAACACAGCTGGATGCAAATCAATATACTAGAGAATATCATTATAGAGAGTTGAGTGATACTTATTTTATTATTATGGGAGGCTTTTTTTCCTGTCTATTTTACTTCTTGGGGAAAACAAATGCTACCCTTTCTGGATATGGTGCTCTGCAGACTGCATTGTCAAATCTTCACTAATAAAATTCTGATTTAGATATTGGTTTAAAAAGCAATAAGAATGTTATAGAAAAGACCATACAGTGACCAGAATTAAAAAATTCAATTGGACTGGAGAGCTCAAAGACAATTGTGTGAAGTACCTTTAGAACTTCTTTTGTAGTAAAGATGCAACTGTCTGGAAGCTGCATCCCAAGTGGAGGGGAGACATTTTAGGGAGTAGTTCCAGCTCTCAATGAATTAATAATCACCTGAAGAAGGCTATGCAATATTATGGATTTTGGTTTTTCTGTAAAATTTTCACTGACTGGCTGTTAAAACCACAGCTGAAAGTAGACTATATGAATAAAGCAAGAACTGCCAGAAGTGAGTCAGATTAGTGAATTAGACTTGACAAAAGGATATTAAAATAAGTAATGAAAGATGCCTTGGCTGTATGTAAAAAAGTAAAAAGAGAAATGGGGCTTTATGCAATAAGATTTTTATTGATTTTAAAGATAATCTAGGTACTAAACAAATAGTAATTCTGGTACAGAAATGGAAATTTTCATAATCAAATTGGAAGCAGAGTTTAAATAACTTCAGTACAATTGAATTGATGGGCCCAGATAATCTTTACCTGTGAAATTTTAAAAACTGGCACATGAAATTCAGGGGTGGTAACAGTTACTTTACATAATTTTCAAGTCAGAATGGTACCAAATGATTAAAGAATACCAAACATAATTGCTATACCTAAAGTGGAAAAAGTGACTTGAGCATCTACAGGGCTTTTTGTCTGATTCCACAGAACACAAGGCCCTAGGAGAGAATTTGAAGGAAATAACATCAGGATTCAGAAGTAAAGGTGCGACTAACAAGAGAAAATCTGAATCTTAGCCAAGTAGATAAAATGTTACAGCTCTTTCATAAAATAACAGTTCTAAAAAGAGGAAATGTGGCACTATACCTAATCTGGACTTCAGAGGAGCATTTTACACTGTGCCATATGGGAAATAAGTACTTTCAATGATGAAGATAGAAGTTAGGTCTAGGTTTGTGTGAGGACAAAGATGAGATGGCAGGTTATGCTGAAGGGACAGGAGTGATTATGGGACCAGTGGTATATATTATAAAGTTGGTATTGGACCTGGCACAGAATATGATTATGCTAAAGAAAGTTTACTAATCAGAGCATCATTTAGCACCAGATGGTCTTGAAGAATAGTTACAGTTCTGGGAATAGTAGGAATTTATGCTTCAAATTGAAGGACATCAGCTGTGTGACAGGAGCAGACAAATTTGAGTGCATCAGTCAAGAGCATTAATGTGAACCATATTATACTTCCTCAGCACAGGAGATATAATTGCACCCAGCATCAAGCAAATGTTTCCAGGAAAGAGATACACTAATAACAGCACATAAGTTTAAGCTACACCAAATGTAGATTTCTATGTGCCATTCTCACCATCTGTTTACAGTGTGAAAGATATGTTCAGACTGAATATGTACAGTAAAGGGCTTACAGGAAGGTCAGACAAGTGTCTGCTAACAAGTAACTAGAAAAATGTTAAATCTAATTTACACTTCAGTACAAAGAGGGTTTATTTACATATTACCTAATTTGTTTTTAGCTGTGAACTGAAAAAAAAATCCATCTTGGAAAGCACTACTTAGAGAAGAGGTTTAGCATTTGCTGTTATAAAAGTACCTTCTTTTTCCATTCTGTAGAAAAAGAATAAATTGAATGCAATAATAATCTGTCTGTCTTCTAGGCAACAGAAGCCTGGAGCAGCCTAGAAATGTCATATTTAGGATTCTTCTGTGACAAGGAAGATTGATGGAATCTTTATTATGATGGGAAATTACCCAAACTGCCTTTGCTAGAAATTTTCAGTGTTCATAAATGTAAATGAAGCACCCATTTTCCATCAATAATCCTGAGATACTCCCTTAATTTTACTATCTGAGCTAAGATCCTGGATACTTGACCTCCTCTTTGTATGCATTACAGACACATTAATTCCAAATTAATTAATATGCAAGGTATTTTGAAATAATTTAAATTCAAAGATTAACAAGTTACTCACATTTTAATTCAAAAACTGAATTATACTTACTTGGCAGAATTGAGGACTTTTGAAGCAGAGGCCTGAAATAAATGTCAAGAGATTACAGAAAAGTCTGAGGGGATGTACCCAGTCCTGATAATATGAAAATTGAGTATTTGAAGCATGCAGTGGTAGAGTGTGTTCCATCTCACCCATTTGCTCATTGAGAAACATGGGTCTGATATAGGTATTTAAAACAAATTATATCCCACTAGTAGGAATTTAAACCTGTGTTTTAAATCTCCATCACCTATTACAGATTATATCCCCTCATGCTGTTTGGTGATGGTTATAGTATTTGTATGCATTCATTTGCTGTGTTTTAATTTTTTGCTGCTGTGAGGCTTCAGAAATCTCAGCTCTGAAAAAGCAACAAGAAGGCTCCAGTGAAAAGAGTGCTCCCCTTTGAGCCTCTCACAGCTGGTGCATTGAAATATTCAAAAGAGGATGGAAAGGGATCTCACTTTTGGAAGAGGATGGAAAGGGATCTTACTTTTGGGCACCACTTGGAAGGGGGGGAAGTGGAAGTTCCTGGTTGGAACTGCGCCGTCGTTCTGCTGCCGTAGGTTTTTCTGTAGTTTGGGAAAACAAATGGAAGAGTCAAGATTTCTTCTGAAATATTTTATCCCAGATTAGGGAGTCCCAGTAGGTGAAGGAGGGTTTCTTTTACTATAAATTTGGGGTTTTTTTCCCTCACATGGCAGCCTGCCATCGCACTGCCTTTTTTTTTTTTCTTTTGTTAACTAATTCTAGGCAAATATGTGTGCTGTGGATGCCTGGAGTGCTCAATGAGACTCTGTGACACAAGAGGAGGGTGCTGGGGCTGGGCCAGGCAGAGCTGAGGTGGCTGCAGGAGCATCCCAGCCTGGAGTGATCCCAGCTCAGTGCCTGCTGAGCCTTGCCTGGAGGAGCCGCTGCCTCACACAGATGGGATGGGATGGGATGGAATTCCTGCCTGTGCCAGGGACACGCTCTTGCTCTGTCCCTCCCTTCCCCCTTCTCCACTTACAGGAGCACACTGCTGGTCCTACATCACCCCACCAGTAGCCTCAGCAGTTTTACTGTGACTGCTTTTGGAGAACAATGATATTCAGTGCAACTAAGGCTGCCCAGATCCAGTTTGTAATTGCTAAAACCAAACACCCCTCAAAAACCTACAGTAAGTTGAATGTGGTATTGTTTGTTTCATATTTTTGGTTAAAAAAAAAAATCAGGTAAATATAAACTTTTTCACAGTAGGAGCTATAATTTACCTTCATTAGCAGTTAAGGTCTCCCTGGAAGGTAAACTTGGTTTCTGCAGCAAAAGAGAAGGACAACCAAGTATTAACTGGCACGTCACTTGTACAGCAAATATTTAAAAATTATACTTTTTGTGAAATAGTTTAGAATTTACAACATTAGAATTTACAACATCCTGGAAGAATTAGGAGGCAGGGACATAGCCATTCTGTGAAGAGCCTCTAGTTGTATGACCTTGAAGTTTGGGATTTTGCAAAGGAGATTTGGAAAGAATCCCAGTTTATGGGCATAAATAGATGGAGAAAAAGTAAAATCTAGATGGTTTATTCTTATCTCAGGCCCAAAAATGAAAAGTCTATCCCAAATACTTGTAAATCAAAATTTGATTTTCACCCTTATTGAGCTATGCACACAAATATCTGAACATGCTTCTGTTTACTGAATGTTAAACTGTCCATTTAGCTCACACTAGAACTGGAACCAATCTTCCAGTTTAATTTTTTTTTTTGTTTTCATTTTGAAACAATGATAATAAACTGCCAGTTTTGAAACATTTTTCAAATTAATCTCTTTGAAATTTTCAACCAGTCCTCTTACTTTCTGCCACAAGAAGTCTTGGGATAGTTTTCAAATTATGAAATGCTTACTGAAAACCCTCAGACAAATTCTGGTAAAATCCTGCATATTTCTTGAGCTATCACTTGCAATGAACTCATGTTCCCCATAGGCAGCCCTGTACATTCTGGCAATACTTCTGAATTGCATGTGTTCCCATTTATTTCTCATTTATTTCTCATTTATTCAGTTCATGCACTGTGTTACATGTTATTGTTACATCTTAGAGCATTGAATTCAAATGTTGCTTTGATCAAAATATTTCTCTGCTTGAGCAGAAATATAATTGATCTTCATTCATGTAATAGCACCCAAATATTTCCTGTATTTATAACTCTTTCTTCTAATATGTTTTGCATTTATCTTGTACCCATGCCCATGATAAAATTAAATTTTACAATAAGTTAAAAATGTAATAAAATTTTTAGTTGATTATGCAATTACAAGTCAACTTACTGGTGAAATTACTGCATTAGAAGTTTTCTTGCTGAAGTGTGGAGGAAAAAGAATATGGTTACTTATTAGCACATATATAATTCATTTAGCAACTAAGTCTCAGTTTCATTGGTTCTCAGGATATTTCTGTGGAAGATGGAATTCACTGGACACTTGTAGCAGTTAGAAATAAATAAGAATAAAAAAAGGAATAAGAGTATCAGATGCAATGTGGCCACTCAGTGAAGATACTTAACACAAGGAAGCTACAACTTTGTCCAATACTTAACATGACTTGGGTGGGGCAGGAAAACTTAGTGAAAGCTTTCTGCACTTCTAGGATTGCATGTGCTGGTGCTGCAGTATGGGACTAAATCAGACAAGGCAGCCAGAATCTGCCATCAGCAGCAGGCAGTGAAGGGCAAGGCCACTTGGCATACAAACAGTATTCCTCCAGAAATTACAAAATAACCTACTCAGGATATCTTTCACAAACAGGAATAAATATTGTTCCTGAATTCTAATTGCTATAGGCAAGAGTAGGAGTTAGCTCCTAATATAGCTAACCATTAAACCCATCCCCATCAAAGAAGTATTTTTATCATTTTTTACTCACAGGCCCCTTGGTAACGGAGATGGAGCTGCTCCAGTGGGAAATCTGGATTCTTGTGTGTTATTGAACCTCTGACCTAGAGGTGCAAGGAACATATTTAGTATGCAACGTGAGCTGTATCTGAACAGTGGATTTTCCTCATTGCCATTTTAGTGTTAATGTAATGAAGGTAAAAAATATCCACTGGTTTAATTTTTTTCTTAACATGTTTTCAATCTGATTATACAAGAGAACAGCTCAGTAACACTTCTTGCTTATTGCTGACTGTAGAGATAAAATTTACACTGACACATTACATTGTGTGCTGTATTATGGTAACTGGTGGCATATTTGTCCCTCTCATATTGTCGTGCTTTCATCTGAATACTTACTTTCATCATTATTGGTTGCTTCATGATCCTGTAATGGAAAAATAGGTTAGATTTGATTAGAAGGAATTAAAAAAGAAATTACTGTGTTCAATTTTATGTCCTTCACTACCAGAAAGACAGAGAGGTGATGAAGCAGAGAAGGGCAACAAGGCTGGTGAAGGGACTGAAGCACAAGTCTTATGTGGAGTGGCTGAGGGAGCTAGGGGTGTTTAGCCTGGAGGAAAGGAGGCTCAGGGGGGCCTTATTGCTCTCTACAAGTACCTGAAAAGAGGGTACTGGTCTTTTCTCCCAGGTAAAAAGTGACAGGAGAAGAGGAAATGGCCTTATGCTGCACCAGGAGAGGTTTAGATTATATATTAGAAAAAAAATTTTCACTGAAAATGAGGTCAGGCATGGAATGGGCTGCCCAGGGAAGAGGTGGAATCACCATCCTTGGAAGTGGATGTGGCACTTAGGGACATGGTTTAGTGGTGAACCTGGTGGTGCTGGATTAACAGTTGGAACTTGATTTTAGAGGTCTTTCTCAGCCTGAATGATTCTTTGATTATTAAATGAGAACTGCATGAATAATCCATATGGTTTGGGTATCTGTAGTAATTTTTAAAGAAATATTTGAACAGAAGGTATATAGTATCCAGAATACTTTCATGATGTTGTTTGAAAAAATTCAAGCAACGATCAAATTTTGAACTTTCTAAAAATCATGAGATTGCTTGTCATAAGTATTGAGAAAATTTGGCCTTAATTTTGTAGTGAGACCTTTTGGTTCAGGTTTAATTTCTGACCTGGAAGACAGAAAATTTGCAGCAGATTTGAATGTACTAAAACCCCATCTTCCACTGAATGGAGGAAACTGAGTAGACTCTCTTGTCACCATGCTAGAATTGAAGCAATCCACCTAATTCCCTGGCTTCTTTTGGAGATGCTTAATTTTGGCTCCCATTTCTTGACTTTCAGGGAATCAAGACTTCCATCTGATAAGTATCTTTCAAAGAGGCACCAGTTATTAATTTGTCTGTCTTCATCTTCCCAGCTAATGGCTTTTCACTAATGTTAGTGACAAATGCATCCATTCTCTGGCTGGAGAGGTGTAATCCATCACCCAGCAGCTGGGGAAATGAGACATGGCAAATTTTTTTCTCCCAGTCAGCTCTGGCCTTTGAGAGGAACAAGGGTTACAGTTCTGTGCACATGATCAGTGCTGGTTAGTGCTGACAGCAGATTGAATGGGAGCAGTTAACAGATGTTTCAGTTATTGTTTGGGCTTTGTCAATGTGCTGTAGCCAGGGATGGAAAGGAACAACAGGATGGAAAGAGCACTGGACAAACGAACATCATGCTCATTACCATGTGTTTGTTTAAAATTGTAAAGGCCACCACTTAACAAGATAAGCAAAGACCCCAAAATTTGGGCTGCACCAGGTAACTCCTAGGCTGACTCTTGTGACAAACTGGTGAACTGCAAGCACCCAGAAGCTGAATACACCCATGGTACAGATGGATGAGTGTTTGTCTGGGAGCTTCATCTTGGAACTGTAACTCACTCAGTGAGTGGCTCCAGCTAAAGGATAGTCTCTTTTTATTCTTTGCAAAGCTAGGATGATATCCATCTCAGATGTAAGCTCTGAAAATGCATTAATGGAGAGGTTTCAGCTGCAATATGGCACCTGAGTCTGTTGTGAAGCAGAAGTATTCTCAGTGCTGATCAGATAGTGGAATTTCTGTCCAACATTCTCCCTTCAGATGCAACATTTTTTTCTTATCTTGTATTGGTAAGAAAAGCTGAGAAATCAAACTATTTCATAAAAGAGAAATCACAAAATGGGCACTGCTTAGGAATTGTTCAGAGTCCCACAGGATACAGATCTAAATGGGAAGAACTTTGTGATGAGGTGGAAGGAAAACTAAAATGATGGTGCTCCTGTATGTACAAACTGCTTGGTACATAAGAAATTTAAAGACTGAAGTAAGACTATAGGGTGCTCATATACCATCTGCACCATATTACCATAACATCTAATCCTATTATATGACCCCAAATTCCTAGTTTTGTCCAATTTCTCTATATACTTATTGATAGACTTATTATTTCTTAGGGACAATTCTGAGCACAGGGCTGGAACAGGGTCTGAGCATGTAGCTTTTGGCACAGATGCTGACACAGTTACACTGCTCTGTTACTGACAGTTGGCTTCTCATGCAAACCCTCTCAAGATGGCACAGTTGTGAATAGACCTATGGTGCAGATCAGTTTATGGAGCTAATCTGGCTGAAAAAGAATCTTTTATGATTTGCTTTTGCTCATTTCTGCAGTTGGACAAGTTTTCAAATAGTTTGCTTCAAAAAAACCAGCCCAGTGGAAGAGACAGACTGGGATAAGAGCAGAGGGAGAAGAGGACTGGCTGAAACACAGCCTGAGGACCCAAGACTTGTAATTAGTCCTTCAAGGACTGCATTTTCTACTGATACTGGTTACTCAGACTACTCAGTCTGACATTTTAGAAGGTTTCCATTTTCAGAAAGCATCAATCACCTCACCATCTGAGAGGAATAAGGCTCAAGAAAAAAGTGCTTCAGACTGGGCAAAATCATCCTTTGCTACTTACAGTAAGGTTACTGAAGTACAACTAGTATTTTTTAGTACAAGAAACTATTTTTGTGGACTGAGACATACATCCCTTAAAACATTTGAACTTTTCCTTGGATCAGTGCAGATGTCCAGTGCTCTTTTGTCCAGAAGATTAATAGCAACAATCACAATATTAGATGAATCTGACATCTGGTCATCTGTTTCTGTTTTTTAATCCAGAAATTAAATAGATAATCCATCTATTTATATATGAACCACAGGACTAAATTTAACATGTTCTTTTAGAGTGGCCCATTAATTACTCACTGTTTTTGGATGAAGACGACTTCTGGGGAGAGGCAAAATATTTCTGAAAAATACACACAGTAAGTTATGATGAATAGGAATTATTTATTTAATTGGCTCAGATAGGCTTTTTAAGATCTAGAGGGGAGGAGGTCTGCAGTAAATGGACTTGATTTCAGCTCTGCACAGACAGTGGTGATGCTGTGCCCTTGGTGTGGAACTATTCTAGAAGAGCTCCTGTCCTCAGGTCCCCTGTGACTGTGCACAGGACCTGACCAAACACCCTCACACACAAAGTGTTGTGGATGCTTCCTTCTGGGGGCACATAACATATTTTGTAAAACAATGACCTACAGAGGAGGCAGGGGTTATGAAGCAGCTTTCAATGCTTCTGAGGACCCAGGAGTGAAGGAGGCTGCACACTCTAGTATGATTTCTCCCTTTTCCTCCAGAGACTTGGGATATAAATCATGGATTTATGAGCCCAGTTTCTTTACAAGCAGTCTTGTACAACTGCAAAAACATCTAATTTGCAAGGGTGCAGAGACAGATAATAGGACCTTAGACTGGCTTGCAGAGATATTTTATCCCTGTACTGAATCCCTAAAGGGATAGTTCAGAAAATCCTATCCATTTGGCAAACTGGCTTGAACACAGGAGTTCACAAAGCAATGAGAGCTTTCAGTTCTCACCTTGTCCTAGCATCCCTAGCTATCTGAGTGTCCTGACAATTGTCTATTGTCTAAAGGCTACACATTAGAGAAATTTTTTCCCTGCTAATATTTCCTATTGATCTAAACTGCTGTTAACTTACCTGGAAGTCTCCTGCTTAGGTGACTCTCTGGTCATGTGGGAGTGCTCTGTATTCTGAGCAGGCATAAACATGAGTGGCTTGGTGAACCTAGTAATGAAACATGAATTAAGAAAGAAAAATTACATTTAACAACAGTGAATACAAGGAAAATCTCTCTCTCTTCTCCCCTACCCCCTCAAAATTCTAAAAAGTAACCATAAGAGTATTTCTCTTTAACATGCATTACATTTGGGTTAATGAAATTAACATAGAAATGGTTGATAATCTTTGTGTAGATAAACTGAAGAGATATTTACTGTATGTCTTATTTCTGTTACTGTATTTCTTCTAGATAAAGAATTATCAGACATGTAGTATCTAGATGAGAAAATATATTTTCTGACAGTTTTAAATAATGCACAAACATTCACAGCAATGGGTTACCTGGTTACTGGTGGTGGTGATGGTTTTTCCTGTAAGAGAAAATGCACTGAATTTTTTTTGTCACTTTTTGATTCCATAAAATAAATTAGTATGATCCTATTTATGTTACCACATCATGATATTTTTGTATTGTGATGCAGATTTGTACTAGAGCTCTGTCTGGTAATCTACATTAGGATGGGAGAGGCAAGAACTCAACATCAGTAAATCTGCTTTGGCCATATGTTATGCCAGTACAAGCAAATGGGAAAAAAATTACTGTGTCAGAACTGTCATTGCTCCTCTGCTGCAGTTCTGCTTCTGGAAAACATTCCCTTAGGCTGCTGCTTCACAGTTTGGATCACTATCACAGAGGACTGGGAAACTTTCCCCCTACTCTTTTGAAATGGTTTGCCAGCTTTTCTGAAAAGGGAGTGTCAGAAAGCTTCAAGTGCAGGAAGAGATTTGTTCCCAGTTTTCCCTTTTGAAAGACTGCTAATCTTTTCTCACAATCACATTTGTACCCTGCCTGAGGGCAATGGGAGTCATAGCTCAGAAAGGTCTCACCTCTTCTTCAGGAACCTCGTAGACTTCTACAGGACAGGGAAGAAATAAAAAACATTCTTTAGTGTACCAAAAACATACTGCATGTTACCATAAAATCTTATCTGAGCTTGTATCAGTCATACTTCTGACTCTGGAAAAATAACTTGGAGAATCTGCTCAGAATTTGAATCTACCACCAAAAACCCTGGAGCAGCAACTCCCCCTGTCTTCTAGTGGGAACTTCAGGTGAAGTCAGTGTTGTGCAAACCTGGGTCAGTCTGGAAAAAATGCATTATCCCACCTGTACTAGCATTTAGCCTTTCCTTGACTCAGGGAGGAAGAAATCAGGTCAGCCATAAATACAAGCTGGCTCATTTGCATGGCCAACATCCCTCCCTGAGTTCTGACCCACAAGTATATTTTAATTCATAGATTTTAAAAGAAAAAAAAAACCCACCCACAAACATCTTTATCTATGCCCAGTTTCTTCAATGAAAATAGAATCCTATTTCAGTAAATTTCATGTCAGGTTTCATCACTTTCCTGCATCCACATGTCCCAGCTCCCACCAGGGGGAGACGTTTTAATTTTCAGTAACATCTGTCAGGAGCTGATTGTTGCTCGACACTGATTTACAGAAAGGCTGAGGTTGAAAAGGGCATTTTAAAATGTCTGGAAAATAACTCACGAAATCTTAAGTAATTAATAAAAAATGTTAGTTTACGACTTGTAGTTTGTGACTTTAAAGCTAAACACATTGCTAATGAATATGCAAAGTTTTTTAAAGAACTGTGTCATGTGTGCAAAGGTTACATCCAAACATTTAATGAGATAGTGAGGATGCAAACAATTCTAAGTTGGCAGAGAGAGATTAAACAAGAATATTTGAACTTACAAAAGCAAATAGGACTCCTTTTATTTGCTTCTGCTTTTGTTTCTTTTTCCAAATAAACTGCTCTTTACAGAACCTCAATGGAAACACTGTTATAAAAGGCCATGCAAGACATCAGCCTGTACAGAATTTCTATATGGCTAAGTCTAATGGTCTAAAAGTATTGGGTAATGATTCTTATGGTGAAATGGAATTACTGACATACTGAGTCCTATAATCCTTTTTGCTGTATTGATCCATTTGTGTTCCTCCACTAGAGCAAAAGATTAAAAATAAATTAATTTGGGGTAAATAAGTTGTTCTAGTTTTATTTATGCTTAAAATGGATTTACTATTCAAGCTAGACAAAGCAACTGCTACTACACAGAAAAGCTAAAGGGGAACATATTTTTGTTTTACTTTAGTATGTCATGGGGTTAGTGGTGTGAATATATCAGGCATAATTTAATATTCCACAGTCTTATATTATTTTAATCTAACAGTGACACAAGCTCCACATACCTTGCATATTAGAAGTAAGAGAAGGCTTTGGAGAAACTGGGGGGGCTGGCTTTGTTGTCTTCATAAATCTGTTCACAGGTGCTAAAAACATTTTATTCATGTACATATATATATTTGTGCATGTGTGTATATATAGACACATCTGTTAACAAACTAACAATGTAAAATTTATACAATAACAAGGAATACTAAGTAGGTCCAAATGACAACCTTTTGTGTTACCTTGAATAAATCAACTTAGTCAGAAAGCAGCTCTCATTTGAAAAGAGAAATATTATTCAGTATTCCAGCCTTTCTGAAGGGGTTTGATACTGTCAGTAATGTGAGAGAGCAGAACCACATACTCTTCTCTGTTTACTTTTCACCTTTGGGCTGTAGTAGTTCCATTCTCTAGCTAAATATACTTATATATATAGTGAGATTAAAAAAATAAAAATAAAACCAAAGTCTGTCTTTATCTATTAAATATCTAAAAATGCTTGTTCTTCTCCTGAAACACTTCAGCAATCAGAGAACTTTAATGCTACTGCTCCCTTGGATGAGAAGGCAGGTCATATGTCATGAAAAGCCTCCTAGTTTTACAAGGGCTGGACTTTGAAACAGCTGAATGAGAGAGGCAGAAATTAAACACATCTTCCAATGAAGTCAAAAATAATTTTCCTTGGCCTTGTCATAAGTCAAAGAAGCCAACTGCCCTTTTTGCAGGCTGTGATCTCTTTAACAGCTGCATCCCCACTCTTTGAACCATAGAAACAGACATTAATTTGACCCATTTTTTTCACTATTATTCCTAATAAAGCAATAATTATAAGCTTAAATGACTAAAACTCACATCTTGTAGGTAGTGACACGCTGCTTTCTGTGGGTTCAATATAGTTATCATCATCATTGTCCACTGGCACAATGTAGTTATCCTATGAGAAATGCAGGACAAAAATCTCTCAGTTAAACCTCCATCATGTCATCATGTCAACAAACTGTCAGGATTGAAGCCCTGGCAGCAGTTTACAACAGTTGCCCTTTCACAGTGACTCCTATTTCAGACATTTATCATCCTATGTGGAAGGGAATCCCAAAGACTGAAAACCCTTTATGAAATTATTCCACTGGTTTGCGGAAGCCCTCCCTTCCCTCTGCTCCTGGAGCAGCTTTGAGGTTACTCTCTCCCTGTTGCCTGCAGCTTGTTACAGATGATCAGGAGCTATTCCATGGTCTAAATAGCCTCCTTGATACTCAGAGCAGGCATATATCCCCTAGGAATCAGGATGGTATTTGCAGGTCACTGTTAGTGATGTAGAAATGATTTGTACTATAGAGGCTAAGAAAGAGACCAGACCATGGCATTGCTATGACATTTACACAGTTAAAACAAGTATATCTGTAAACTTTACCTCATCATCATTGCACTCCTTAGGCTTTGGTGGCAGTTTTGGTTTTGCAGCAGGAGATGGTAATGGCATGGATGGCACACATGGTTTCTTTGGTCTGGACGTGGCTGGACTGGGTGTGCTTGGGAGAGGTTTGTTGATGGGAGGAAGCTGCTGGTGACTGGTGCGATTGTCTTTTGATTTGGTAGAAAACAACAATTTCAGTAAAAATTACACCTTAGTCTCTGCACTTTCTCCTACTGCTTGTGCAAAAGTCTTTGCTGTGGCTGCAGCACAAGTCAAACAGCAGACCTGAGCATAGCTGGACCTGATGTTGAGACTTGTGTGTAAACAGGTTCTATTTCATTGCTCAGGGTAGCAGTCTAGCCCTCTGTATCATGCTGCAGAGGGTGCCTGGACACTGACAGTTGTATGAACAACTGATTAACTCCTTGGGGAAAAGGTGGTGGCTGGGTGATCTCATTTCTCATATAATACATATGAGAAAAACAATACTGGGTGGGACTGATACATGGATTATGCCAGGTTCTCTGGGGTGTCATTTTAACAAGTCCTTTCCTTTTCAAAGAACACACAGGTGAAGGGCTGATAAAACTCTATGAGTACATATGTGGTATTTTAACACCTTGATGAATATTCTACAACCAGTAACAGTCTGGTATCATACAAGAATGAAAGCAGACATCATGTCAATGTTTCTTTTCTCCATGTCTCAAATCTTCATCTAACTGAAACTAACTTTCATTCACTTCAATGCAACCTATCTATGGTTGAAAAGAATCAAATAAGGAAGAAAAAAGTCCCTTTATACTGGACTGATGTAAATAAAGTCTCAGTCCTGTCCTGTTTTTCAGGATATTTATCATCCTTAGTACCAATTTTGAAGGACAATAAGGAGTGAATATTTGGGCTACTGTTTTACTGCTTTGGGAATAATGATTAGAGAAATAGAGAAGATTAAGAAGGGACCTGTCTAGTCTTATGTGCCTCATCTTTAATAAGAATTCCTGCATCAATACATGTGGATTAATTTGGAGCCCTGAATTAATAGTATCTCCCATACCTTTGCTTGAATTTTGTCATTAGTAGATGTCTATCAAAGTCTCTAGGACACATTATATTAAAATTATAAACATCACTACCAGCAATACTAACCTGTTTCATGCTGTAATATATAAAAAAAAATCATACCCCTGAATGCTTAAGATCTGAGTATCAGAATTAAGAACAAGCTCTTGAGGAAAGGACAGATTAGTGCATTTGAGGCCTCTTTTCTGGTACTGATTGAAAAGCAATTATCAAAGAGACATAGTTAACTATTCCATAACTACCTGCATATTCACCCCTGGAAATGGGGAATGCAGAGGGAATCTTCTTTTTCTCCTTCTCACTTGGAGGTGGCTCATAGCTGTCATCAGGATTCTCTTCACTGGGGACCACATACATCTCAGAGTCAGAGTGGTCATCTGGATTTTCATAATCACTGTCCTAGAAAGACAGAACTTCCCATTTCTCATCTCATAGCAATCTATAACACAAATATCCCTGCATAAGTATGATAACAGAATCACAACAATGTACCCTTGGATGGACACATCATATTCCCTTTTAGTGCTTTCCTCTTGCAAAGAGGCACCCCTGCCTCCTCCCCTCTACTTCTCCCAGGAGCTCCCTGTCTTCTTGTTATCTTCAAGGAGTCCTTTCACCTCAAGAGCTCAGTCTTCAAGTTATGGATCCACAGCTTGTTTCCCTTCTCAGGACAGTTTCTTTCTAGATCCAGCTGTGACTCTTGATGTGTGTTGTCACTTCCTCTCCCTCTCCTGTTAAAAGGGTACTCAAGATCTGACTCCAGAAGGAAACTGGTCGCTTCAGGCTGACAGTTGCACCATTACTTTACATGGCTGACAGCCATGAATTGCTTCATTCTAATGTTTTCTAAAATCTTTGCAGAAGTTTTCATTTTTAGTAAGAAATGGCTTTCCTCTCCTCACACCTCCCACCCTTCCTGCCCCAAATAAAACCTCTTACTGGTTTCTGAAATTATTGTTCAGTTTAGGCAGTCCCTCAGATTGAGGCCATGTGCTTACTTATCCAAAAACCTTAGCATTCATGGCTACCATTGACTATGCTTCTTCAAGTACTTCTAAGTTGAATGTAAAAAAATTGAGGCAGCTAAAAATCAGTGGCTACTTGTGAATTAAACTGATGTAAAAAATAACATAAATTTCAATATGATTTAGTTCAACCACAAGTAGATGACTTAAAAATAATCTTTTATTATTTCTTGTGCTAACTTGTTGCCACAGTAACCTCCTACTAGCCCAAAATATGTACTTACAAAATCATCTGACCATTGTTCCTCTTCATTGTCTGCATGCTCTAAACCAAACATTAGAGTTATTTAAGGAGAGGTAATAGTGAATATAAATGTTTATCTTAGATTTCTTTTTCAATCTACACTTATCATATTCAGTTAAAAAGGAGTGAGCAAAATTTCCAAACAGTTCTGAGCAACACATCTAGTTTGGACAGAATAGTAAATTCTTGCTTACTTTTGACAAATTATTTCAGAACTGTTGGAAAAGCATTATAAAATGACAAACTGCACATGGTCTGAACAGCAGAGCATGAACTTTACCCACATTGTCCTGCCAATGCATCTCATTTTTAAGTAGGGGTGACAATTTCTAGATAATGGAACTCTTCCTGACCTCTGGACCCCGTGCCTTCTTGTTGGTTAAAGTGCCAAGACAGCACACTAATTACAAGTGTTTATGTTAAACAGGAAACAGTTACCTGATAACTTCCAAACTCTGTCCTGTTTTCTTCTATTCCTATCTTAACAAGATGGCTGTTAACTTGTAAAAATAGCCATGAACTAGTTTGTGGGCAGTGCTGTATGATAGGCAAGTAGAGGTCTACCTTTAAGATAATTCATGATGTCATCATTACATTAATAGTATTGAGATTAAAGTCTGTAGCGATGCATTTGTTCAACTTCCTCTGTACTTTCACAGTTTCTGTAAGGAGGGTCTGGATGCAAACTCTCCTCCATTTTTACAGCAGCCTAGATACAGAACTCTGATTAAGACTAATTTTGAAAGAGTGGTTACTTGCTACTCTTCATGCTGGCACAATTCATCATTTTTTTCTTGCCTTTCATTTCAGAGGTGTGAACTACTTTCAGAGCTGCTGATAATGATATCCTGTTCTCTAATTAAAAACAAATTATGAGGCAATGTATAACTGAAATACTGTTGGGCATACAGATAGCAAATTAACACAGACATACAGTTTAATTTACATTAATACAGCCTTACCTGAAGCATAATCCCTTTGTGGTAGACTTGGCGGTGGCTTTTTTTTAAGCCTGTAAATTAGAATTATTACATTTATGATCTCAAAAGCAACCTTCACTAGAAGGGAGCATTAGCCAGACACATAAAAAAGCTGATAATAAAAGATACCTGCAGCTAAAGAAATACAGATTACTATCACACATGCTTAGCAAATAGCTGTAGAAGAATGCTTTGAAAAGCTAGAAACTGATAAAATAATAAAATAGAATCTGAGATTTTAATATATTTTTTTCACTAAGAACATGTGTTGAAAGGACAGCTTCCTTACCCACCCTCTGTCTTCATTTCCAGAAAGAGATAAGATGGGGGCAGAGATAAATGATGATCTATTGGAATATGAAAATCTGTTCGGGTTCACAGAGGCTTTATTAAGATTATGGAATAAGGAAGTGGCATAGCACTCTCCACTTGTATTTTTAGAACTATAATTTTGCATGCACTTTATTTGATGGTTAATATTTAAATGTATATCAGATCTCACAGTGAAAGATTCTACTTTTTATTATTTTATGATGCTTTTTTGGTAAAAACTGTTACAATGGCATCACATACCAAGTGACTCAAAATATAATTTGTAGGAATAGTGAAAGGATCTTTTTGGCTATACAGGTAGATTCATATGTAGGTGCATGTATATGTATCTAGCAAGCAGAAGTACACATATTTGTAAACACACATATATGTGTATATATATATATATGCGTGTGTGTGTGTGTATTCATGTATACTCCTCCTTACTAACTTGCAGCTGTCCAAATAAGACATTGAATTACAGTCAGTTTAATTATTTCACTACCCTGTAATGAAAAAGAAGAATTTGGGTTTAAAGTCAAGATGAACAGTGCATGTGTGACATCATAGGCCAAACTGATGCTTCTGCAGAGGGAAAAAATGACAACTCTTTGGTTTTTGTAGCCAGATAGAACATTAAGATAATTAATGACATTAAAATTATTCTTTAAAGTGACTTTTGAACATTGTCTGACAGCTTCCTTGTAGTACTGATGAGATCTCACCATGCACCTGAAGCTTTATCCACTAAACCAATGACTTCACTCATTCTTCAGTCAGGTCCTAAGAAATTCCTTTGCAAAAATAAGCAAATAATTTAAAAAACCCAAATCCCCAAAGAATTTAAAATGTTTTTTTGGGATCTCTGAGCAATAGTGTTTACAAATGGTGTTTTACCACAAGAATCTGACACTCAATATTTAGGTCCTGAACTTGCTGCCTAGGTATCATTGTTCAGGTAACACTTTTACTCAGGGTGGTGGCATGCTGGCACTACCACATCAACATACAAATTTTCCTGTCTGTTTTGAGAAGTGCTCTGGCTACTTCTGAGTTGAATTAATGGAATTCTGTTGTTCAGATAGTCACCAAAAACACCCCATGCACATGCATGAATCACTAAAGAGATGGTGCAGGCATTGCTAAAACTCAAAAAAGCCCAAGCCCCCCAAACCAAACAAAAACCAAACCATGAAGATTATTTTTGCAATGTTAACCTGCTTTGCTCATGACTAACAACACTAATGATGGATAGCTGTCTCCTCAGAGGTTTTAAATTCCTGAACCATAATGTAACTTAGTGTACAAACAGTAAATTAAAAAGCATTCTCAACAGCCCTGCTCTGGTTTTTTGTCCAGGTTAGCACAGCCATGTTAGAAAGGAAATCCCAGGGCCACTGCCAGGGCTCATCTCACATCTTAGGAAGGGGAGACCAAGATCTCTTGATGTATTTTGCAGCACACCTACCATGAGTTGTTCAGAAATGGTAGAGACTTGGAAAATAGTGGAACTAAAGCAACAGCAGGAGGCTGTCTGGGTCATGGTATAAAGTACAGGGGCTTAGGCAATATCACACATTTCTAAGCTGCTAAGCAGAAATCTTCCACACTTGGTACCAGGCCCTGTAAATCCTGGCAGTGGCCCTGGCAGAAAATGTGAATACGTTATAACGAAAGCACACGAGGTACAGAACAGAGGTCTGTGTCTAAGCAGCCTGTCATGCTATGGTGCAGCTATGGAATAGCATACCGATCCCAAGTATCTTTCCCAGTTTTGCAAATTAAGGCCACTTGTTCATTTTGGAACCTGAATATCAATAGAAGAAAAGAAATAATGTTTCTGTCACAGAGCTGAAACAGTTCACGGCCACGTCTATATTTGCTAGAATCTTTGCAAATATGTTATTTATTCTAAAATTCAAATCCACTTAAAAAGTAGTTTTCACAGTACTGGTATGATTTTCTGAGTGCCAGATGTGGAATCCAGGCTCTTCTGAAGTCAGCTGGAGCTTCACTTTACAGGATCCAGAACTCTACCCAATGTGCAAACCACAACACAAGCTCAAAAGACACAATCCTGTGCCAAGGTGTGGTTACCCAGCTACTGCAGACTGACCTCATTGTCCACACACATCCTTGCAGAATGGCAATTGACTCTGTCCTGTTCCCTGGAGTTAATGAGAAGGGACTGGAAGAATCAAATGTCATCCAACTGAGCACGCATGTTTAAATGTATTTAATCCTAGTACAGATACTGGAGCTTCAACAAATAACCAGGTAGCACTTGAGACATTTCATATAATGGGTTATAGATGCTTCTCACACAGGAATAGAATGCAGGGTACAGAAATTCAGAACATGTTTTATGAGAATAAATTATTCCATTTTAAAGCAACGTATTCCAAGATTTGCCTCTATAATATGCTGAACTTGATCCAACAAAACATTAAACTTTTCTAGCATATATGGTCCTGTAGGAACTGCAAATATTAATTACTTCGAATTTGTAGCACATTTTTGTTTTCCTCCATTAAGTGAAGAATTTTAAAATAAACTGCAGCAGAGGTCTGGGTAATTTGCTCTAGCAACACTTGTTTTTACAGGCTACACCCAGAAAAATAACCAAACATACATATTAGTAGTCTTTTACACGTAGCACTTAAATTTTCCCACAGGTGTATTTCCCTACTAGTGTTTCTGCTCACTTCCCCAGCATTTAAGACATGCCTGAAAACTCTTTGTTTTCAAAGATCCATTGCTTTTTCATATTGTTAAGTCTGGGGACAAAGTCCACTCCCTTCTTAGGAGCCATTTCAACATAATAGTTTTTACAAAAATTATATTGATATCTTTTCTGGGATGAGTATTTATAGCATGTATTAGCTTTACATGCACTAGATCATCACACTTGTGATTACACAATAAATTAACTGAACTTTGCCAGAAACATTTTCAGCAGTCCAAAAGGTGTGATGTGAACAGATAAACTTTTCCTGAACTGTGTTCTCATGGCCTAGTGGAATAGTTTGTTACAGATTTGGAATTATGCAGCAGCTGTACAAGATAAAATTAAACTGAAAGGGATTGGGGTTTTTTGAAATTGTTATTACTACTCTTTCACACATGTTCTTACAATGTGCTATGGCAGTTATAGTAATAAAAATCCCGACACTCAGAACTTTCTATTCAGCTACACAGTAATTTTCATGTTTCTTCAGCATAACAGTTAAAATTAGGTATTATACTTTTTCTTGTTTTCTTTTCCTAAGTGTGGTACAGCTTGATTTTGGTACTTTCTCTCACTGTTTGGTCCATAACATACCCCTTTTCCCTCTCCCAAGGGTTTGATCATGAATGTCTTTTAGTTGAAGCTATGCAGGTTGAAGAGACATTTAGTGACACAACTATTTTTCTGCCTAAAGTTACTGGCTAAATCATAAATGCTATAGAAAAATGGACCACACACATCTGAAGCAAAGACGTACCCAACTAAAAAGCTGGGTAAAGCACCTTCATTCCATTTTTCAGGTCACATGGCAAATGTTCAAGAAATGGACATATTTGGATAGTGTGCAGTCAGAAACATGAGTACAAGTGCATGCTTTCTGATGGTTTTGTGAAGGATGTGATGTTACAACAAGGTGAATAAATTGAACTTCTTGTTTCTTATTCAACACAATCAGTCAGCACGTACCAAAACTTTAGGTGAAGTCCTGACTTTGCTGTACATGCAGTGTGACTTTTAACACCAACTTCAGTGGAGCCAGGATTCCACTGAACAAAGCCTAGAGGCTTCAAGCTTATGATGTACAGGTGAGTGTTTCAAGCATAGGCAACCATCCTACATCATGAAACCTATGATTTCTCTGCTTCCCTGGTCTGTATTACCAAGGGTGCAAAAACTAAAAAAATGCCCCCAGCTCTCATTGTTTATACTATGCTGGCTACACTCATTGCTTCTACACCTGAGTACATAATCCTCCTTGACACTGATCTGCACAGCAGCTGGGACTGAGGGCTGTAAACACTTTTGTATGTGATTAAGGGCAAGCAGGTGACAGCCACCCTGCAGTGGCAAATGTTTTTACTGCCAGAAAACGTTGAGGTGGAATGGGGAACAAAAAGGATCTTTTAAGCAATGAAAAAACAACCTGTCTATTTCTTTCCCATTACCAGGACTGTTCAGCCTGCTTTCCACAGACCTTTAAGACATGCATGGATAGTAGATGAACTCCTCCCCACCTGCACCCCACAGATGAACTAGACTGGAGAGCCAAAGTCTTGATGCAAGACCTTTTACATTTCTGCAGAATCAAGAGCCAATCCAGATTTCAGAAGCATTTTAACAAATACTGCTAATAAGTCTAATGTATTTCACAAATATTTGATAATTCTTTCAATTTGTGTAGCAGAGGCTTACAGCATACATCTGGGTGACACCTTTAGGCCTCAGGTAAGAAAGTACACTATCTGAATTCTCTAAAATTATGTCTACTTATAATAAGTTTGGTTTTGATTTTCTTTCCCAGCACATGGATGAATCTATGCTACACGAAGCCCATTTTAAGCAAATTTTTTCCTGCTTCAGTTTAGAACCTTGACATTTAATAAAATAATCCTTTAACTGAAATGGAAGTAGTGATCAACTGGATAACCATGTTTTAGAGAAAGCATCTACAATCAAACAAAAAGCCCCCAAAGGTTGCATAGTGAGGAACATAGCCAGCTTTAATTCTGTAAAGCTTAGCACCTCTTGCACATATCCTTATCAGTGTTGTCAACTCATGCTTTTATTGCAAGTCTCATTATGTGCTGGGTTCAAGACTTGAACTCTGAAGTCATGTGCAAATATTAGAAATTCTTCAATTTTTAAAAACTAAATTTCTAATCTTCATAACTGCAAAAAAGAATATTATGACTCAGATGAATCACAGTAGCATCAGAAAGATTATTATGTTTTCATACCTTGGTTTGTGTTCTTATAACCGAGAGAGCTGACATGTGAGCTTTGTGCTGAAGTCTTACTTTGATTTTTATGAGTCTGCTCTTTTATATATTTATATATATATATATATATATAAATCTTGAGTGAATCAAAGAAGTGCCGTGCTATAGCAGCAATCTTTGACACTCAATGATGGCCTTCCCAGCTTTTGCTACATTTGGTTCATGTTAATTCTCCCTTTTCTGTTCTTCCCCTCTTACTCTCTAGGAAGGGCACAAAATCAGATTAACAACAGAATTCATGTTCAAACAACTACGGGAGACACTTTGTAGCCTCAAGTAATAAACCTTAGATGCTTCTGTTGTTTCTGTCATCTTTCCTCTCTGAGGCTTTTGAACTGAGCCCATTGGAACATTATTAATTACAATTAAACAACTATTGTGAAGTAGGAAGCCACCCTTTATTAAAAGGCAACAACTATAACAAACCCTCTTTAACTCCCTCCCCTCCAAAACCCCACCAAAAGCCTCGGACAGCCTAGCAGCTCTTTCCTGTGAGCAGGTCCTAGATTAAAGTCGGTTTTTTGTCGATGGATGGTGAACACAGTGGTCACTGTGTTAAAACCAAAACCACAAATTAACTTAAAACCCCAAGTAGTTGACAGAGGGCCATTTTATGGGAAAATCTCCTTTCATGCTTGCATGAAAATAAGTCAGTATAGCAACTGTGATTAACTAGAACTGCAGCAATCTTAGAGTGAAAAAGGACAAGTAAAGGAAAAAAATTATCACAAAAATCTATTTGCTATATCCTGTGTTTTACCATCAGAGCCTGCTCAAGGTCTGTGTGCAGAAACACAGCTGTGAAAATGAGAGCACAAAGGAGGACTTGGAGGCCAGGATTACTCCTCCTGCCTGGGGAACAGGAGAGCTGGGCAGTCCTGCTGCTCCTGGGAGTGCATCCCCCTCCTCTGGCAGCTCCAGCAGCTGCCCACAAACCCCAGCCCTGCCTGGGCTGGCAGCAGGGGCAGGAGCTGAGCCAGCCTGGCTTTCCAGAGCTCTGGCACAGCCAAACCAGGCAGGGCCCCACTGCTTCTCCCAACAGCTGACTGATGGATTCGTAAATACCGAGAATTAGCTGCTTCCCTTGAACTGAGCCATCAGGCTCCCTCTTTAAAAACTATTCAAAACAATGTTTCCATGTGTCTTTTATGTACAAGACCTGTATTTCTAGAATTTAATATGGTTGTCCTGGTAACACTGCAGCTAGGGTGTTGTAATTAACTTCTAAAAGTACTTAATACTTTTGTTTCCAATGACCCATGTAAAGAAACACATCTGAATGAGAAAATCACATCCAAATGGAATTTCAATTCAAATGAGCTGCTGCATTAAGAAAAGTGTGCTAAATAGCTAATTGATTTAAATAGATGTTTGCCTGGAAACAGTGAATAGTGTATTCATTTGACAACGATGCAAAATTACTGGAATTTCTTTCTATGTATAAATACATATGAATATTTTATGATACTTTCATGCACGTGACACAATCTGCATGTTGTTCAGCACATCTTACTACAATAAGAGTGCTAGGTAATGCTGGATTTTGTTTCATGAGACTGAAACACTAGAGAACTTAGCATTTTTATGGGAATTTTAAGTATGATGTCTGACCAGTTGGTTCTAGGTGGAGCTCAAATTCAACTTAATTTCAGCAGGAAGCCTAAACAGTTGCCTAAGGAGAGAGGCACGCATGCAAACAGTAAGCAATGACCATTCCCAGCAAACATTCAAAAAAGAAAAAGGCTCTTCACTCAAATACTGTTATTTCAAGGCTACAAACACAACCTATCATTGGACTCCAGTTCTGCAACTCCTTTATGACAGTCTTATACTGATGACAATTCTGCAGGTTGCAGTCTGAACAGAAGCTCTTGCCATGCACTGAAGTACATCCCTCCAGAATGACATGGTCCCATCACTAATGTACTACACACCACTGTGCTCAGAACCCAAACTATCCAAACATTGATAAAACTAGGGATTGGAATTGCAAACTTACTTTTTGAACTTGTTTATTATCCCACTTTCATTTTTCTTGATGTCATGCACCATCTTTTGAAGCTTCCTGTAAGATATTAAACAAAGCCAGCATTAAATTACCCAGTGGTTGAACAGCCATTAATATAAATTAAGAAAAATATGCTCAATATATCTTCAATAAGTAGTTTAATTGTTAAATCATTTGTGCATGAAGTTTTCCTTCCTAAGAGTTCTTTAGCATTATTTCTTTATCCTTCTTCTAAATACAATTAAGTATGGTATAAACAATCAATTTAAGAGTAAGTGCATCACGAAAAAATAAATCCCTACTTAAATTAATAGTTTAGAATATTTAAATGTTAATATTTTATCTAGAACTGACTTCACAAGACTGCAAAGCTATAATGGTGATGCCCTCTGATTTCTGACCATAGATGGGAAACTTAAATATAATGAGAATAATGGACAAATAATTCACAAGCACATGTTTAACTCCTGCTGAAAACTCGAACTATTCACTTACAGCAAAATGATATAGTGTTACCTGCTAATATAAAGAAATGAATTACTTATAGTTGTGAGCAACAGGTGTACACCAAAATGCTCCGAAATTTCCAACAACAATGTACTACACCTATAAGAGCAGCTTAGATTATTGTCTAAACTAACCAGATACATTAAATCTGAGGTGAAAAGCTCAGAAGAACTTCTGCTTTTCTGTTGTTGGGTTTTTTTCTTAACAGATTCAGCTTCTGGTTCTGCTTGAAACATCAGAAATAGCCATCATCTGCAGTTTGCTGTTTCTGTGTTGTGCCCCAGCTGGCACCTGGCAGTGTCTATAAATGAAAAGTAATGAGGAATGGAAAGAATGAGAGGAGATCTAAATGGTTTAGTTCTAGTTTGGGGAGAATGGTTGTAAGTTGTTTGTGTTTCTTCCAAAAAGGCTTGCCAGACTTCAATTAGGGATGGATGTCGGCATCAGTTACACTTCTTTTGTTGTTTGTCAGAGATAGGACTCACCAACAAAAATCTAATTGTAGATTTCTATCTGAATATTGCTTATAGCTCATCACTGACACTAATATCTTTACATTAGCAAAATTATTACTTAATTTTGAAAAAGCTGGGCTTTTTTCACATTACTGGTTTTGTTCTATATTGTCATTTATTTGCTAAAAAAATCTTCACACACACATACAGCTAAGATCCAACACAAAATTGGTAAGTACAAGTACCAGAATTAGTTTGCTTTTCACTTGATCATATTTAAGTGAATTGATATAATTAATATCCATGTATATTCCATGAGTCTTGAATAAGGCTATAGTTTAAAATATAATTTTATTACGTATTTCTATTAAAAATATGGTGGATTTAAATCAGGAAATCTCATGCACTAATGCTCTTATGATATTTTGTCCATGCAGATGGACTGATATGAAAACATTCCCATTTTTTGCATAGTCAAATTTCTTAAAAATCTGTGTTTCTTACTCCTTATTCTTTTTCTGGAGGCATTTAGATTTCTAATTACAACCTTGATAAATTAGAGTGTACCTGATATGCATTAGTGCGAAGTTTTTCAGTTTTTAAAGTTATGTAGTTCTTATAGGAGTTTTTAAAATACTTGTTTGTTGCCTCTGGAGAATTTAACTTGTCTGAAGCCTGTGAGAGTAAGCAGATAAGTGCACTAAGTGGGAAGTGTAGGAAGTCATCAAGCACAGCTGATCTCCAGTTCAAGTGGAATCCCCTTTGACCCACAGAGTTGAACGAGCTGCAAAAACCAGTCTGTCCAGTTAGCTGGAGGCTGAAATTTCTCGATGTGCCAGGCCAAATAAAAGGCAACAACTGGAAAGTTTTAGAAAGAGCTGCCTATCTGATCTGTGATCTTAGAGAGACAGAAGAAAAGAGAGAAGAAAAGACAGAAGAAAAGAGGCAGATAGAAAAGTCTGTGGCAAGAAGATTCTCCAAATCTTAAAGCACCCAATCCCAAGCCCAAAGGCCATTCCAGAGTGATGAGGAAAGTGAAGCACAGAAGGGCATTTATACACCTGAAGTTTTGACTGAATCTACATATCTGACTAGCACTGAAATACTTGTTGAATGGCTCTCAAATACTTGATAATACTCCACTTAAAGGGTTTTTTTTTGTGAGAGGACCTTAGCAGAGCAGCAGCCCTGAGAGTGCCCAGGAAATGGGGGCTCCCATGGCCCAGTGTAGGCAGCCCTTGTGTCAGGTATGTAACTACAACCTCTTCACAACGCGTCTGAGTCAGGACCTCGGCACCAACTAATGTTTGTTCTCTTGGGAATAAATAGTGTTCTCTTGGAATGAGCAGATACCAGAAATACTCAAGGACCTCCATCAGCTAGTACTGTAAATAAAAATAATGAGTAATGCTTGTCTTACTTTGCATTGCATATAATTAAAGATAACCAAAAGGTAAAACTTAAAGTTGCTTCTTTAACTACAAGCTCCAACTCTTCATTAAACCCGCTTGGGATCTTTTTATGCAAAATTAAGTTTGCAGATAAAGGTGCAGTCTATGTTACTGCTAATTTTTGAAAACACATTGTGGCAGCAGATATTTTGAGATCCATTTTAATTGTAACTTGTATAGACTGGATGGGATCCCTTTGATCAGGATCTCATAGCACACAAAAGATTTTCAAAGTTCTGCAGACAGTAAGTTTGGAAGTCTTGGCTGTAGGTGTTTCTAAAAAGTTTTAGGTTTCTTACAAATACCTTAGAAATTCTAAATGTTGGAAGGAATAACAAAAAAAGACAGAAACCTAAACCAAAACACTTTTTAGCCCTGTGTTGCTATTTTTGTAGCTAAAAACTCCAGTAATTCAGAATTATCAGATCTATTGCCAAAGGGGTCACTAGCTGTGATACACACGTGAAGGAAGGTGGAAAGTTTTACCATGGTAAATACCATACATCCTGAAAGAAAGATTTGCTGTATGACAAAATACCTGGCTGTACTCAAGGACTGGCAGAGCTGCCTGGAGATAAAACAAAATGAAACAAACCCACCCTCTCTTTGATCTGGTCACAGCTCAGCTTAGGAGGAATGTGTGATGAAGTGAGAATGATGGGTAGACCTGGCCTGTGACACATCCCCACCTTCAAGCATCACCTGGAAGCTTTTGGCTCTTTTGCATACACACTATCCTACAAAAGCCTTCCAAAGGTAAAATCGTTTTTAAAGAGAAAAATGAAGAATAAAGTGTGTAACAAGTTTTCAGCTCAGATGTGAGATGAGGTACAGAGTCCCTAGACTTGAGAAAGAGAAGTCTGTCTAATTTCAGACAGATTTGTGTAATATGGAGTACTCCCACCATTTAGACTAGTTTTTGAGAAATCCTATTCATGGGTATTATAAATCTGTGAAGACATTTACCCATATGTATTCTGTAGATTAGTGTGTTAAGGCTCAGGGCAGTCAGCATGAATGGCTCCCCAGTGGCCATGACCTGTCCCTGCTCCTGGAAACAGGGAGGGATCTCCCCTGTGCACCAGTTCACCCCCTTGTGCACAGCAAACCCAGTATTCGCCCTTCAATGCAGCTGGCTGCCAGTGTTTTATCTGTGCCTGTGTCACCTGGGCACTGACAGCCCATTGCAAGAATATTTTGCAGGGTCTCTGCAGTGGTCTCTGCAGTTGCTTCAGGGTATCTGGCTGTAGCTGAGAGGGGTCCTGCTAATGTTTTTGGAAACAGGGCTGACTGCAGCATCAGTGAGGAGTGCTAGCAAAATGAAAACTAATTTTAAATTATTTACAGGAAATTTTCTATATCACAAGCATACCTATTTCTTTTTATCTGGGGGATAAAAATTATACCTTCTTACATTTCTGGTCTTTACAGGACTGTCTGAATTACCTGTTTTGCCTCTTGAACAATCCCCATCAGTAGTCACAAACCAGTTTCTTTAGTTAAAGAAGAGCAGAATTTTGAACATGATATATTGACAGGTTTGCTAGGGCAGCTTTACAAGCAATATTGACACATTAAGGGACCTGTATGTTTCTTCTCCTTCTCCTCCTCTCAGTTAAGTCTTTAACTTGAATCGGTTTAAAATTATTTTTACTATTTTAAAAAACAAAGATGCTGTAAATCAGACAAAATCAATGCCAATTTAAGTTCTTATGCCTTTTTGGATACATCCATTTTTCACTGACAGGGCAACCTGTAGTTCTGTGCCTAGAAAGTCACATTTTCTGAAGATTACTGCGTCCATTCACTTAATGTAAGACTGTGGGTAGGTGTAGCATTCACTTTTGGCTTAAGAAAGGTAGATCACATTAAAAAAAATGCTGGTTTTCAGAGTTTTTGTTTGTTTGGGTTCTTTTTCAGGCAAATTTAAATACTTGGCATTAGAAACCTAGAATGGGATTTAGTAAGTGCAAATTTAGACTTAGAAGAAAAAATCTCCAAAAATACCCACTTACCTCACTTATAAAGTTTTACAGGAAAGAACCACAAAACAGAAAGCAAGGAAGAGTGTAACAAAATTTGGAGAATAATAGCTAAGTTATTAGAAGATAAAACCCAAAACTCAAAGAGCAGAAAACTAAAAATTATTACAGCTACCTCTGTTAATTAAAAAAGCCCCACATTAAAATATGAAATTAAAGAAAGAACAGTATGCCCAGACCCCTCCTTTATGGCTTCTCACAGCACAATTATTCCACCACCTTCTCCCCAGCTGGTCTTTGTTTTGTGTTTCTATTATCCTTGAGTTTTATAAACAGCTATGCAGGTGACCAAATTGAGAAAGGAAGTTATTGTTTCTGGACAAAGGGAAAGAGTCCCTCCTTTTGGGGGGAGAACCTGCTTACCCAGAAGGAGATTTGTAAAAGTCCCACTTGAGATTTTGAAAAGCATGAAGCTCTTTATGTTGAAATATCTTCTCAAACTGAATTAACAAACTAGAACCTTTCCTGTGGCAGGCTTCCATGAAAGCAATGCTCCTTGCCATGGTCTTTGTGGAAGAACACGGATTTTGGCGAACTGGGTGTCTTCCTTAGATGTATTTTCATATTACTTATCAGTTTGTGCCTCAAAGACAATGGGCGGGAGAAGAGGAAGTTTGGAGCTGGAGGTGGTAACCTGTGGCACCAAACCATCCATTCAAGGCACTGAGCCTTTGATCTTTATCTGTAAAGCTATCTCAAAGCTGTGCAGAAAAGTTCAAAGAGGTTTGCTCATCAGGAGAAGTCAATTGGAGCTACCTATCCAAGAGGAAAAAGGAACAAGGAATTGTTTTCACCCGTGTTTGGGAGATTCACAAGGAGAAATGACAATAGTTTATATTTATTTTGACAAGACTGTTGATTTTTTAAAGTCTGACAAACATCTTATTCTGCTCACTTTTGAATCATCCATTATTTTGCCTAATGGCAAACCCCATGGTTAGAGCAGGTGTGTGTTTACATGGTACACACAGAAGCACAGAAAGGCTAAATATCGATTATATTTTTCATCTTCATTTGTCCTCTATGTAATCTTTACAAAAAAGCTGTCAGTCCTCCTTGAACTGGTAAGCAATAATATTCACTGAGTAAATAAAAAATGTAGCATTTAAAGGGAGAATACATCCTTGACAGAAATCATGCCTAGCATGAAAGTAAAGAGTGTCACTGTGGGGTCATTGGGAGTTGTTGCATATTGAAAGAACCCATTCTAGGTTTCCAATGCTAAGCATGTGAATTTGCCTGGAATCAAACAAACAATCAAAAACTCAAAGATTTGGACACCTCTCCCTCTTATGCAGATTGCTCTTCCCTTTATCCCAACTAAATAACAGTGACTCCGTAAGGAATACAGAAAATAATTAGGTATTATGATATGTAAGTGAACATTATTACATGTCGCTTCTTGACATAAAAAGATAAAGTATGTTTTCTGTTCTGTAACTGACCTGCTCTGTTTTGAGACTTTTTTTTTTGGTTTACTGATCTCTTTTTTTGCACCAGCTCTCTGGATATAAGTTAATGCATTATAAAACAAAAAAAAAAAAAAACCCACACAAAGAAGTCACATTCCCAAGACTTATTCCACCTTTCTGGAAGGTTTTCAAGCAGCAGAAGGAAGCTCAACACATTAGGCTACTCTAAAATGCAGTTCCAGTTAAAACGAAGTGAATGCTCTACCTCCCTGAAGGATTAGTACCCTACAGCCTACAGGTCACTGAAGGAGAACAAGGGCAGAAATTTAAAAGAAATAAGTGGCTTTTATATTTCAACAAGAAGAGGAAGCAGAAAGGCATTGTAGGGAAATGAATAAAGACAGGATCTGGTATGGACCCAGAATATTATCACTGACAAACACTGCTACGCTTGGGCTGAAAGTGTTCTTGCTCAAGCTACAGAAGCATTATACCCATCATAGATGTGGGGTGGCACTGACAGGGACCTAATGGAGGCTACTCATGGATCACTTTTGTTTCTTTTGTTCTGAAGCTAATCAAATTTTGCTAAAACTCTGGAGAAATTCCCTAGCTGGTCCCTCTGTCAGTGTAATGGAGCCCACATGGGCTGCCACTGAAAGGGGAAATTCCACTCTTCTCTGCCCTGGTGCTTCCCCAGCTATGATGAATCATGGGACTTCCAGCTGGGACACTAACTTCTTTTTTCTTTTGCCAATTTAGATATCAGCAGGATCAGATCCAGCTCTGTCATGTGGTCACAGGAACCTTAGTGTCAGTGAGAAGCAGAGAGGGGCAGGGTCAGCAGGGGCATGGGAGGGTGGAAGAAAGGGACCTGCTCCTTTGGCAGCAGCTCAGACTCATGCCAAATTCAACTGGCCACGTAGCTACAGCTTCAGTAGCACTTTGTTGCCTCTGTGCTTCTTGCAGAGATGCCTACAGCACCCATATTTTAAGATAGGAAGAAAACATTTAGCCACATGGTATAGCCTCTTGTATTAATAGCTTACTTCACTCGGTTTCCCCTTGAATTAAGCTTGAAAAACATATACTCATGTTTTTCATATTCAATTCTTTCTAAAGTATTTACTGTGTAGTAATTTATGTTGAGGTCATAAACTTGTAGCACTGCACACCTAGCTTCTCTTGTGTCTGGAAAGTAAACTTGTTCAAAATGTATATACGAAGTGATTAGGATAAAGATGCTAACTAACAGAATTTTCAAGCTTCTGTTACTCCTCACTAATTTATTATGGCTGGCACAAACCAAACATATTTATGTTACATCCTCCTACAGTTTACCAAGAATCTAAGATGATGCCCTAGAGCCAAATGGCAAAATACTGGCCTTTTTAGCCACTGTTTTCCACAATTTTTCAATTATCTTGTCTGCTCAGCATATAAACTAATATGGTTTTCCAGTGGAGCTTTTTTTGCAACAATTTATGATTGTCATATTTGACTTCCAAAAGCAAAGCATCTATCACATTTTAATGTCCTGCACAGTATGTAGGTTTGGAATGATTCTGTAAAACACAAAACTGTTTTGTTCTGGAATCAACATATCACTGGGTACCTGCAATATCATATCATGATTTAATATCTAGCACTCTACACAGCTGTATGGGGTTCATTTATAAACTAATGATAAAAAACAGTTTTGCCACATTTGCTGGAATGTTGGCCATGAAAATTAATTTATTGAGTTATTTACTTGGCTCTTGATAATTTTTTATTTTACCAAAATAACCTCAAAAAACCTATGGCATTAGATCAAATCTAAATTACTCACTTCTACTGAAACACTGACAATTGCAGGCCAAGGATGGTGTCATTTGTGATTGCTATGGCTGACAGATGCTCCTACTCTGGACAGTTATTTTGGCAGAACTACAGTGTCACTACAAGGCCTTATTCTATCTGGAACAGTGTGCAAATGAAGCAGTGGTAGAATAAGCTGTGCCAATGACTTAATAATTTTGCCAGCACAAGTAGAATAAAGCTATAGGCACTGTATAAGCATAGCTGATCTTGTGAACAGATTACACCCTCACACTGCTGTCCACCTGCAGAGATTAAAGCAGGGCATCTCTTGATAGCTTCAATATTATACTGCATCATTTTGTCCACATTGCCATATTTCTGTTTAAAACACACATAGATCACAGCCACACTTAAACATACTTTTCTATAAACAGCATTATAGGCAAGGAATTCTGTGTGAGAATAAATCCTGTGTAGTGGTTCAGTTTGGTTTTTTTTCTCCCTTCACTTTATCGGTGGTTGTTGTTGTTGTTTGTTTTGTTTTGGTTTTTTTTCTTTTTTTGGCTGGTCTTGTCTGGTAAAAATTAGTGTGTTTCAGGTTTGGTTGTTTTGATTGGTTGGTTTTTAGCCTGGGGATTGGTCCAGGTGGATAGCTGAAAAGAAGAAAAGAAGATTTAAAGGGATTGGTAGAATAAACTGGTTGTGCAGAGAGAAGGGAATAAAGAAGGACAAATATAGATGGGGTGGAGGCTATGCTGTACTGAAGCAAGGTCAGAGAGAGAAGTGAGAGGATTTGACTGGAGAAGTCACACTGAGTGAAAGAATGGATTTTTGTGGTGGTATTTGGAGAAGTTTGCATTTCCTATCTCATTTCGTTCCAAAGTTCAGAGATGAGAGAGAGATTAATGAACTATTTAAGCTGACAGAAAACTAGAGGAAATAGAGACTATAAAGTTTTATCTTTTAATCAAAATCCTGTGCTTTGTATGGCAAACAGGACCTAACAATCCTACAGAACAAACTTTTGTTTGTGGTCATCAGAATGGCAAATGTAGCTGGTGACCTCCTTTCCCTGTGCCTGTGAAACTCAACTTTGAAGACTGCAAATCACTGAACTGTGATTTCATGTGACCTTACGTTCAGCCTGCATTCTGGTGGGCTAAAACAGGGGTGTGCTACAAAAGCTGCTGCCACCACAGAGTGATGTTGTGCAGCGGAAAGTGGTCAGGAGACACTGGAAGCTGAGATGGGGTGGCTCTGGGTGGCAACGGGTGGTGAAGACCAGAAGACCTTCACAGCTGTTATGGCCTTAGGGCAGATTAGACTTTTGCCAGAAAGAGGAGAACACCAGAGCAGGTAGAAGAGCAGAAGTGAGGCTGAGAGAATTGGGATTGTTCAGCCTGGAAAAGGCAAAGTTCTGGGGTGATTTTATTGCAGCCTTTTAGTAACTGAAGGGGGTCTACAAGAAAGCTGGAGAGGAGGTGATTACAAGAGTATGTAGCAACAGGACAAGGGGGAATGGCATCAAACTGAGAGCAATTTGGATATTAGGAAGAAATTCTTCACTGTGAAAGTGGTGAGGCAGTGGAACAAGTTATCTTGAGAACTTGTGGCTGTCCCATCCCTGGAAGTGTTCAAGGCCAGGTTGGATGGGGTTTTGAGCAACCTGATCTAGTGGAAGTTTTCCCTGCCCATGGCAGAGGGATGGGAACAGGATAGTCCCTTTCAACCCAAACCACTGAATGATTTTATCATTTGCATAGCCTTTTCTCTGGACTCTGTGTAACTAATAAGAGGTTGAGATGTTGAAGTTGGATGTGGGCTCTGATGCCTGATTCTGTCATGGGGAACACTCTCTAGGTTACTTTGAAACTCCAGTTTATTTCTTGCTTGAGTTTATTTTTGTTCTTTTGTCCTGTTCAAGTTCATTGAGGCAATAAACTAAGTTAAAATTTGCCTTGAAAAAACAGACTAAGTTTCTAAGTCTGTTTGCTGCCCCTAGGAGGAATTAGTAGAACTACTATAATAAAATATTTTCTTACAGCACAAAACCAATATTCAGATATTCCCCAAACGTTGTCTCCAAAAGTAAATGCTCCCTATGGTAAAGCATCCTATACATAGGAGGTGTCAGTTTACAGCTAAATATCATTTCAGTCCCAAATGAATTAACTTTCTACTATACACTTTCAAGAAGACACATTGTCAGAAGATCCTCTGTTAAAGAAAAGGCTGTAACTTAGCAGTTACAGCCAAGCTACCAATAAAAAATTAGTGAAGACCATGAACACCTCCAAGTTTGATAGACAACAGACATTCAGGCCTTAAGGAAACCCCTCTTGATTTTCACAGAATTAGGACTTAAACCCTTCTGTTTAACAAGGGGGACTAATACAAAATCCTGCAAAAAACCCCAGACACACTTGTTCAGCCTGAAAAAAGTAAATTGCCAGTTTATTTTCACTTCCTTTTAAATGGACATTATGCTTGGAGATTAGGATTTTAAACTTTTTTTTTTTTTTTTGCTGGGGTCAGAGACCGCTGCAAATTAATGAAGTCATATGAAATTAACATGAAACTGCTCTTGGAAAAGCCTGTTTGCAATCTGGAACTTGCTGCCTGCATGACCTTAGGCAAGTGAAAGCATGTGGCACACTTTGGTTTGTGCCACGGTTTGCCCATCACCGCAGTGGTGATGATGCCTTCAAAAGGACTTTGTGCTGCACAGCAAAGCCAGCTACGGGCACAGGGCCATCATTAAGGTTTGTGGTCATCATAAAAAAATGCAGCAAGTCTGAAGAGATGCTGTGACACAGTCACATATAGTAGCTAGAAATTATTTAAATACCAGGAATTATAGGCTTATAGTCTAGGGAAGTCAAACCACAAAAGAGTCTGCAAGGTTAGTGCAGTCTTTTGCTTTTAGCTGTTAACTTCCCCTTACCCATGCAGCCCACTGTCCCTGATCATGAGTGCATCTATTTCTGTATGCTTCCAGTATAATTTTTTTCCCTGAAGTTCAGTCTGAAATCCAGGCACACTAGAGCTTGCCATGGCAGCATGGCTATTGCTCATGTATTCACTCCACTCTTTGGGAAACAATTCAAAGTACTAAATTACTTGTATGCACCATAGATTAGTACCTCTCACAATAAATAACCAAGCCTTTGAATTAATTTTTCCTGACTATAAGGAAGCAGTTAGCACACACAATGTACTCTGAGGGAATATTTGTATAATACTGTGAATGCCTTATAAGAAACACTATATAGAAATTAATACCAGAATTCCATGAAGTTCCAGCGTTCCTGTCCAACTATTGCTGGAGTTAATTGAGTGGCTTAACTGCAAACAATGTATATATCACAACATGTTAGGCAGACATGCATATAGGAACACTTACAGTTCTTATTGTTGCAATGAACTTAACAAATAGAACATGTTAAGAATTCAGATCTGATGTATGATTTGCTAATGCAACAAAAAGCTAGGTCTGGTAGAGTCAACTATACCCATGGAGAATAGTTGAGCTTAGCAAAACCACATAATATCTAGTTTTTCAGGTCTACACTTAAAAAAATCAAAAGATCCTCTCTCAGACACTGACTCAACAGTAGTACTTTTTTAACTTTTGCTGCTACAAAGCAGAAATTTTAAGAAAGCTGTCTTTAAAAATGCAAACTATAATCACATAAATTGAAACTGTGTTTGGCAGGAACATTTCTTGGCATTGCATCATAGCGTATGAAGAAAAGCATATTTTTGACATAACCATTTAGATCATGTAACATTCAGTACAAACTCTGAACCACCTACGTGTGTTCCATGCAGACAGATGTGGTATTAGGAAGTCAACTGCACTGTCAACAGCTCACAGAGCACGAGGGGATATCCAGGTGTTTCAGAGGAGGAGGAAAAGGCTCCTGCCGTGTTATGCCGATCTCCTCCTGTATTTGCACATCTCTCAAATTTATCCTATGGATACTCTACTCATGGAAAGTTCTGCCTAAAACCATGAGGTTTTAAAATTCTGATACCATAATAAGATTTTGTAGCCCATGTCCAAGTTTCTAAGGAGTATTTCAACATGCTCAAGTCAAAGCATGCGTGTCCACTGTGTGTGATGAAGAACATTCACACGCCTGAGAAACGGGTGCTCCTCCATTTCCTGCACAAACAGGCTGAACTGGCCATGATGAGAAGAGAAAATTAACTTGTAACCCTTCGGGTTAATACAGGAAAGCAGAGCTACCTCTTTCTCTTCCCTATTTTACAACAATATTAAAACCTCAGACGTGATGGAGAGTGTTATCTACGTGACGATGCAGCAGAGGTGTGGTGCTGACTTTCAGGTTTTAGGGCTTTTGAATTAGTTCACCAAAAAGTTGTGGGCTGTTATAACCCTCACTATAGGCCCACTTCAGATACTTGAAGGTAATCCTGCTTTAATTGTTTGCAAAAGCGCAGAAGATAAATCCCAGCTACGATTTTATGCCAGCAGAGGGTGTGTATTTTTTTATGTACCAGTAACGGATGAAATCAAGCTTTCCAACTTGTTATTTAAAGATAGCTAGTTTAGACCAACACTGAGCTCTGACACCATTTAAACCAGTTTAGACTGCTTAAGGTGGTAAATTGCAGAAGATGAGGAAATTCTCTGTGTTCTTCCCCCTGTCCACTGAGCCTTCCACAGAGTTCTTGCCTGGGCCTAGGACACAGCCTGCTTGGCTTTCAATAGGTGTGCCTGGCTGAGGAGTGTAACACCCCCACAACAATATTTCAACAGTATGGAAAGAGTAGATATCAATAAACTGCATTCCATCAAAATTCGCTTTACAAGGGATTATTCCAGTTTGCATGAGGGTTTCTGGGGAGAGGGAGAGAGACTTAAGAAGGGTTTATAAGTTAGTATTGAGTGCTTAAGTCTGACTTATTTTAGGAAAAGATATATTTCAGTATTTCATTCTTATTTTTTCAGAAGAGGAAAAGAATTCAATGTTACTTTAATCTGAAACAGAACTTCTTTTAGCTATTCAGAAATACAAAAAGTCATGATGAAAGAGCCTCGAGGTGCCAACTGTACCAGCACACGAACCGAGACACGCTAAAAATACCACAGTAATGGCCAGCTTCTGCTTTTTTTCTCTCAAACCCTGTATTTAACATTGTTCTCCTTCACTTAGGAACATTTCCTGTTTTCCAGTTCCCTCTATTCCACCAGGTCTTTTGAAGATTAGGAAATATTACAGAACTGCAAAAGCCATCTTCATAAGACATTAAAGCATTAAGCCATTAATTTCTTTCTAATTTGCATAAGACTCATACATCACAATGAGTCACGATTTCCTTACAGCTTTGAAAATAGACACTTTGAAAATACTCCTCTGCGCTGCAGGTGAAGCCGACAGACATTTTGCTTTGAAATCTGTGTTATCCACTCCAGACCCGTGTTCACCACCCGGACTTCCCTGCGGCGCCCTGGCCGCGGGTAAAAACGGATAAGACTCCGTTTTACTCTAAAACTCCTGCCAACTTCCTCGTGCCTCGGCGCCTCCCATTCCCCCCGCACTCCGCTGCGGGGAGCGGCTCGTCCCACCGCCGCACCGCGTTCCCGCAGGACACCGGCAGCGGACCAGCCCCTACCTGAACTTCTCCCCGGCCGGCACCGTCAGCCTGTTGAGCTTGTCCATGCCCCTGAGCGCTGCCCCGCCGGGACGCGCTGCCCTCGGCCCAGCACCTGCCGGCGCCGCCG
>JANPWX010000328.1:748109-1005218 GCA_024734555.1 Trochalopteron elliotii | reverse complement strand
GCCGGGGTCGGGGAGCCGCTCGCTGTCACCTGCCCAGCCCAGGTGACTTTGCCGGCTGCGGGGAGAGATGCAGGCGCCTGGTTCCCCGCTCCTCCCCACTCCTGGTGAATTTGCGGGGACATGCTGCGTGGGAACTTTTCCGAGGTTCCCCAGTAAAAGCAAGAGAAAACCATCATCTTATCCCCATTCTCTGGAATGTAACTGTAAAGAAAAAAAGAAGTTTCTTACCCTATTTTTAAACTAAGGCAGGAGAAAACCCTGATCCTTCCAGAGACACAGCAAAGCTCTTCCCACCCAAGACGCAGGCAGCTGTGTTTTATGGCTCTGATATCTCTGAACCTGGGACTTTTTGCTCAGTCTTAAGATCAACCATATTTTCCTCTATAAAGATGAACTTTGGAGGCAGCCAGTTGCTTCTAAGGGCAATGTAGGCAGCTGTTCACATCCAGCCTTCATCCTAAAGGGCTGATTCATTTGAATTCTGCACCTTTGGAGGATGACTCTTGTCCCCTACTGTATCTTTGGCCTCTCTGCAGCTTAGTTTATAACCTAAGGCTGTTCAAGGGAAGAAACCTAGTGGTTATTTTTAAAGAAAGTGTATATCTGCATCATACTAATATGTTTTGATAAGTACAATATGTTTTGGGGACACACAAAGGTATTTCTTGGTGAGATTCTCATTGCCACTTGGCTAGGTTTTCACATGGAATTCTTCTCCCCAGACTGTACTGACTAAAGTTTTATTTCTTGTGAAACTGAAAGAGCAAAAGAGACTTTCCTGGTTAGTGCAGGTGACTCTGGAGAAATAGCCTGCCATGAGATTTTTGTCTTTGATAGCAGTATCGTTGTGATCTTGGCAGGCTTGTGTTTTGGTCTCTGAGCTTTCAACATAGGAATCATTTGATGTTTGAATACCATATTTTCTAGGCTGGGCCAATAATGTACAAATTGCTTTTTTGGGGGGTATCTTATAAAGTTTGTTTTTTCAGGAATGATATAGTGTTGAATGTCATGTAATACACAAAACTGGAATTCCACGTTGCATTGTATCTGGTTGTGGACCGGTCAACTTTGCAATTTTACTCCCTAAATGTTATTTTGAAAATTAAATTAATTTTGAATTAGTTGAAATTCACACTGATAATGTGAAGAAGTAGATAGGACTCCAACAACAATAAATCACAACAATAAATTGCTGTGTCACTTTCCCTCTTGCATATGTAATCTTCCCACTTATCTGAACACATACCAGAGTAAGAGATTTGCTCAGTAGGCTCCTGCACTAATTTCCCTTACACAACAACTGCCTCTTGCCTGGTTGTCACAGAAATTCCAGGCTGTTTTCCTTTGGGTTCTTTGGGACCTGTCATCTGCAATACTGTGCTGGTTTCGCCTTGTTTCTTCCTGACTCAACCAAAACTACGGGTTTAAAACCCTGTGGTGCCCAGTGCAGAGGTTTTCCCGCCTGTCCTTGCAGTGCTGTCCCCGCCCTGGCCCCGGGAAGGGGCGGCTGCCGCTGTGTCACACTCAGGGCAGTCCCCGAGTCCCGTGCGCTCAGGGCTCGGTGACAGTTTGACTCATACAGGATTTCTCATCCCGGTCATCTGCCGGCCCCTGTCTTTGTGTAGCTGTGCAGTGACATGGACGGGGAAGGAGTCCGCTACAAACAATCTAGTAAAAAGTCACAAAAAGAGGGGTTTTAAGCTGCATCAGTTCTTTGGTTTGATTTGGGGCACGGATGTTTGTGAGGGTGCAGTACCCGGTGAACGGAATAGGGCGTGTGACTTCTTGGACTGGTACTGCTGCCGAGAAGTTGCTCCTAAAAATGTCTTCATTACACAAGACTTGTTCATGAGATTTTTGTGGCACCTGTTTAGCTCTTTCTGGTCTGCCTCCAAGTCAGCCTATCTGGCCATCTGCCCCAGTCTTGAAAAGGCTGGGTGCAACAACGTAGGAAAACCACTACCTTAAATAAAGAAGGGCATGGCCAAGCCTCTCCAAACACCCCTAGACCTCTCCTTTTTGCCCAGCAGGTGTTTGCAGAGTCTGAACTCCTGGCCCATGACTGCTCCTGTCTGTGGTCAAGTGCACTTGTACAGCCCATATGGACAGGGACACACCACAGTGTCCAGCTGGCAGGGTGGCCCTGCAGACCTGCACCAGGGACAAGGCAAGGAGCAGGAGTTTCTCCATCGCTCCTGCCTTATTTATCACCCCAAAATGGTGTCTCTGGGGGCCCAGGCTGGAGGTGGGGGCTGACCCCCACTGCAGGAAACACCCTGCCTTCCTCTTCAGGAGCCCTGGGAGAGCCTGGAGGTGGTGGTGGGTTTGAGCCACACAGCAAACAAAATGTCATGCTATTTCTGTAGTTGTAACCCCAGCAACTCTCCCTGTTTGACATAATATGCTCATTTGGAACATTTGGCCAAAGAGGAACTGGGGCTTTTTTACCATGTGGGTGGCATTTTGACCATAGTGATGGTTTCCTCCCCAGCCACAAGGGCTGATTTTGGTAGATGGGGATTTGTTTTGAGGGATGCCTGAGTCACCTCCCTGCTGCCTGGCACATCTGGGGCCAGTGGGGATTGTGCTGCTGCCTGCTGAGACATGGCTTGGAAGCCTGGGCCAGCCTGCCTAGCTGAGGGACAGGATGTGGGGCATAATGGAGTCCCAGAAAAATGGTGTCCCAGAAAAAAAGGTACAGCCTTAGCTCTCAGTTGCCATTTCTGAACCTCTAGGGTTTCACACAGTTGAAATAAAAGCAATCAGTTTTAAATTCTATCATGTAGCATAAACATTTAGCAATGAGAAGCTGAATAAAAAGAACTGCAAGTAGATTAAAACAGTTTACAGTAAATCTCTTTAATGTTTATTTTTGATGCTTTGAGGAGACAGTGCTGCATCAAGGGATCTCAATCTATGCATGACTATTCAAGAGGAAGCTACTTTTTACAGATTACATTAATGCTCATAGATACAGTCTAGTGCCTTCAATGTATATAAAACTGCCAAGAAACCTGATTTGAGGTAAGCAATCAGTTTGATTACCAGGCTTCATTTTTATTCATGACATGACCATATGAGAGTTTTTCTCTCAGTCGTGTTAGGAAACCCATTTCTTAACCCCTTCTCTGTTAGCAAAGTTTTTTCTCCAACATCATTAGAGGTGATTGGGCCAAATTTTTTTCTTAGAAGTACTCAGGAGTGAAGGATGCAACTGTACTTTATAGAAAGAATTAATGGAGAGAATTTCATGTACAACCTTCTTTTGCCAAGTGGGTTCTTTGATTTTGACTTCCCTGCTTTTGGGGTATATGGAGAATCACAGGATGTTGCAAAAGCTCTTTAAAAGACAGCTTTGTGAGCTTTTCCTTTAGGAAATACTGGCAATAGAGCAGCACTTTAAGTTCTCCTGAGCAATATATAAAATGATTGATAATTCACTTCAAAATATCTGTCTGATTTTACTGTCTTGAGGTCATAGTATTTCACCTAGCTCAGAGGTACTTCTCTCTGCCCGTATCTACAGGCTGTCTTTAATCTCAGATTGATAATTGCTTCAAAGTAGGTATTCAAACATGAAGGACTCTATTTAAAGGACACATCTACTGCTTGAGCTCTGAGCTACTGGATTAGCACTAAGGAGAGAGCTCCAGCCATAGAAGCACTGGAATGTGAATGTAAATATAACTGGTCAGTAACAGGAATTTGGCTTGATCAGTCTGGGTTCACATGAAAGTTAGGAAATGATTACCACAGTTCTCTTTTTCATGGCTGTGGAGTGAAAATAGCCCAAACTGGTACCATCTGCATCTGCACTGGAAGACAGCCCAAGTGCAAACCATGTGAATCTGAACTGGAATCTGTAGTCGGGCTGCAAGCTCCATTTTTTTCCCTAACAGAATGTGCTGTTTGGTAGTATTTTGTATGTATTTGATTTCTTCTGCTTTCAGCATATCCATAGGAAGATGTGCCAGCAATGGGCTGTGGTGGTGAAGAGCAGAGGGGAAACAGAAAATTAGCAGTAGACTGTCACATGCTGCCTGTGAGGGTTTTGTGCTTGATCATATGGATCTGAATGCAAATTTGTGGTTCTTTATACCAGGCCAGAAATGCACTCAAACTCTATTGTTTAAAACTATGTCAATTTAGACATAGGTTTTTTGCCCCCTCAAATTTCTATTTTGGTTGATGCACTGCCTACGTAATTTAGTATTCAGTGTCCCATAACTGGTATTTGGAAAGCATGAGTTTATGGAACATGATTTCTCATGAAATTCTCTATATTTGCTACTTACAGATTGTTACAAACAGGTGAAACAGTTCTGCTTTTTATTTAAAGTAATATATCTCTGTATTTTTCCAGCTAATCTATTTCAATGGATTTACTTCCTTTCCCAGGAAGCTTATATGCCATTTTAAACTAGGAAACATTTCTTGTACAGAGAAAGTTACATGTGGCCTGTAGTTGTGTCTTAGCAGATGAGAAGAGGGTATGTTTTTGTTCCAAGTGATTTTACATAGTACTGATTTTCAGAAGTTTTGGTCTTCTCACACTGGATCAAATGGCTCAATGCCACAGTGTTGATTTTGGAAAACGCCTATCAACTGCCCTAGAAATCTTAAAACTTTAATCCTTTATCATTTTGGATGCCAAATGGCATACTCAAAGCTGGTCTTACAGTACAAGTAATAGGAGATGCATTTGAAAATGCAACTCTGAATTTTATTGAATGGGATTAGGGTTTGTCTTTAGGCTCACTGAAGGAAATAGGTCATACATGTAGGCATGTACTCCAGGCAAAGATGTGAGAACAGTAAGTTTAGTAGGATTTTCTCATGAAGAGTCTTCCGAGCAAACACGTTTTTGCACCTGCTGAGGATACATGTTTTCTTTCTCTGGGGACTGCAAAAAGCTGCACTTCTGCTTTTCAGTTTTACTGTCATCTGTTTCATGTGCATACAGAAACACAAAAATTGCCCCTACAAACACACTATAATAACTGGTCAATAATAATGTCAAACTCAAAGCGTTTGAGATCAGATTGTCTCAGAGGCAGTGACCTGTGCTGGGGCCACCCACAGTGACTCTTGTCCTGCAGCTCTGCTTGTACTGCAGACCTGATCCCCTTCCAGCAGCCAAGAGTGACTGCAATGGGGACAGCCCTAAGTGGGCAGCTTAATCCCACTTTGAGGCTAACCACGGATGGGAGGGTGTAGGAACATGGTTCTTTGCAGCCTGACAAGCCACGCTTGTTTCTGACTTTTCTGCAGAGCTTGAACACCCTGCTCACCCTCCTCACCCCTTGCTACAGTAGGATTAAATCAGACAATTCTGCTTCCCATCCACCCTCCTGTCTGGGGTGTGGATTTACCCTGAGGGGTACCCAGGAGGCCTTTGTGGGAGCAGCTTGGGGTACTGGGGCCTGGCACTGAGAATGAGACAGGACAGGGAAGGATCAGGGACAAGCAGTGCTTTGTGTCCTTCCTTTCAGCAGCTGTCTATGAGCATTCAGGTATGGATGGTGAATGGTCTAAATGCGTTTGTGCCCCTGCTGATGAAATTGCTCACACACACAAAAGGCTGCACAAATATTTAAAATTTCAAGGTGAATGTCTTGAAATAAAGTTATTTTTGTATAGTGCTGTTACACATACCATGATGCTTTCAGTATCTGGAAAATGCTGAAAAACAAAGCTTTTAAACCACTTTTTTCCTGTGCTGGCCTGTAATCCATACAGCCAAAGGGAAAGGGTTGGTGGGTGTATTCTCTGGCACAGTTTGGTAATCTGCACTTCACTGACCATAATTATGCTGTCTGAGCATTTTCTTATTCCTGCTTAAGAACAGGAAAAATAATTTTGTCTGTAGTCTTTTCTATTTTCATGTGTTTCCATCAGCTTAAGACTGCTCTCTCCTGTTTTCTGGATAACTGGAATTGCCTGACACTGTGTTCTGGGAGCAGAGATGCCACTGAACATAAAAAGTTTCAAAAGTCTTTTTCACACAAAAATGTAGTGCATTTGAAATACCACCTTCCAAAAAACAAAAACAAACCACCCCCCCCAAAAAAAATGGTGTAAAATGATCAGGGACATGGGAGACTTTCTAAATAAAGAAATTATTATCTTAATAAGTATCAAACTACTATCTGAAATAATAGCAAGGGAGCATTTTATGACCAAAGATAAATACTTTAATGGAATACTCTCTTCTGTGGAGAAAAATTGTTTAGCCTTGTAACTACAGCCATGAAATTTTTCTGTTGCCTACACTTGCAAATCTTGTGGGTTGTTGCTAAGAATGTCTTTACACAGTTGATAACTTTAATTGCATTAAGGCCACAAAACTGTAGCAGATGAATTGGAGTCCAACACTATATCAGAGAGGGTTATTATTTTTATAGATACTAATGTGAAGCATTTATTGCTGTAGCACATAATTTAAAAGAGTTACTTTACAAGTTTGTGGTTATATGATCCTGCATCTTTCCACTCTCAGAGAATATTGGGAGAAAAAGTCTGTGTTTGCTATCAAACACTGGATTCAGAATAACTTTCCTTCAGATTTAAAATACAAAGGGAAAATACAAAAGTCAGAAATGAAAGAATAAAGAACATATGACAGAAATCTACATGTAAAGAAACACGTATATGTAAATTTGAATATCCATTGCACTCTACTGTATTATTTATAAACAATCTTCACCTTTTTTATATAGTGTTTTAATAGAGAACAAGAAGGTCACTTCATTGAAGAAATTACAATCTAAAATAATTTGAGGAAAGTTTCTGAATGTTAGTTTGGAAATAATATGCATAAGTGATAGCTGTACAAGATTTTTGATTTCTGGATATTAGTGAATTTTACCAGCATCTGCAGCACAGATATTTAACACCTTTCTCTGTATTTTAGCTCTCTGTCTGCGGTTATGTCATACATTTGAAAGAGTCCTGTTTTGTCATAGTGGTGTTGAGTCAGGATTATGTTTATAAACAGACTGATGAGTGCAGACTAGTTTGCTATGCACTGTTTGTAATTTGAAACTACTCGCAAGGTGTATGTTATTTGTATAGCTTTTGCTATAGAATGTTCATATTAGCTAGCAAATAGGAAGACAATACTGATACAGTAGAGTCTTCCAGAGACGTTATTGGTTTTAAAGGTATCTTTTCCTTAAGCATTGTGATTTCTTTCAAGCTTAACCTTTCCTTGAGGTCGGTTAACTTTCATCATTCTGTTCACAGGAGAATTGCTCCTTTTATGAAAAAAACTACTCAGAGTATCGTGAGGCTTCTAAAGAGATTATAGATTTCTATTATTATGCTCATTCCTGGTGGAAGTGATACTACCTGAGCTGAAGTGCACCATGTAATTTCATTTGTTGCAGGTGGTCAGTGGGGTGTTGTTACTCCAGCCCGGCAGTGACGTGCTGCTCACACATGGGTATGGAGGCACCCGCCCACACCCATTCACTCATTTCTTTCCTCCCTTGAGCTTCAGGTGCAGGCTTCTGTCACAAATGTCACCTGACACAGACCTCTGAGCTGGCCCAGAAGTGCTTTGCTTTAAGAGAGCTGGTACACAAGGATGTCAGAGTAGAAAGAAATGCCGTGATAGAGGAACGACATTTCGAGCTTGGTGTAGGATGAATTCCAAGCCTAAGCCTGGGTGTCTGCTGGAGCTGTGCCATGGGGCTGTGCTTCAAAATGTTCTTGGGGCATTGGTTGTGAATGAACAACACTTCAAATCTGTCCAGAAAGTGGTGCTTTCCCAGAAATGGGTGCTCCATCCTGTGGACTCTGCAAGGTACATGACAGGTATAGATGTATACAGATAGGTTGGTTTTGTCTTAGGCTGGTTTGGGAGCATTTATGTCTTTAATCCTGATGAATTTATTCATCGTGATTAATAGAGGATCTGAAGCTGTAGTCATCTTGATGATGGTAGAAAAGTGTTGCTGGAAAGACACCATCTGTAAGGTCTGTGATCAGAAGTTAACTACATTTGTTATTTTGCAGTGTTTACTTACCTGCCTTTTTTTATTTTTAAGGGAAAACCCAATAAAATACCAATGCATGGAGGTATTGGTATTATGTATCGTATACCATATGATACATAATTAGTACTGCTTTTGGTTAAAAGCTGAAATTGTTAAAATTACTTGATTTATCTGTAATTTTGAATAATTCTCTGGAAAGGGACAATCTAGCAGAGACTCTAAGACTATACATGTGATTCATACTTCTATTTCTTTAAAAATAAAAAATAATACCAAGAAATAACTGACTTTGGAACTCTTTTTCAGAGTGTATTTAAATCTATTTGTGGGCTATATGTGAACAATATTTGAACCAGTAATGTAAAAGGAATATAGCTGGTAATTCATGTTGATATTCCAGGCAATACAATAATTCTTTTACTTCTATGTTCTTGAAGTGTAGTATCTATTAATTAAAGCAACAGTATGGATAGGTTTAATATTCTTGTTATTTCTTCAGATTATTCCCTGAACCAGAGGAATGAAACGAGGAATTAATATATTGATAAAGGTAATGAATTATATCAGCCTGATCAGCTATTTAGGAAAACATTGATTACGCTTATGAAATGCATGGTAAGGTATGTTAACTGAAATGGTAATATATTTTTAGCTTATAGCCTGTATTCTGAGAGCTTGGTAAAATAATAAAAAGCCATGAAACTGTGCAGTGAGGAACTAAATAGGAGAAATGACGGAGCTGTGGTAGCAGGTGTCTGTCAAACTCAGTGCCAGAACTGAGAAGAAGAAACTGAGCCCTAATGCTCTGTCAAGGATGTCATTGGAGAGTATCTAAAATGTGCCATGACAGTAGGTAGAGGAGAATGGAAAACTGAACAGCTAGTATAAGAACTGTAAAATATATAAAATCTCCTTTTGTTTTTCTTCCCATAATTCTTGGCTACTGGAAACAGAAGGAGATTGCCAGGGTTTGAAAAATCAGGCATGTCTTGTGGAAGAATAAAATAAAATATTTTTAAATACAGTTTAGGTAATACTGTTCCATTCTAATTTTTAGTAGCAGTCTCAGTCCAGACCAAAACAGATTTGGACAGGGAGACTGACTTGCCTCCCTACTAATGAGAATGTTCTTTAATCCCTCCCTCCTCCAGGAGCTTGATAAAATAACCTGCAAATTGTTGTCTGAGTAGTCCTAAACTGTAGCATCCTGCAGAAAATCTGTGTTAGTGTGCAAAAGACTGGCCATGGTCTGTCCTGAAAACAGTTCCCCTCTTCAAGAATTCAGAGCATATCTGAATTTTATTTCTAAGAATTACAAACAAACATCAAGAGTGTAAAGCTAAAGTGTGTTTATACTTTGTGTGGGGGGAGCATGGTACTGGAGCTGGTGACAACTGAACAGTCTCTGGAACAAGACGTAGCAGAGCTACACCTTGAAACAAGACATTTCTGGTCATGTGCAGCATCCATTAGAGCAGGGCTCCTTCTTCTGGCAGCTGAGCAGCTCCTGTGCTTGATGGTAACTCCTCAGTCCCTATCCTGTAACCTCTGCAAGAATGCAGGTGCTCTGAAGCACTGCAAATGAGAAGGCCAGCATGAAGATGCTCATGACCCATAATTTGATATGTACACTATGATACTGTCTGTATTTAGGTGGTTACAGATGATCAATCCGGAGAGGTTCTCTGGTGCCCTGAGTCATGTGTTGATGAGTGTCAATGCATCTGCATGCAGTTATGCACAAGTGCTTCCATGTCAGTGTCTGTGGTGTTGCTCAGGTAATCCTACATTCCTCCCATTGCTTGCTCTTTAAAGGGACTTTATGAGGAAGGTGCTAGTAAAAAGGTATTTATTTGCATGCTGAACACAATTTCTGCATTTTTTGGGGGTAAATCTTTGAAATATGTATTTTTGGCAAAGCTGCTAATTCTATGGGTTTCAGATAGTTGGGTTTCAGGTCTTGAATTCTGTTGCACAAGGGGTTGCTGTGGCATTCCTACCAAGTGCACTTCATCTTTTCCAGCCCAGCTGCACTGAGCAGCCTTCTCTGAAGCTGTTTCAAGTGTCTGGTTGCTGCAGCCCCAACTGTCTGGCTTGCAGCTGCATCTGACCCTCCTGCTATGGTCCCTTAACTTCTCCTTGCAGCTCGTCCTGTAACTTCTCTAGTTTGCTTGTCTTGATTACCCCATTTTTAAGTGCTGCAGTTTTCATTGTTTAGTAGTACCATCTCAAGCTGTTCTTTTCTGATTTCTTAACTGAATAAAGTTTACATGATCTGGTTTAATACTTTCCTCACCTATATTAGAAATAGTGCATAGACCACCTGACATCACAGCATAAACATATGAACTAATGAATGAAGCTCTCCACATGTTTATACAAAAGCAAAATTAGGTTGTGTTTTTACTCATTTTCACAGAGACTACTCTAAAGCAAGAAGAATGAAATGTCCCTCCTGCAGAGAGCATAAATATATGTTGATAACACGCTGTAAATTAAATATTGCATTTTTTCCAAAAACTGTGAGGACTCCGGTTTTGGTACTTTGAGCAAAATGAGCCCAGACATCTGTTCTGTTTTCTGTCCAGTGTGTACTTGAGCTGGGGCACATGTGGAATTCTGCTAAAATGAGATTATAAATTAATAGCCCTTCACACTTCATCGCTTGAATGAGCCAGAAGTTATTTTCTTCTGGTTTTGAGTCCCAGGTGCAGCACTTTCTGACTAACAAATATGATTCTCTAAAAGGGAAGAAAGACCAGTGAATTGAAACTACAAGACAGACATGTAATAGAGAAAAGGAAAGCACATCAACTGACAGGGTGGAGGAAAAGGATACTGTACAGAAATATGATGTTGGTGAAGAAGTGGTTTGTGATTTGAGCAACAGCTTCCTTTTCTGGTCTTTACTTCTGGCTTTGTGTAGAAACCTAAGCACGTCATTTGCATACGTGTCCCAAACAGATGACCCATTTCTTTGATTTTTGGTACCCAAATTGAGTTGCTACTTGACTGATATTCCACTGCTATTTAGGCTGGCCTAGAGTACTCACAAAGGGAAAGATTTCTACTTTCACAAAAACTTAGTGAGATGAAGCTGAATGTTTCAGTCCCTCCACCTGGACCAGCACAGGCTTTGCTCTCAGAGGCTGATCCACTCTTGCCCTTCAAAGAGGGCTGATAGATCTCTAGTCTGTCTCCCTGGTCTATCTTGCTGAAGGTCCCTAAAAATGAGCATAATTTCAATATTAAAGAAACACTTATAACTGTTACCCCCACCACCTCGAATGACATTCTGAGCATGGTAGGGTAGCATGAAAAGTGCTTGGGCAAAGTTCACTAATTCTAGGATTTTCTAAATTATAAATTGTCCTGAACATTAATGGACATTAATGTTAATGTGTAATGGAAAATCATGGGGCTGAAGAAGAGAATACTCTGGAGACACTTCTAGGCTTGTACTGATTTATATGTTTTATATATATATGTACATAATCCAGATGAAGCTACAACATCTGTGTCTCTGTGCTTTCCTAACTGGGATAGGGAGGACAAAATGTGCCAAGAAGATATTCAGACAGCTTGAAATTGTTTTCCATTGTGGCATCAAGGGTGTTGGGAAGATGATTTGGGTTTTTCTCTGACATCTTCATACTTTACCAGTTCTTTGGTGACCTTCAGATAATATTAGCTGGTATTTAAACTGTTTAAGAATGGGATTATTTTCAATAAGAAGGGACAAAATTAATTTATTTCATTGGAGTTTCCTGATGCAATTTTCAAGGAAATGGAAAAACCTGCAACACTGACAATGTATCTTAACCTTGAGTCCTTCCTCAAAATTACAATAGTGATAATTCAGTCTATCAGTGTTATGTACATAAAGAAAACTTTTTGTTATATATTCTTTCTGCTCAGCCCAGGGGCAGGAATACAGTACATAGAACCACAGGAATTACACACTGCCAAGTTAGTTCCCACTTTAACCACGCCTGCAATAATGTAGCACAGGAACAACTGAACTGCCTCCCTCCTCTGCTCTTTGAAAAGTAGGAAGACTCCAGCAAATATCTGCATGTCAGGACTTGGTCAGAGAATATGAACTTGTATATTTTGTGCATTATTTGTGTATTTTAAACTTTTGAGAGAACAGTTTTGCTACTATTTCTAGAGTCTTTTTCAAAGATTGAATTACATTCTCCAGTGAATTCCAATGATTCTTGTATACAGATATCTGTTTTCTCTCTATAAGCTCTTCCAAATGTAGTTTCTAGATACATCTTTATGCTCCTTAGTTGTGAGGGGTCCTGTCCTCATCTCTGAGTAACTGGTGTCATTGCAAAAGTCTCTATTGCTCATGGTGGGATGGAGGAGGCACTGCTGCAATGCAAGTGTCTGTTGCCTCTTTTCTGCTGCAGAAGTGTAAATGTTTTCTGCTGCTCTAAAAGAGGGCAGGATGGCGTTGCTTTGCTGAAAAAAATTCCTAGATCCTCCTGTGAACAGGAAAAATCCAGAATTCATTCTAATCTTCAGGCAATGGATGACTCTGTAAGTACTTGATGTCTGGGTAGATTTTTCTCATAGACTTTCTATGCTAAAAATGACTAGATAATACATAAAAATGGGATTTGAGGTAAAATTTAAATACGTGTTTTTCCTTTGGAATGTTTATAGTGCCCTATAATATGTTTCTGTGACACTAGAATTATGTAGTGGAAGCCTGTTCTGGTCTCTTTTAGATGTCATTTTTTATTGGGAGGCATCGCTGTATAAAGAGGTATTTTCTGAATTTCCTGCCTTTTGCAGTTTTGGGAATAAGTGGAGATTTTTTAGTGGCATTTAAGCTACAACAAAACCTAAGGAAAGCAAGGAGCCAAATCTATGTATTTAGGCATAAAACATTCAGCCTGAGTCAGGAATGGTATTTAAAGGACATAGGGTAATAGGAAAACATTATGTATATCCCAAGGATAGGCGAAAATCTTTCCTGCTTACTGAGTATTGGAATAGGAGTCATCTACTTCCTTTGTTTTTCAGCTCAAAGCTTTCAGTGGAATGAGGAAAGTCCAAATGCAAATTGTCAGAACAAGACAAGATTTCTATACTGCTGCATCTTTCTTAAAGAGACAGCAAAAGGTCTGTCTTCGTCTTCATTTTTTTTTAAGGAAACAGCCTAGTTTTCATAGAAATCTCATTAATTTCATTAGTATTTTTGTTAAGGATTGTCTTTGGTTAAGTGTATGTAAGCGTTGATGTCTGTGTAAAAGCTGAAAAGTGAATTTTCCACAGTAAATTGTTTACCTTTCTAATAAAGAAATAAAAGAAAAAATGTGAGTGGAGAGGGGAGAATGAAAAAGGTGTTAATGTGTAACATTTCTAGTTCTTGCAGTTTGAACTATGCAAGTTCAGACATCTCAAGTGGAACACCTCAGCATTACAAAGGTACTTTCCTGGTATGTAACAGCTCTTACAACTAAGAATTTATTCTTATGATTCAGGAAAAGGTATTGCCTATTCTTGGAAGGCAAGGGTGGAAAATTTCAGTTTGGAGTTCTTAAAAATTATGATCAAATCAAATAAAAAATATGTTAGAAACTAATCCAGAAAACACTCTTAATTGCAGAATACTTGCTTGAATTAAGAATAACTAATTTTTCTGCATATGTTATAAATTTCTGGTGGAATAAAGTAATGAGATTTTTCACAGAAGTGAAAATTGATAGATGTTTATTTCAAGCAAAGGAGATAAAACACTGCCTATACCATAATTAAACAGAACTTGTAATTATGTGTTCTGCAACTCAGCTCACTTATTACCCATGATCTTCCACAACTGCGTGTTGCCATATACAAATGGTAAACTCAAGACTTGATACCTCAGACCTGATTTGCAGGTGAGGATATCTCGTTTACCTGACAATCTGTCACAGCCAGAACAGGCTTCTGAATTTGCATGTGATAGAAAGTACTGATTTTGTGATGAAAGATTTCAGTCCTGATTTTGTAAAGTAGTTCCCAGAGCTCCTGAGCTGAGAGCAAAATTTAATCTGAGTTTGATCTGGGATGAATTTCTAATCACATTAGCTATAAAGGCAGCCTTTTAATTTCATGGTCCCTGGGAAAACGAAACTTGGGTGAGCTGAAAGCATTATGAAAAGCCTTCTGCATAAACATCTGATGCTGTAAGTCTTGGAATATCTACACTGAGGTGATGGAGCTGTAATTACATTTCTTTCTGGAGATATGCTTCCAAGTTTTGGATGTTTGTAATTGAGTTATAGCCTATATGCCAGGTTTTGCTGGATACAGTCATAAATGCCAATCTTACTTGCACAGCAAGACAGCATGTTTGGAAAGGCCTTAACTTCCAGTATTCTCATATGCCTGTGGTATGAGGTTGATTATGGTACCTGCACTCTCTTAAAAAGTGCTCCTGAATGTAGCATGATGTTCTTCTATGTAGTGTTCTCTCTGGCATAAATGTTGGTACTGACTAAACGAGCCCATGACTGTAATCCATGAGATGTTTGAAACTGCTCTCATGGGAAGTATCTGTAAAGTGCAGTTATACTGCCATTCTCAAGAGTGAACTAGTTCAGTGTTTTGGGTGATCTCAGGCTTTCAGGGTGAGAGTTTATCAACTGAGTCTGCTGTGTGGAGTGAAAAATACAATGGTGCTTGTGCAGGAGGAAAGGCTTTAAGCAAAGGTTGAGATTTCAACATGCTGTCAGGATTGCTGCGAACACCTAAACGTGTGAGAGCAGTTTGTTGCACAATCCTGGCAGCTCCAGAGAGGGTTTGGACTAGTGACTCAGTACTCTGCTGTCCCGTGTTTTAAAGCAGCACTTCTCTTCTGATATTGTTTAGCAAGTGGGGAAGAAAATCTTTCATTAGTGCATTTCAGGGGTAGGGCAACACCCAACCCTGTAGAGACTGCGCCTTGGTAATTTTGCCTTAATATCCAGTAGTTGCTCAGAAATAATCTAGGTAGACCTGTGGCTTTAAGTGTAGGTGGGAACTAGTTTATATGGGGCTGTCACTAGGCTGTCAAAGCCAACATTGACATAGTAAACCCAACAGAACATAGTAAGAGACTTCATGAGAAGTGTAGTGCAAAAAAAGTTTACTTAAGGGTATCAAAACAGAATTACTATGATGAACTCTTTCCAGATAAACCATTTAGTCTTTTTTGCCCAGATAATTTTTTCCCCTTGGAGAACAAGCACGGTACTGGATAGAAGGAAAAGAGCCTTGCATTGAGTTAGTGGAGGTGTTTGGTGCAGAGGGCAGGGAAGCACACCCAAGCATGGCTGCAGATTGCTGCTGGTACCCCTGTCATAGTTATTCCCCAGCAGAATGGGGAATAACTATGTGTTTTAGCTCAAGAGCACCTACAGTCTTGTAGACTCAAAATCCTGTGGAAAACAGGAATATCAAGTGTTGAACTAGAATCGGAAGGGCAAAGAGCTTTTGCTGGTGGTCAGAGAATTTAACTCCTGCCTAATGAAGCCTCATGAAGAAACTTTCATAAAGGCAGAGACCTGAAGCCCTGACCGCTGCCAGAAGAAACACAGAATTTCACCTTGTCTGTCAATTACTAATTTTCTGCTTATCTATGCTTAGTGTTTTGATCCTTTGGGAATTATCTGCTGTATGAACATGCCTGAACAGGCCAGTTGATCTGTGTTAGGTGGATCAATGTAGACTCCAGTCTCTAGTTAAACTGTGAGTGCTACAAACTCATGCAGCTTTTGCAATAGCAAGTAATACAATGTAAGAGTAACAGATTTTAGATTGAAAGCTGGTACTAAAGATATGACATCCACACTGTGAATTTAAGGAATTTTAATGTTTTGGACAACAGAATTCAGATGGCAAAACACTTTTGTTATTCCAATAATTTGAAGATTCAAAGCTTGAATGATCACGTCAGTAGAAGTGCAACTCTTGGCTTCAGTTCAACATATTTGTTTGCCCCAATATTGTCGTAGATCAGATTCATGTGTGTCAGAAATAGAAAATGTATCCTTGGTTGACTTTATATTAATTCTCTCTACATTTTCTCTCAAAATTATGTCCCATTAGACTAAAGTGCTTTGCAAGAAAGTCCTTTGATTTTTTTACTTATCTAGTTAATTATTAAATTAAACCCAGAAGAATATTTACCTATGCTCGCAATGAATTCCTATCAATAGGAATAGGAATTTATTGGGTAAAAATGCCTTCAAGTTTATCGTTTCTTACCAATAGAGTGGAATTCAGAAAACAATTTGTAAATAGATGTTTTCCCAGCTAGTTGGGGAGGGGAAAGCTACATGGAATAATAACAACCATTAGGTGAAAAACAGCAACACATGATATTAAAGCGAAGTCTTCTTGGTTTTATTGGCATTGGCTCATAGAGAAAATTCTCTAATATTATTTCTGTGTAGTACTACAAGAGAAATAATATATTTGAACATTATGGATATACTTCAAAATGAACTTGATTTGTTACAAGTTATATGAAGGTATTTCTCAACTGTTATATCTATATTTGCTTATTCAGTACTGTATTTAAATTTTATTTAAATTACTTTCAACATAGCACTTCATTAAACTGATCACTTACATTTATCCCTAAGCAGCAGATGAACCAATTCTGAAAATTCAACTTCAAATACAATAAAAGCAAAGAGCCTTTATGTCCTGAAATCAGTTGAACTTGTACTTTTACTAATTCTTATGGTTGTCCCTTTCTGTTCTGGGAAAGAATAACAGCCAGCATCTGGTGCAGTAGAGACTTTCCTGTCAGCTGATCTGAACCACAGCTCTTGTAAACATTCCATGATCCTAATCCTGAGGAAGTCCCACCCCTGTCAATTAATGTTAAAGTTCACGTGAGCAGGAGGTTTCAATTCTCATTTTTCCTGATTTATTAACAGAGCAACTGTCAGAGTAGAAGCGTATTTGTCATTCAATGGGGAAATGGAAAATAATGAGACACTTACGGCTGGTGCATTGCTTTGAATCTGCTCAGCTCATAGTCTGATGCATTCTGAAAAGAGAGAAAACAGGTTTTACAGTTTAAATGAAGATCGTTTTAATCAAGAGCAATTCAAGAAGTGAAATACAAGATATTTTAAAAAGTGAATGAAGAGAAGACCTGAAAAAATAGTTTTTTGTTTTGTAGCTACATGCTTGTCTCATTGTGGTTAATGCTTAACTTTTTGTTATTGGCCTGTTGTAACATTTCTAGAAAGCTGGTAGCACACAGTACATTGCTAAACTGGAATTTTACCGGGCATGTGGGAGATTAAATTAGGCTGGTTAATGAATCATTCAAGAAGTGATAAGCAAGCCATTTAATATGGGCTTTTCACGACAGAATTTCTTTGTATTTTTTTCACTCAAATCAGCAGATTAGTATAACAATGGCTGAGTGGAAGATACTTTAACAGTGGCTGGGATATTATTAACCTCACGTTTGGTCTGTTCTTGTTCTAAAGCTCTGCATGGCTTCTCCACCCATGAAAAGCTGGTGATGAAAAAGAAATAGAATTTGTAGCGCACTACCTTGGCACATAAAATGCCCACTCTAGTGCTGAACAAGCTAATGCAGGTACTGGAAAGGGTTTCACCAAATGATTTCAATAGTTTGTGTAGCTCTATATACCTTTCACCTCAATGTGAACAAGGAGTTAATGAAGTACTTTTGATGTTCAAGCTAGTGTGCAGCTTGCAGGCAAACTTCTCAAGTCAGAGTTTTAAGTTAGTCTAAATAAAACCTTTTTTTATCTATGGGTTTTTCTTTAGTGCAAGATTTCCAGTAAAGTCTCTGTATTGCACTAAGATCAAGTGTGCGATTGCATGTTTTCAGTCTAGAAACCTTCTAATTCTAAAATACCCCCTTTTTCAGCATAGATTTCAGCAGAGGATAGGTCAGGCTGAAAATATTGTCCATTTAGTGGAGGTAATTCTAACCCTGCATCTATTTTTGTGTTGGGAAAAGCAAATTAATTCGTGTATTTCCTGACACTTCCTAGGCATGCCCATAGTGGACGTGAAATCTGTGAAAGGTATACTTTCCAGTGAACTCAGTGATATTGAGTTCACTGTAGTATGACTGATGTTTGCCCAGATCTATATGGTTTTTTCTGAATAATGTCCCAGCCATCGGTCCCAAACCAAATTATTTTGCCTTTTCTCTCACCATCTCATCAGCATGATAGATGGGTTTGTATCAGGCATACAAATGGAGACACTAATAAGTGTATGAGAGAAGATCAAGTGGATAACATATACATTCCCAGAGAAAACATATTTCCTCAGTCTATATTTAAATTCCAGTGAATTTCTTCATTTTTTTGATGCATTTGTTATGAAAATCTGCCATTTCAGACAGTAGAGAAGCCCCTACGTTTAATACTTAGCCTGCAATTACACTGTAACAAAAACCAGCTGCATATCTACATGTAGTGGGTATGGTAATTAGCAGGTGATCCATCAGATCTAGAAATCACCAAATTCCTGAGGAAATTTAAAATTGTATTGAGCTGTGTGATTGGCAAACAGGCCCATCTGGCCTCCTTTGCCTTCATCAGTTGTAGTGGTGACTCACCAAATGGCCTCTGCATATGAATGACCAGCAGGAGCAGAGCCATTTCCTCACCTCCAATTACACTTTTTAAGTAAGAAGAGGAGGAGGAGGCAGCTCTGCCTATTGTTGCAAGGATTTGATTCTTGTTCACTCCCCTTTCTTTGCAAAATAGAGTGTTTAAACCTTCCCGTGTGTGTATAAAGATTGCCGGGCTACAATGGCTTGGTGATTTCAGAGAAATATCTTGTGTGACTTCCAGTCCTTCCAAGGTGCTGTTTACTGGAGTGTGCTGCCTAAGCACAGCTGCCTTTCCATACAGGCAAGTGCTGTGTGTATGGTCAGATCAGGCACTTTTTTGAACTTGCAGTGCAGCTTGGTGGAGAAGGAAGCTATGGATCTAAGCAATTCCTTTATTGGGGAATGTTTTATTAAGAGAGTTTTAACCTATTTCTCCTCTAGGGGACAATCTTAAACGAGAGGATCAAGCTATGTGTCTCACTGGGGTATGCGATGATTGATACCTATGAGTCCAGCTGAAAGATTTTTTTTTTCCCTTCTTAAGTAAAATGCACTATTGATTGAAACGAAGAACTGCTGCTGCTCTTTAGCACCAGAACTCTGGTCCTAGGAAAAAGTACGAAAATATCTTGCAAACTCAACACTTTTGAAATGACATGGTAGCTTCAGTAGGAAGATGACTAATGCTTCCAGGTTTTAATTAACCGCTGCTTCTGTTGTTGCTTATGATATACATTGTTTGTGATTCATATTGGCGTGAATGGAATAAGTTGCAAATTAATACGTGTGATAAAGAAGTTAACGTAGTTTCTTTCCTGGAGGGATTTGAGTTGCCAAATATACAATGAAGAAATAAAGGGACAGATTGTTGTTTAGGGTTTTTGTTTTGTTTTTGTTGTTTGGTTTGTTATTTTGTTTGTTTGCTTTGGTTTTTATGTTTACAGTTTTATGTTAGAGCACAATTTAGAAAGCATATTAAAAAATCTGTTTTCTTCTGGCCTGCTGTTGATCTCTTGTGTCTACTGGCTGCTTCCTTCATCCAACATCAACTTTCTCAGTAACCGACTTAACTCAGTAGCTCAAAGTAACCAAAATTCCTAGCTTGCAGATCAAGGCAACCAGCTTTGTTCTGCAGATAGCATCCAGGAATGGGAGAAAGACTGTAGCAGTGCAAGTGTTTGAGGTGTGTCTTCTGCTCCTTTACTTGCAGGAGCCTGCCTTGGACCTGAGCCTCTCCTGCTGCAGCTGCTTGCCACCATGGCTGCTGACAAAGGAGACACCTTGCATCAAAAGCAAAGAGAAGGTATGAGCTGTGCAGTCTGGAGCTGTGGGTGCACGAGTGGGTTTTGTGAATATTCATCTGGAGAACTTCAGACTGGCTCACACCCATGGGCTGTGCAGTACCTGCAGAGTGATCTGGCATGTTTGAGGTACTCTGCTTCTGTGCATGTGCTTGCAAGGGAGCAGTGTGGGTGCGGGTGGCTCCTGTGCCTTGGCTGGGTGGGATTTAGGGCATTCTGCAGTCCTGGGGATGCCTGGTAGGTGGATAAGGGATAGTGAGTAAATGGTAGGAAGGCAAAGGGAGTGGGGCAAAACATTGCAACACAATCTGTAACATATAGATGCCCTCATCTGCCCCAGGCATAGCACTTCTCTAAGGAAGGCTCCTAGGTCATGAACATTGCTGTCAGCAGTCATGGGACTTGATGTGTTTTGCATTCCGTGTTTGCTTTGGAATTTTTTTTGCCATGCTTTTACAGTTGCTGAGGTTGTGCAGAGGGATGGTTTCAATGGAGTTGTTGCCTAAAAATGTTTTCTGATGTCTTTTGAGAAGGTTGTTGCTAGAGTTGAATGCATGATACAGTGTTTTAAACTCTCTTTTGAAGTTCATTGATGTACATCTTTCCCCTTCCTTACTTTCCAGTCCTTTTTGGTGCAAGCCCTTGGATGAGATGGTTACAGCTGCAGGTGCAAAGAATACCTTGAAAAATCCAAGAGAGCTGTGAGGGATCTGTAGGAGATGGAAAATGTCAAATTTTGATGTGAATGAGGGTGAGGGGATGCCTTTGACATTATGATTAACAAACATAGTGCGTTGCTAGCTAAATTGTCAATATCTGGGCAGTTCAACTTCATGTAAGGTGACAGTCTTGTCATTACCTTATAAAAATTCAGAGCTACATTCTGTAACATTGCCAGTTCTCAGCATGGACAGCTTTGGAGATGTTTGTTGCTTTTTGTGCATGTATACATATATTCGAATGTAATGTATAATGAATTTGACTTCTTCCCAATTTTCTTCAATGATTTTTCTTTGGGGGGAGGGAGTAAAGACAGATTTACTTGACAAAAAGCAATTCCATTTTGTTGTGATAAAATAAGTGCATAATACAGAAGTCCTGTATTCAGCGTGACCAAGTTTGTTAACATTAGTTAATGAAAATTTTTCTTAAGGAAAACACGTGTAAAGAGCCCTTGTAGAAGATTAGGAGGAATGTACAGCTACATTTTTGACTTTTGAGAGACAGAGATTTGAAGTATAAGTAAAAACTATCTGCATTTAGGCAGTCAAAGTAAGTAAAAATTTGAAAAATCATAAAATTGTAGCAAGCCATATCAATGATACCCCTTATTAACGGGCATGGAAGCCTATCTGTAATTACTTTGATATTTCTTAGTAAAAAAAAGGAATGGCATTTCTTAGTAAAAGTGTCCTTATGGAGTATAAAAATATCTCTGAGGAATAAAAGTAAGATTTCAGTGCTGGCCTCTAGAGACACAACCTGAGATATCACTTTTGTCAGTGATATCTGGCAAAAACTGCCAGTGTCTCAGACTGAGTAAATCATGGAATAAATGCATAGTGGAAATTTTTTTTTCTTAAAGGAGAGCTATGCCCCAAGGGGGTTGGGGAAGAAGTGGAGAGATGGTAAATAAAATGTGAGATACTTAAAATTAAAGGTCAGTTCAGAAAGAATGACTTAATAAAGAGCTGTTTCTATTGTGAATGGAGAATTACTATTTTTAAGAGAATTGGCCATTTTAAAGTGTGTAAAACTGACATCTAGTGGTAGCAATAACACATTGTGTGCGAAGTGGCTTTACCGTGAGACCAGTTTGCAGAGCAGATTAACAGATTGTACCTATATTACATACAAAAATTGCAATTCTCTGTGATTTAGCTGGTTGTTACAGGGCATTTCAAACTAAATCTTGCTTGTTTTAATAACATCTCACTTATATAATGCCAGGTTGTGGGTCATCTTCCTGAATGCATGGCCTCATGCTAGAGAACTGATGAACAGTTTCATTAGAGGAGCAAAGGTTGATAGGGGCATGAGGGTTAAAAAAAGGTGAGGATAAGAGTTACAGGACTTCAGGGTCAATTGGGAAACTCTTTGGCAGCTACCAATCTTAGACCCCTTATGAGTGAACAGAAGTCCAACCTCAGGTGTGATGTGTTTCTCAGGTGTGGCATTGTTTAGGAGTGTAAGCTCCTCTGGGAGAGAAAGCAGGACTTTATGGCCAATACTGAGATCTCACATGAATTCAGGCAAGAAGTGTGGGCTCTGAATTGATAAAGCATATAGGCATGTGCTTAAATAATTCCCATCTTCATTAGCTGAATCGTGGTTAATATATTAATTTCTAATTCACATTTTTGTTCAAAGGGCATTTAAAATATTTTTCTCTTTTGTCTATCTTATATTTTTAGTGTCTTTGAAGAAAAAATCTCTTGCTAAAACTCTGCATGATGCCTGCCCCACTGAGACTTTAATTTATCTTTGCCTCCAGTGCCATTATATACATAATGTATAAATTACTAATAACAAGCAAAGATATGCAAAAATGAAGTATCAATTATTTTAAGATTTTTTTTTAAACATGGCTTCAGGGCACCATACCTACAGTCAAAGGGTGCAATTTAAAATGAACATGGAAAAATATAAAAGCATCATTCAAATCTATCTTCTAGATAATAAAATGAGAGAGATCAGCAATAGAAGACTGCGTGAAGACAAAGGCAAATCTGAAGGAAGAAGGAATGCAAGTGTGCTTCAGTGAAAGTGTACTTTAAATTGTGGGGGGGAAAAATCATAGATTATTTTTTCTGGGTTAGCAGTTTGTGACAAGAATTGTCAAACTATATTGGTCAATTTCTGGTTGTAAGTGTTTATTTTACAGTCTTCTCAATTCATAATAACTGTTGTAAAAATTTCAGAGGTAAAAAATGTTGGTAGCATAATTCTAATTCAACATAGCTCTGTGCAGCTTCAAGGGTGTGGTGAATCATATGCTGCCTCTATCATTCCATTTCTGTTACTTTTAAAACATGGTGAATCATATTTGTTGAACACAAATGTTGACAATCTGCAGTGAGACTTGAGTCACAGTTAGAGAAGTGGTATAAGAAACAGCAGCTGTCATTTCAGATAGGCCAGCCTGGTGCTTCAGTGGGAAAGCAGAGCTGAGCAGCAATCCTGTTTGCTGCAGAACTGCTCTCTAAGGATGAGATTAGTTGTTAACAGTTGTGCCAGCCAGAGCCGGGAGATGCAATCTTGTCTGTCCTGAACCTGGTAATCCAGTACAGGTGCTTAACAGTTCTAATAAGCTTTTGACCTTTTGGGTCTGAGTGGGAGCGGTTGCAATGACATGAGGCCAATTTCTATGTGCAGAGTTGCTCTGACTTTGTCTGCACTCCTTGGGGCTTCTTCTTACCTCTTGGACACTGATGCCTTTCCAAAGTTGTGGAAGCATAAGAATTAGTCATGTTGGTAGCACCAGAATTATGAATATACATGAGATCTCCAAGATTTCAGAGCAGCTGTCTCTGTGTTTGGTTTATATAAAACCTTGCACAGTACAAATGGAGTTGTGTTGCTGGCAGTGGTGGTAGCAAGGGAATATATTCAGGACGTGCTTGTTGTAAACAGGACTGCTGTGGATTTGTCATCCATCATGGAATGCTGCTGTTATTTTGTCCTCAGGTGTGCTTTTTGTTAAAAAACTGCCCGTCTAATATTGGGTTACTGAGAGCTGTGTTCAACAGGTAATGGAGTTTGAGATCTAGATGTTTCCCTTGCTGGAAGAAACAGTAAAGTGCTTTACATTCTTTAGGGCAGCTGGAATTACTTTATTACACTGATGGAGATCTGTCTGTAGTATTGCTGCTCCAACACTTCAAATTAAAACCAAGCGGTTTTGGAATTATTTGATAAAGTTTAATATGCATTGAGCTGTATGGTTCTGAGGATTCTCTATTGCCTCATCTACCACATTTTTTTAGCTGTTGAAATGCTGGAAACCTGTTTTTTCCTCAACTGAAAGATGTTTTCTTTCAAGAGTAGCTCAGTGAACCCCTGTGGTTTGGATTGTTCTGGGGAAACTGCCTGTTGCAATAGCACCATCTCACATTAAGAGCTCATTGAAACATTAAACTAGTTGACCCCTTATTCTTACATGTGTTATGAGTGGGTTCACCTATGATTTATTTGTTTATGATCTAGGGTTTCCAGCCTATTGTATACCCCAGGAGTTGTTTGCTCAAACTTGTCCAAGACTTTTTGAACCTGTTTTACTCAATCTCATGTGGAATGAATGGTCTTCTCCTTGAAAGCTGGCTGCAGAAATAGCCTTGTTCTAAGACAGTAAGGTTTGATTTGCAATATAAATCTGTTTATATAGTGTATTCAATGGGAAAGTTCATGTTATTTTTCCTAGAACGTGATGTCCCCATTAGTCTTAGGCTGACCTGATGGGGAGATGAGAGGTTTCCAAGGCTCTTCCAAAAATTGAACTGTCTTCCTCACTGACAGTGTAATGTTCTGTGGGCCAAGCTCTGTCTGTATTTGCATGTTCTTATTGCAAGGACATTTACTGGAACACAGAAAATAAAAGCACTTCCCATATCTTTGTAGTAATGCACCAATATATGCTTAAGCAAATTGAGTTTTAGTGTTTGAAAGAGGAAGGAAGTTACCACATACACAAATAACTGTGACCACCAGAAATTCAGCCTCAGCAAAAAAGCAGCAGAGCCTCTGCTGATGTAGACTGCAAGATTAGAAAGTCTGATTTCTTTCTATGAGAAAAGAGAATTCAAAAGGGCCAGCTGAAATTCTTGTAGCTGAACCATTTATCTCTAAGAATGCTTCATCAATTAAAACAAGTTGTTTTTCAGGGCTTCTTTCACTTAATTGATGATTAAGACTCTATTAAAAAAATGGTAAAGTTTAATCAATTAATTTTTTTGTTTTTTAATATAAGGTAAAATTCCCAAATGAGGCATGTAAGCATTACTGCCTTAGTGGTTCCAAAGCACTTTATTTTTACTTTTATGGGATGTTTGCAATCATTCCTTCTGAATCAGAGCAAAGGGAAAAATTGAAGTGTCAAAAGTTCCATTTTCGGCCACATCTAAGAACTAAAATCTGGAAAATATTTCTAGTTTGTAGTCAAAATGACAGTCACCTGAGAACAGGACATGCTGCAGAAATGTCCTCAGTAAAGAGGAGTCCTGCTAGAAGCAGACCTGGTGCTTTAAGAACTGACTTTTCCTCAGGACTCAGCCCAAAGTGTGAGTGCAATATGCTGTTGACCCAGTTCAGTGGTGACACATAGCAGAATTGACACTGTCAGCTTCTGTTAATAATCTTGCCTTTGTCAGGGTTGAACCAGGTCTGAGGCCAGCTGCTGCTTCCAGCTACCTGAGTCCTGTTCCAGTAACTGCATGCAGGTGATTTCAGTCAAGTAGTGCCTGTCTAGCTTGTGCTGTGGAAACAAAGACTGTCCCTTGGCTGTGTAATTATGTGCTGTTTCTTTCTAGTTCATCTTTCTTATTGAAACAATCTGGCTTTGCTATTTGGTATTTCCTTAACTGAGCAGACATCCCTGCAGGTATGAAAAAACCCCTTCAGTTCATCTAATTTGCTTAATAAGGGAATGGGAGAAGGCAAGAACTAAAATGGTTGTGGTGGTGGTGTTTTCAGTATTTGAATATTGAGTTAGTAGGAAGAGTGTGTAATGTCTGTAAATATTGTTTGTAAGCAATGGCTGAGGTGGTGCAAGATGCTCTGTGCATTGCACTGTGATACAAAACTCAGTTTTCTGGGTACTGTTTCCATCTTTCCCTCATGAGGGACACTGAAAATGACAACAGGAAATAGCACATCAGGAGTCAGTTCCCAGGTCACTGGTAGTTGAGACTGGCAAGGACTCTTCTTTCTTCGGGAAAGTTGTCATAATCTTAGTTAATGGCTGCTGTTATTACAAGCCAAGTAACTAAATGCAGGTGCTCCCCAGGTGTGTCAGGCTGTCGGGAGCAGTGGGATCAATCTTAGAGAATCCCAGGAAGTGGGTGACATTACAACTTCAGCTCTCCCCTGCTGGCCAGGGGCCTGGGAACTGTGCAGATATGCTCCCTGCTGACTCTGCCTGCAGAATCAGCTGCCTTCTGCTTTCCTGCATCTAGACAAAAACAATTAGAACAAGAAGTGCTGGGAAACAGCTGAGACCAAAAAAGCTGAAGAGAAGCAGTATGAGAATCATCTTACTTCTCAGAGCAAATACTATGGCAGAAGCTGTCAGCAAGTTAAGCTGTAACAGCAGTCTTAAAAGCAAAACCTATATATTCTTGAAAGATTAAGAAAGAACATCTGCATAATTGTAAGCACATTACATTTCATCAAGGGAACTAGAAGTAGCAAATCTTAATTATAAGAATAAATACTCTTACTGAAAAAGGAAACCAAATGTGGCTTAGTACAAGCCTGTCTACCCTAAACACTTTGATGCCTGGCTGTCTTCTCTTTGGAAATAAACCACCTCATAAGCTCCTTGAGCATCTACTCTGAAGAAACAATTTCAAATGTCCCCACAGAAATGTGCTGAGCTACGTGACTTTGAAAGTACTCCTGGGATAGTGAAATAGATTTGCTGCACCTCCTTTGATACTGGTTTAGGGTTTTGAGGTAATGCTTTAGTTCCACTGTTTAGACTTTAATAATCTCAATGGTTATAGCTGTCCTATATAGATACTCTTTAATTCACATAGTCACGAGTATGTCATGTATCTATATCTGTAGGCATCTTGCAAATGAGCACTTGGTTTGCTTGATTCACATTACCTCAGCCACAGCAAGCAATATTATTAATAGTGAGTAATCACTGACTCCAACAGCAAGATCACGACTGCTGCATTTCAATGGCTGGAATAACTCTGTGAAAAGGAAGACCTTAAGGTGCTGGCAGGCAGTCATTGCAAGCAGGTCAAAACAGAATAGTGATATCACAAATAGTGATAATTTAGGTAAGGAGCAGATGTATCAAGATTGAGCACAATTTAGACCTGTTACTGTGAAGCACACATGCCAGGTCTAAGCTGCTGCAAGAACTCAGCCCTCACAACAGTTTTGTGTTGGAAAGACTCTCTGCCAATAGTGCATGCAGCATGTGGCTCTGGCTCAAACAGAAGAAACTATTTCTGCCCCACTTTTTCATTCAAAGTGCGAAGAAAATCTCTGTTGGCTCACAGCACTGAGTGTTGATGAGAATTTCTAATGTGGGGAGGGGCCAGGTATAGGACAGAGTAGTCACCCCTCCCCTGGTCTGTGATAGACAGCAGAGTGCTGCTTAGTGGTTTAGGGCCAGGGCAGCCCCAAGTTTTGAGAGCCACATCTTGAAGGGGAAAGCCAAAGACTAGTACAGTATTACTCAGTGTGTACCAGTGACACAAAGAGCTTTACAAACTTCCTCAGTGAGTACTTGGCTACAAAGTGGTTAAGGATATTCGATTTAAACATCTGCTTTATTTTTCTCAGTTTGGAAATTTGAAAGTAGGTAGAGCATTCCCTCCCCCATACCCCAATATCCCATCTTTCTGGGATGTCAATAAATTTGTTAGTGTGTTTAAATGGTTTAATTAAAGTATTTTCTGGTTTAATGCAATCAACAATGTTTTCTGTCAGTGCAACACGTCTGGTGCTGATGATGCTTCTTGATGATAGATGTTGTGGGGATAGCTATCAAGGTAGAGAGTAACTTAATTTGAGAGGTTTGATTTCCTTTTACTTTAGCTGTCAAGACCTGAACAAGTTAGTGTCAGTCAGAAAGAAGCAAAGGAAAAGGTGCTTTGAAAGTTTTTCACTTCCTTTATTCTTACATGGAAATTCAATGCTATAATGACCTATGTGTCAAGTGATGTATATTAATCTAATAGATGTTAGACTGTTAGATGATTTTGATAGGAAAAAGGAGACCTAGTTTTGGATACAGGGCTCAACATAGTAGGTTAAATTTGTGGTGTTCCTGTGCATATATATATTCCTCTACTCACTATCAGTATGTAAGTGATACAGTATTTGGTTTTTTATACTTCTGTATTCCTGCTTATTCTTTACACACAAACACTTATTTATTTGGATTTCATGCTGGATTTGCATATTTAATCAAGGTCCTGGAGTACCCAGCGTGTGCATCTTTCCCTTCCCTTTCAGCGTGATGAATCTTCATAAATGGTTATTTCTTGATCTTTTTCTCTTTGACACTTCATGGTAGCCAGGGAAGTTTATCTACATTCTGAAGTTCTCAAACCTTCAGATTTTATAATCTTTATAATTTTATAAACTTGCTCTTAGTATATTTGGCATTGATTTTATAGCATTAGATAGTGTTCAGAGTTGCCTGTGAAACAGACTTCCTTTTGGCCCATTCTTGAAGTGACCCAAGTTAATTATGAGCAAGGGGATTAGTGTAGGTTATAGAAATGATGCCAAATGTCATTGGAATGATTTTTCCACTGTATATAAATACACATGAATCTCCTTTAGAAAAAACTTTTTCTACCAATTTTTTAAATTTAAATTAGCCAGCATGGCTCTCGAAGTGAAATAAATACCAGAATATATATTTAAAGTGTCTAAAAATAAATGTTTTTGTTTCAAGGCTTTATAAGTCGTTGACCCAACATATTGTTGACAGCCAAGATAAAATGCTTACAAAAAAATTCCAAATTTCCACTGACATAAAAACACACTTTCCTTTCCTGGCAGTTCATAAAACACTTGAGTTTTAGTATGCTGCTATCACACTATTTTGGAGCAGTATGTCTTTAAATCTATTACCAAGCTTGTGCAGACTTCAGAGCATGGGGAGAAAGGAAAAGCAGCATGTTTTCTTTGAGAAAAGTTGAGCTTTGAAAGCTACTGGAAGTTTTGGAATGTTAAAAGACAAACCAGCTGAGATGTATTAACAGGAAAAGAGCAAGAGAAGGGGTCAAAACTGTACATGCAAATGTCCTTTCACATCCTAGTAATTTCTGAAGATTCACATGGCTTCAAAAATAAGCTCATTCCAGGGAAACAATTCACATATTTTTGAACAGTTCTAATATTAGCCTGTCATTATAATGGTATCTGGAAGCCAGAGATATTTATGCTGGGATGAAGGTGACCAACATGTTAACTTTAAATTACTCTCCTAACCCCACTTTCCTTGTGTGTGGGAGTAGTTTCTTTTTAGGAAAAAGTCACTGTTGGTTAATTTTGTCTCTCCTTTTCTCACCCTCAAACCATTGACTAATACTGAAATTTAACTTAAGGGTGAATATTTCCATTTTTATATTTAAAAGTTTTAACCAAGGTTTTAAAAATTTTATAGCGCAGTGACTGTCATGTAGTGTTGTTTACATCCAGAAGCAAACTAGGAATTGTGTGAACACTGAGCACTAATATAAAAAACATATGCTACTCTCTAAATGATTTGATGATTTGTGAAAGTCAAGAGGCAATATAGAAGTTCATATTACATAACAGCCACTCTTACAATTGGGCAAGTACATTTGTAAAACAGGAAAAGAATACAAAAAGAGAAAACATTTAAATTTTGCTGTGTCAGTTAGGGGTGCTGTTGCTAAATCTGTATTTTACATTCACTTATTTTTCTTGGAGAGGAGGGAAGCACAGGTTTTAAAGATCAGACATGCAGACTTAGAAAACAAAATCAATTTAGAAACCTGTGGTTATAAATTAACAAAGTAACCAATAGTGGTGTGTACCTCCTACATGAACCTAAACAGAAGTGTTGAATTTTTAGTCCAGAAAAATAAAACATTAAGTAATAAAAGTAAGTTTTATTTTTACTTAGTATTTTCTACTGCTTTTTACATGTGACTCTAACTACCCAGACAAATAATATACCTGCATAGTACGACCAGATGTCTTCTAGAATACTTAAATAAGGAAAAACAAATTATATTTTTCCTTCTATTGCATTACCTGCCAAGAGACCCTGACATTTCCCACTCTAATATATTTGTAAAATGACTGCGGCTTCCCACTATTATCCATGTGTGAGAGATGGAATCTGTAGCTCATTCAGATGTGTATGAGGTGCTCAGGATCAGATGGTGGGTGTTGGAAGGGTTGTTGACCTGACCGATAGCCAGGCTTTTGCAGAGTGTCAGTGAATCTGGGTGCTGTTTAACATGACAAAAGCGGCTCTATTTGGCTTTAGCTGATTAAAATTCACGAATAGGGGTTACTTCAAGCTGAAGCTCAACAAAAGTAAAATCATATCCAAGAAACTCTTGATGTTGCAACCGTACTTCATGTTGTTATGGAAATTCAGCTATTGTCTGCCAATATTAAATTATACCAGTTTTATCTGTGCTGACCAAATGGTCATTCCTTGCATTTGGAACTAATGTGGTGGTTTGTGTTGTGATGAAAAACACAGGAAAACATAAAAAACCTCCTATGACCTAATTGTTGAGTTCCTCAGTTTTATATATATCTGAATTTATTCATGAGCACAGTCACAAAAGTCCTTCAAGAACCAACAGAAAATGCAGCTCCACACTGTCAAGTTCAAGAATACTTAATTGGACAGGGAAAAGGAAGAAATGATAACACCATAAATAATGCATGGTGTAGTTCTAAAAAACACTGAAATTTTGTCAGTAGAGGACTTTCTGTTTGGAAAGGGTGTATACGACCAAATAAACCCCGGGCTTTGGGGATGATACTATTACAGAATTTATTTGCCCTTTTTCCAATTGCCTCTTCAAAATTCGGTGCTGTGTTTGTACAGATGCATTTCAGATACTCTGAAACCACCTGAATCAAAAACATTCAGGTAAAAGAGTGAGGTTTTGAGGTTGGTTGGTTTGCTTGTCCCAGTGAAGAGTCTCTTTCACTTACAGTGTGGTGCTGGTGCATACAGAGATTTCTCCAATCTGTTTTTTATATACTACAGGACCCAGACAATCTAACACACAAATGAAGTGTTGCATTTTCCCCTTCACAGGAAGCTAGGGGTCAAGGGCAAATGTCAGCATTTGCCTTGAATAGTTCTGAGTGAGTGTAATAGGTCATCAGCTATAAATATGTTTGTAGTCTAATTTTTTTTAGTCTAGTATTTTTTTTTAAACAAAAAATTGTGTGACTTGTTCAACTCATTTGTACCTCATCCTACATTCAGATGGTTAAGTACCCTGCCTACTCATATTATTCTGATTAGATATTCTAGATGTCTAATGGGACATTTAAGTAAGTTTGATAGAAAATCAAGTTTTTACTCTATCAGGGTCATACCATGAGAAATCAACCCCTGGGCATTTGCAAGGTTTTAATAATTCTCAGTCTTATGCTTTTCAAGGACTCTGTTGCAATGGACGCAGATAAAAAGACCTTTTAAAAGTGTAAATTGCATTCAACCAGCAGGGGATAAAATAGTTAAACTGTTAAGTGAGAAAGTCCAGCTACACAGGAACATTGGAAGAAATAAATAGAAAAGCAAAGAAACAAAATAAAAATCTATAGCAGGTTGAAAGAATGTTAATAAACAATTTAAAAGACCTTTTGTAGGAATTTTGTGCCTATCTGCTTATTAATGTGAAGTCAAATGCTGCAGGTAAGAGTGCCTAGAGGAAATCAAATACCCTACAAATAGAAGCTGTTTTTCTGCATTTGACACACTAATGTGAATTTTGGATAGAATTTATTCTTCAGTATTCCAGGGGCCTAAAATACATGAAATGATTGAAATTCTTATTCTTCTAAGCAGTGGTTTTGTAGGACCTCTGGGAATCCTAAATTCTTTCCAACATGCCTCTTCCTGAGCACCAGTGTGTGATGTGGTTTCCCAGCAGTCCAACCCAACCTTCAAACCAGATTCCCTAATGGTAAGGTCTGCACTTACGCACAAAGTTGGCACTGGGAAAACTCATGAAAGATCTCTGCAATTGCATTTGTGTGTGTTTTGTTTTTATTTTTATTGTGGGCAAATTCCATGAGTTTTTAGATATGGAAAGATTGACAAATATTTAATTGTGTCTTTTGAGCCATTCTAAGAATGGCTGGAAGCTTTTACTCTTAGCAGTATGCCAATAACTGACAGGTCATGCAAACCATCTGCTGATCATTTTAAATTAAAGACAATATTACACTGAGATTTAGCACTCACTACATTAGGAGCAATCTATGGGCTTGGTGTTCCTGTTGTATTTGCTTTTTCCCCTTTCCCCTTAGCATCATGCTTATTCAGGGCAGATGTCATCCTGTAAAAAAACCCCAGAATGGCATCATTTTACTAAGGGAAACTCCCTGACATTTGGTAACTTCCTCAATGCTTCTACTTTCTATAACTTTGTATTGAAGACTTCATGCACTTTCATTTCAGGTGGCTTAAGCTTTTTAGTACAGCCATAATAGCTCAGTCAGCATTAGCAAAATGGGCTCAGGTTATTGTGGGATATATCTAAATCTTAGGCTACAAGTGTTTCTAAGTGAAAATCTACCAGCAGAAGTATCCTGGCATAATCATCTTCATGTAACACCCCTGTGGATGTCCTATGGGGGTAACAGTGTACTTGTTTTGCTTTCATTCATGTCACTTTACAATTAGTAGCTTCGTAGTTGCAGTATCCAGACAGATTTCAACAAAAGGGTATTCCTTTCTCTGCCTTTATTTTTGAAATGGAAATTCCTTTAATTTTTTTTTCCAATAATTTCTAGTCATCTTGCATTTCTCCACTTAGGACTCCAGTTAGTTCTTTGATTAAGAATAGCAGCTTGAAATGTATCTCCTTGGAAATTTATCTCATTTTGGCACTAACATCACCCACTGCCTCAAATAAAATGTTTAAATTATTTATAACATAACCAGGCCTTTCCAGGTTCTGTCTATTAGCAGTAGAAATTTAGACTAAAGTCAGCTGTACTTAATGCAATCCTGTTTTTACATAGAAGGCTGAAGAATTCCTCCCTTTCTGAACTCAGTAGAAACAGAAAACTTAAAATTTCAGACTCTCTCCAGCCTATTCCCAGTGAGTCCTTTCTCCCTGTTATATTGGCTACTTCTCACAGGATTTTCTTGTTTCCCTGGAATTGTACATGTATTCACCTTTCCAAACCAATAGAGCCTTAAGTGTTGTCCCTTTCTTGGAAAAACTTCTCTACAACATCAATTTTTAACCTTGTTCATGCTTTCTCATGAGAATTGCTAATATACAGCTGACATTAGTCTTTACTGCAGAAAAGTGTATTTTCCCAGAAGCCTTTGGAAATATCTCTCAGGTGAAGTGCACCATGGTGCCCCTCTTCATCTACCCCTTTAAGGATGAAGTAAAGAGTGGAGAATCAGGAATTTATAGCTTTGTATTGGCAACAGATAATGTGAAAGCAGAAGGACTAAATTCTGATTAGGCATGCTAGAAGATTTCTGAAATGGTTAGCAGCTGGTATTTAACAATGGGGGAGTGATTATAGTTTCTGGCTCAATGTTTAAACATTACTAATTATTTTGGACGTTAGTATTGCGAAGCAACTTACACGCACTGTAAAATCTCCTGATATTTCATGAAGGAAAGAGTACAAAAGCAACCAAAATGAAGATTCTTCTAATCACAGATTCTCAAAAGAGTTGGTGCACTTTTATAACTAGGATACTTGAGCAAAACAGAAACAGGAGGAAATTAAAAATTACAAAGCCCAAGGCTCTGGAGTTTTCCTGTTTTTCAGTGAAGGGCTTACAAAGTCCATGTTAGAAACTATGACACCGTGGCTTAATTTCTACAACTTCTCACATTCTTTTTCATGTTCCCTGAACAAAGCTACACAGAACTTAACATTTAAAATTATCAGCAAACTTTAAGAACAAAGAATTCCGTGTCAAAAGATATTCCTTTAATCCATATTTAATGTAATTATGACTATCATGACATTTAGCATTTGATTGAATTGTTGTGTGCTGGAGCCTAAAGACTGGAAAGCAGACAAGCACTTTGCATCCTTTGCAACTACTGCATAAAACAAAAAAAAAGATGTTCAAATAATTTCTGGCAGCAGCATTTGGAATATGAATAGAGATGCTCTTCTGTCACAGAAAAAAAAATAAGGGGCCACTCCTGCAATAAATACTTTTGCATGGGCTCAGGATTTTTTACTGCAGGATTCCATTGCTAGGTTATGACATTAGACAGTTTTATTAAATTGCTTTTGAGATTGTTGAAAATACTTGGCAGGAAAATAATTCAAAATTATTGCATAACATTCAGTTCCTAAGCTAACAATCATGGGAATCCAGTGATAATGATGTTTGACTTTATATCTCACTCTAATAATTTCTTTTGAGTGTTTTATTTGGTAATATTCATATATGTTTAACTAATAACTTGATAGCTAAAATCACCTGTGTTCTTGTGTGTCAAGAATGGTGTGTATCTTCACAGTCCTCTAGATTTCAGAAATTGTGTCTATGTTCAGTAATTCAGCTTCATATTTCCTTTTTTCTTTTTCTTTTTTTTTTTTTTTTAGAATAAGGAAAAATATTCAAATATTGCTTTTACTTTACAATTGCCTTGTGCTTTGATGATGCATGAGTGTGTAGTACCCTTGTACCTTATGACCTGACTGAAGATGATTGATAAGCAGCAGAGGTGCTCAGCTATAAAATATCTTTCTTTTAGCCCACATCTCTTTAAGATGACTCTTTGCTTCTAGTTACATGATAGGTTAAACAATATTTGTCTCCTTTCTAAGACAGGTTCTTACCATTTTCTTCTTGAAATGACTCTAAGTAACTGATTCTGCTTTCAGAAACAGTTTCCTATTTGGTTAGAAACAGTAAGAAAGGGAACCAAAGCCCTCTGGACTCGGCAGCTGCTGCTGTTCAGGGCCACCCAGGGAGCTGTTCCTACCTGTCCCTTTGCTCAGCCCCCACTGCATCCCTGCAAGAACTGCTCGGGGGCAAAGCTTGCACTGCTCTGCTCTTGGTGACGTTTTCTGCCTCCTCTTTTAATGTTTTGGGTCTATTTCCCTGGAGAAGAAACTATTTTCAGTGTCTTCCTGCCTTGAAAACTTTCATTTTAAACAGCTTTATTTTAACTGTGTTTTCAAAGTCTGTAAAGTACTTGCTAAAGGGATAGCTTGTCTTTGTATAAAAAAACCTCTTAAGGTGCCTACTACTATCCACTCTTCATTCAGAAAGTGAGCACAGTCCGTAGAAATACCTGGAAATTAAGGTGTTTCTGCAAAAATACTGTTGATATCTAAGCCACTTCTGCTGCCTCTGACATGAAACCTTTACATCTGTGAAAAATGGAAATGAGGAAAGCCTGAAGGCGTGTAAATCCATGAGTAATATCAGTAGGAGAAATTTCAATCCATGACCAACAGAACCTAATTAAGGAGCAAAGGGAAGGAGGACTCTGACTAAAAGAGGAGCAGAAACAAAGCACTAGGTGTTGCAAGGCACTGAAGGCAAAGAGGTTTAAAGGGGGATGGTGAAGAGGGGCTCAGTCACTGGGAAATGCAAAGGAGATGGGGTGACGGGGAGGGTGGCAGACAGCAGATAAATAGGAGAAAGCAATGTCAGAAAAATAAAACTTGTGTAAAAATGCAACTAAATTAATGCAGTTACATGACCTAATTTAGTTTTGTAGCTGAAGATGTGTATCTTTGTAACATCAATTTTTTTGTGGTGAGCAATCCTTTTTTTTGCCATGGTAACCTTGTGTACTTGCCAAAGGCAGGAAAAACAATGCCTACATCATTTCTACCTCCAAAACAATTGAGTATGCTGAAACATTAATATTAAAATTTGTGTCATTGCAGAAAGCTAACTTTATGACTTTCTGAGCTATGCAGTATATTATTAAACCCTGGATATGCACTTGTGGCATTAAGGTGTCAACAGCCAGCCCAAGGGTGGGACTCAACAGTACCTGAAACTGGGACCATCTTTCTCTGACCTGACCTAAGTTTTCTATGCCTGCTTGACACCCAGGGAAAACACTGCAAGACTCTTTTGGTTCTTTCCTAGATGAATTAGCTTATAAGAATGTACTTAGTAAGTCTTTAATTTCTTTTGTTTATATAGGAGCTAGAAAAGAATTTTCCCCCTCTCTGGAAACTCAAAGCATTCATGGTCTGAATTTTATTTATAAAACTAAATATACAGGGGTGGATGTCAGATTGATCTGAATAGAACCTGATGCTGGTTATCTTTTTTCCAAGCAGATATCCAAGTCACCTAAACCAATTTTCATATCTTTCCACCTATTCCTGTGTCCCATGCTGTGAAAATATCACTCCCATCATTGGGAAATACTCTTTTAGCTGAAACTGGGGAAGATGGGGCTCTGCAGATTTCAAATAGCAGCAGAGGAGCTCAAGGTGTGGTGTGCTTGGTTGCTGTGGTCACTATTGAAAGCAGATGTGGTTCCTGTCCTTTCCTGTCTGCTGCTTCTGCGTTTCAGGGGCCAGAGGGAGCACCCAAGTGAGACAGGAGTTCCTTTTTCTGGACAAGAGCTGCTTTTTCTCTGTAGCAATGCTGACAGAAATGGATGTCAAAGGACAGGCTTGGTGAGTTGAACCTGACAAGTTCTGGCAGTGTTTTGCACTGCCAGGGAGCCAGGAATTTCCCACAGGAAGACACAGGTTTCATTTTCTAAATATTATTCAAAAATTCCCAGTAGAGGATTTGTGAATAAAATGGCTGTGGTTTTCTCCAGGGCATTCCTATTCCAGCCATGCAATTCAAAACACACTTTAGAAGAGCAAGAAAGTGGATAAATACATGAAAGTGGTTTAGAATAAATGTGTGACCATTTTTGCTGTGTTTAGATATCTTTTAGTAAATTTCTATATACAAATCCAATAAGAAAGTCTCCTATTTTCAGTTCTGAAGTTCAAGTAAAACGTCACTGTTTTTTATATCTTTTTCAATCTGTCACTAAGAATTCAAAACAGAATTTAAAAAAAACATCAAACAAGCAACCTACACTTAGAGGGAACAGAAAAGCAGGAGTACAGTGTAGCAAGTTCAGACTTAAAAAGCAAGAGAGAATATAATGTGCTCTGTGCTATGCAGCTGTGGCTTAATGCTGATTTGCACATTAGGACTAGATTAGCATCACTCAGATGTGACCTGCATATTGAGTAACTATCACAAGTCTGGTACTATTGATGAAAAATGAAAGTGCATGGTACACTTCAGATCTAATATACCACCCTTTTGTGTTTTTAGATTCTACAGAAGTGTAAAGGAAGAGCTATTACTTCTAAATTTTTATGAAATGCATGTAATTTAGTTTCCTATAAAAGTTCAGTTGGATGCTCAGTATGTTTATAAAACGGAATATGGTATTACCATAAAAATGATTGTTTTTAGCCAGTCAAAGGCAAGAAATATTCAAAGAAATGACCATATAAATGTTGATTATTTCTGTTCTGAAGGCAGTCAAATTGATTTAAGGTGTTATGACCAACTTATCACAGATTTTGTGACCATCATGCCTGCATGACTCTAAACCCTTTTAACTTCAAAAAGACCTTAGTATTGGTAAATGTTTGATTCACTTTCAAATAAAACACAGTTTGCATTTGACATGAAGGATTTTGTGCAGGCCAGCTCCCTAAGTCATTTTGTGTTAGTTCAGTGGCAGGCTTTAGGATAATTACCTTCTGCAGCATTTTCCCAACATTTGACAACATTCCTCTTGGGAAAAATTAAAAGGATGGGAGTGTCCTCACTGGAAAACCAGGAAATAAAGGCACATCTGGTGGTGGGTTGGTGTTTATATCTTTGTTAAAAGTGCCAGCTGCAGATCTTTCTTTCCCAGAAAACTTCCCTCCAGTGCTGCCTAGAAGTGGCCTGGAACTTCCTCTGGATTTTGGCACATCCCACTGGCACAGAACACCTGTACTGCCTGTGCTTAAGGCATCAGTGCCATAGCAGGGGTTTGGGGCAGGCTGGAGGAGGCACACTGTGAGAAGAAGGGCTTGTCTGGGAAATGTGAAGGATAGGACAGGTAGATGTTGGGGTGGCTCCCCTTGGGCAGCCCTCCCTGCCCTCACAGGCACTCAGATGTGCCTTCTGCAGCTGGGATGGAAGAGAATTTCCCAGTCCAGGCAAAGGTAAAACAGTAACTTGGGTCACCCTGAATGTGCAGTGGCGGAAGCTCACTGTGTTCTCATGTCAGATACCACAGTGTTGCTTTCTTTATCTGCCAGGCTAGAAGGAATTTTCACTTTTCCAGTGATTCCTAACAGATCTCACAGCAAAATCAGATCTGTATCTAAATATTCATCTAACCTTTGCTAGACACATGGAAACGCTGCACATGTATTGTGAGATCTACACATGTGCACAGGGTCTCTGCACACACAGCAGCAAACTTGTATTTGCTTTCTAAAAACTATTAAGCAAAGGTAAACCTGTCACTTCTATTTAGTAGGTGTCATCAGGCTTTTGTTCAAGAGTTTTGTTTTAAGGGTTTTGTGCTTAGTTTTTTTGGTTCACTGCTGTGTAGTGATCAATGGCCAGCTTTTCTCTTGTGATTCTAAGCTCAGTGTCTAAAGGTGATATTGAGCTTCTGTTTAGACTTTGCAGACAGCAGAAGGAAATCATATGCATCTTATAGCTGAAGGATAAACTCAAGTGCAAACCCTCAAGTTTTTGCAAAAGACAGTTAACAGGCACATAACAGCTTCAGGATTTGGGGGATTTTTGAATTCTGAACATCTTGACACAGAGCAGTAGATCCAGTTAGGGAATCAAGTTATAAGTCATGTAGAAAGAAACTCAGATTTTCTGAGTGGAAATGTCTGACATCTGGTTACTCCATTGTATATTGCTAAGGCAGCTCTACTAAGGCTGTGCTTTCTAAAACACACCTTGTAGCAGATAAGGAACATTTAATTTCTGGCATATATTGGGCAAGGAGCTTGGAATAAAAAAATTGGCTGTTGGTTTCATTACTTTTAAGTTAATATATGTGTTAGCTTATACACAGAAGAACAGCATCTTACAATTACTCAAATAAGACTATTAACGATAGCAAAATATAGGTATTTGAATTTTTTTAGCATTGTCATAATTAATTCTGTTTCAAGCATGCAGATTTATCCTGTTGACAATGCTACTGAACAATTCAATTAAAGAATATATAAAATTTGTAGGAAAGCTTCCACCAGTGTGTGAGAGCTGTCTCATTTTTTCTATAATGACATAAAAAAACAGTGTGTTGCTCATTGTATCACATGTATAGTGCCATATTTTCTGCAGTGCAAAATAATCTTTAAAGGTATTTTGAGGATACTACATAGTTTGGAGAACATACTACCATATGCTTTCATTTTAAATCATACTTCTTTTGTATTGCAGACTGTCACCAAAGGTCATCCATTGTTCTCTTTGATTTTTTCACTTGTGTTTTGAATAGGTTACCACTAACATCTGAAATTACCTCTCAGTCCACTGCTGCTGTACAGCTTTACTTGCAGAGCCACATGAAGCCACCACATCCACCCTTAGCTTTAACTTCACTGCCTCTCATCCCGTGGTGGAGGCTACAGCACCTTTAGTGATCCAATTTATAATGGATGAATGGAATCAGTGTGTATTTGACAGCTCTGTTAGCCCTACTACATTAGTATGAATTGTTGGTGAAACCCAGTTTTACTCTGTGGCTGTGCTGCACCTGCAGTGTCATGAATCATGTTGCAGCACTGAAGCTCTTGTTAGCATAAACAGCAGGTATAACTCCTGATGCACCCAGGAAACAGTTCTGTTGAGCAATGAATTGCCAAGCAAACATAATATCTCTGCAGTGCATAAACACACCGTAACAATAATTTTACCTTTAAAATGGATTTTAAGGAACTTTTCCTTCAATAGCTACACAAATGGAATTATTGGTGGAGGAATTGCTGCAGTTCAAGGAGTTATTTTAGTCCTCTCTTGTAATTAGTTGCACTCAATTAAACACACTCATACAAAAAATTCTACAGAGGTCAGGAGAGGACGTTATCAGATTTTTCAGGTGTTGTTTCTCTAAACTTTACTATAAAATTAGTGTACAATTCTGTGCTGGCAAATGTTCTTAATCATGCAAGTTTTATAGAAAAGCTTTTACATAAATGATGGCTTTAAAATATTTATATTGTTAAAAAAACCCACAACCTCCTCATATTTCATGAGATGTCCCCTGCCACACCAGTGTGCTGATGGCTGATTATATTTGTCCTTTCTCTGGAGCAGAGGAAGGTTGGCTGGGATTTCTTTTGTGTAGGGGGATTCCTCGAGTCAGAGGTGTAAATCAACCCACTAAAATCCAAAATCAAAGCAATTGATGAAGTGTGTATAAAGAAGGAAAATTTCAGGTTATTTCCTGGCACTATAAGGAGTACAATCCTCATGCTGAAATACACCTGAGTGAGAGCTCTTATGGAATATTTGCTTACCAAGAAACGAGATCCATTCATGCACAGTTTTTCTACAACCACAGCAGATTCAGGCATTCCAAACTGAGGTGAGAAAAAAGACAAGATTATTACAATAGTATGAAACTTGACATTTGTAAACAAAGTAATATTTCCATGCTCAAATACTTGGGATTGTGGAAATTGTTTGGAAATTGGATTGTGGAAATACTTGACAGGGATAATTAGAAGAGGAATATTGAGTAACTCTACTGCTTGGGCAGTGACTTTCACGTAAGAGATAAAACACAGTATTACCTTTCTTAGGAAGAAAAATTACAGGGGATAAGGGCTAATGAAATTGTGAAGGGAGTAGACATTATAAAGAAGAAATTATAGAAGAAATTATAAAGCAGCAAATTTCATATAAATGGAGCAAGGAGCCCAACAGAAATACTGTGGATTGCTATGGGACAAGAAGCCAGAATTAGAAACAGGTTAAAAGGTATCCTGAGGCAAAAGTTCATCAGTAGCCATGTCATCATCCCACACGGCTGTTTACCAAGCTCTGGTTGCTCTGGTGGCTGCTCATCTTCAGCAGCAGATATTTGGGCTGTGTCTTGCACTTACCATGATGATGGGCATTGCTGGATAGAATTCAGGTTCAGAAACAGGATTTTTTTTCTGTAACATGGTTGTGGTAATCATGTTTTTTAACAAAGTTGACGTTGATTATAAATTAAAATGAAACCAGAACTATTACGTCTTGAAATAGAACTAACTACTGAATAGCAATTTGGAAAAAACCCAGACACATCAGATTTTCTATTAAAAAGTGGAAAAGAATGGATCAGGGCTGAAGATGTCCTTAAAATCTCATGATGTGTTAGATGGCTTGGTGTGGCTTTTAAAAGAAATTAACTATTATGCATGGAAAGTGGCAAAAAAATTTAGAAATCTTTTCTTTAAGAATGTACCACTCTCCAAATGAGTTTCAGTATTTGTAATGCTTAGATATAAATGTCTGTATCAGTAGTGACTAAATCAGATGCTAACAGAGAAATATTAGTGCAATAAGTTCTTCTCATAGACATAGTTATTTGGCTTTCCTAAGATAATTCTGTATTTCTAGACTACTTAAAACCAATCATGCTTAAATATTCAATGTGTATTTTATCTATTTTTTGATATGAAAATGTCCTGCTCAGACATATATTCATATGTTTTTGGTCTCTTAGCTGATATGCCTGGGTTTATAATTTTCTTTTCTACTGTGATTGGGAGAGTCCTGCTTGTTTGCAATACAGAATAGATCACAATTCAAAGAAGAGCATTGCTGTGGTTGTTGGACAAGTGGTTGTTTGTCGGTTGTGTTAATTTGACATCAGTTGCACTGGTGTTGGTGGAGAGGCAAGGAATCAAGGCTATGCACTCTCTGCTTCTCTTGGCTTTTGCCCATCTATTTCTAGTTTTACCTCTCATCTCCAGTCACTGGCTTGATGAGCTGCTTTTGAGCTTTGCCTTGTGCCATTAATCAAGCTTTCGTGTAAGAGAAAATTTGTTCTTTTTCCGTGGTTGATGCATCAGGCAAGTGGGTGTCTTCCTGCTGGTGTTTAGTGATGACCGTGGAACCTTTAATTTTCTTGAGATTGCATTAACTTTTCTTACAAGTATGTTAAGATCAGTACTAGGAGAGGGACCAGGCTATATGGCAAATGGAGGCTAAGTAGATAAACTCTGAACACAACATGGAATATTTCAGTGTTGTTGCAATCGCAGCATAGGTGCAAGATGACAGTGAGGTACACCCACATGGCAAACAAGTCTCCATTACTACCTGCACTTATTTATGAGGGAAAATGCAAAATCTGTGTGGTTAATTCTTATTTAGTAGTTAAGGCATTGACTTTATACCAAATGCCTTTCATGAGGCTGGAAACACTTTGCAGAATGGCTAGTTAAGAACTTTTGTATTTATGACACAGAAAAATCTATATCACTAAGACCTTTAAATTTAAGAAAATACTAAAATTGCATGGTACATATGTACATACCCATTCTACATATATATTGTGGCATCAATATGAGTGTACCTCTTCTATAAAACCCAGCCTCAGTCACAGAATATGGTAGCTGATATTACTTTCCTGAAGATAGATGTATTGATTTCTGTTCAGTGCTCACTGCTTGTCTATCTTGTGTACATGTACTGCATAGTACTCAAAACCTCCTCTGAACCCAAAATGATTTTTTTTAAAATCTGAACTCTTCTACAGCACTCTTTGTTGTCCAAAGGCTTCAGAAGCACTAATAACTGCTTTTTGTGAGACCACTCTCTGACATGAAAATTTCATTTCTAATGGGAGTTGAGGTGCATGAGAAATAAAACACCACAGTATCCAGTGGGTTTTAATACCTAACTATAACTGTTTAGAGCTAAGAGATATAAATGTATATCTGCATAGTAAATATTTTGCCATTTTTACCTTCTGAGCAGAGCTGCCACTGTGGTTGTAGCTCTTGCCTCCCGCTGCTGCAAGTCAAACACTTGGGAAATGTCATGTTTTTTCTGGGTGACTTGCATATCTTCAGGTAAAAGTGTTGTGCTGGGGCAGTAACGGGGTCTGATATTTCAAGGCAGAATTAAATCAACAGTACTATGTATTTGTTCTCTGGCTGTCAGCCAGCCCTGGCCTCGTGCACCTTACAATTTCTGTAAGGCATAGAATAATGCAGAACCCTGCTGGTTTCTCTGCATTGGCAGGTTTTGTGAATGGGAAAGGTAGCACTTGAAGGAGCTGTTACAGGCTTTCATGATGTATATGTGAAAGATGGGAAATTCAGGCTATGGAGGTAATCCTAGTTCTGGCACATTTTGGTGCTTGTTTCTGTAACCTTAACAGCTTTTTTTTAGGGTTCATGAACATGTATGGCCAGTGTTAGGGTGGGGAGACCCAGCACAGCCCCCAGCATGTGGTCTGACTGTGGAAATGATGGAGTAGCTGGTGCTGAGGCTCTCTGGAGTGCTGGCAGTGGGAGCTGAGAGCTCTGTCCACACAGCCCACAGGCAAATGGCTGGGCCAGTCTTTGATACACAGAATGGCCAAGTGGTTATACTGTAGTAACTGGTTTATTTAGCTTCTTTAATCAGCATTGTGAGTATAAGCATAGGCATTAACAGTTTTTTATATAGTCGGAAGACTCACTGCTAACAAGTATGAAGCCAGTAGTTGTGTGTGCCTGAAATTTCCCTGGAAGCCTGTGAGTTGTTGAACAATTGTTATTAATTTTCTGTCTTGTACTCTGCATAGATTTGCAGGGTACTTTAAAAGCATTCTAACCTCTATAAATTAGCCTGATTTCCTTTAAGCTGAAAGGCTTTGAGCTAATTAATCCTTTGAGTAGCTGTTCGCAGTAGTAAGTTCACAGCTTAGCTGCTCTGTTACTTTTATGGGAGGAATTAATTCCATGGAAGAGGTTAGCTCTCTCAGTGTGGGAACAGTGGTCAACCTGTGCTACATCTCCACTGTGAAGCTGTTTGTGGTTTTGTTGTCTTTTTTTTTTTTTTTTTGATTGTGCATGAATAAGCATATGTATTTATATACAGGCAAAATGAAAAAATAGTAATACAGAATGATCATTTTAAACTGTGGCCTACTTTTTAAGTGGCTACAAATGGACTCCCGTGGGAAGACTTTATAGCATTATTATTTTCCTTGAGAAAGATTGGATGTTCCTTCAGTTGAAAAGGATGAGAAACCTTAATGACCATGAATTGTCACTGTTGGTGTAACGAAGGTGCTGGAAAAGATTAGTCCTCTTACAGTTAGAACTAGGATAAATACAAGAAAAAAAAAGTCCTATATAGAAAATGATAACGAGTAACTTGCATAAAAACAACAACAAAAAGGATATAACATGAGATTATGTATCCAATTGCATGAATGAACTTCAGAAGTTACAGGTAGAACACTTAAACCTGAGTCACAGTATTCAGTAATTTATAGGGAAAAATGTCATAAAAAGTCTGTATCATGGAGGATATATTTTATATATCTGAGAGGAGATTAGTAAGTGTAATAGATAGAGTAAGATAGTGAAAGATATCTGAAAATGAGCTTGGTGTAATTTGGAATAATTCAGGTCATTTTAGATATACTAGAAAAGACCTTGCAGAACAAAGAAATATACAAGCCAACAAAGGAATGCCTCAATCCCCCTCTCAAAAGCTCAAGTACATTAAACTTAAACATCTAGCAACTAATGTGTGTGTATATATGCATTGAGAAGAAAAGATGAACAGTAGATTCTTATTGACATGCTATAAATTTTAAAGCTATATTCAAATATAAAACTAGACATACTTTCTCTGAAATGATTATTTCTTCCCAGCAGGAAATAAATCTGGGCATGAAATGACCTTTTCTCTTATAAGAAATATTCCTGTGAGAAAGCATTTTTGTATAGTTTGTAATGTTGGAGATCATAGCTTCTACCATGAATTAGATTTCTATAGAAAGCAAGAGAGCACCAAAAACCTCAAGTTATATTAATAAGTGGTGACTAAACTATTTTTAGCACTTTTAAATATTTGTGCTCAATGTAGGATAAGATATCTGGTTTTCAAGGATAAATCCAGTGTTTCTGCTAGCTGAATATGGACTGAACTCTCTAAAGACTTACATACAGATTCAGTACCTGTCTTAAGAGATCTGCAACTTGAGAAGCTGTCCAGTTCTCAAACTCCTCTTGAGATGGCAGTTTTGTGGTCATGCTTCTATCCAGGGAGAAAGACTTGATCTGCATGAGTAATACTGAACTCTTGCTTTACTGTTTTTTACCGATGTAGAAATCTGAGGAGGAAGTCCTTTTTGCAACTTTTTTCCTGTTTGTTCACTTAAAGTGAACGCCTGTAAAGGGTGATTTAGGAAGTACCAATGTTTTTCTGGGAGTGACTCCAGTATGAGGAAACTGGTTGCTATATCAACATATGCACCTGTCATTACTGAAATAGTTGAAGTGTCTCATCTGCTATCCTTAACATTTTCCTGCATGTATTTTTACTGTTAGAGTGACTGACAGGTTAGTTATTGACAGTGAATACCTATTTGCTGTTTTCTGACTTGCCAGTACACTGAATCTGGCAAAACTCAACCCCCAGAATTTCAGAAATAAGATTGAAGCTCTCACATCTTAAATTTGGCGTGCTCAGAGAAACCTTTGAGGTGCTTGGCTGGCATATTATGAAAAAAATATGTTGAATTTCATAGTGCTTTGTAGTGTTCAGTATTTCATAATGTTGGCTGCGAGTTTTTCCAAGGAGGCCACCATCTTCCTGGATGACAGGAGGCAGCAATACTCTTCATTGTATGCAGAATCAGAAGAGAGAGCTGCATGTATTCCTTAAGAAATTTTACTTGCCTAGTTTGAGTGCAGGACTGATTTTGTCAGTTGCAGAGTCTTCACGTATTGTGAAGGTGGGAAGCAGCTGGGTAGGAGAAGTGTGAGTTACAGGTTTAACGGCTGCTTGCAGGAAACAGCAAAATAACAGATGGCATCAGGTGTGAAACATGAATAATGTGAAGTGCAGATATTTATGTGGTACAGGCTGCTTGCTTACCGAGTAGGTGTAAGCAGTCCTAGTTGAGTGCATCTCAAAGGCAAATTAAAAACAGTGCTTTAAGAATTTTGCAGTTCAGTGCATGCCACCAGCTGTACCTGCTCCTTCTCCTTTGACTGCCCATCAGGCCGGGAAGGTTTTCTGAAGTACTGAGGTGCAAGGAACTGCTCCTTGGCTGCCAGCTGTCCTCTGCTGTCACCTTCCTGCACTGCCTGGTGAGATGCAGCCCTGCCAGCTGTCCTCTGCTGTCACCTTCCTGCGCTGCCTGGTGGCTGCAGGGTGAGCGGCAGCCCTGCCCTGCCAAGTGCCCCGCCTTGCTCTGCCCCTCCATCCTCTTTCTCCGCCTACCCTCTTTCTCTGCTCTCCTTCAACGGTAAATTGTGGCCAGTTCTTCTGTGTTCACATTGCCTTAATTTGTGTTCTAGGCTCTTAGGACAGTACTCTTAAAAGGCCGGTGTTTATGCAGCCCACCTCTCTCCACTGAATGAGGCAGATCTGCTTGGGAAGGTGGTGCTCAGTTTTGTGCTCCCAAAGGGGCTGTAGCATAGGTGGTTCAACCAAAGAGACTGTAAGACTTGCAAGAAATATTTTTCCATTTGTGTTTTAGTCAGATTAAACATAATAACAAGAGGGGAAAAAAAAAAGACCAGAGACATGGGGAGGTTCATCTGGTATCCTGCACCTCATCTCTTGATGCTGATGTTGCCCTTGGCTCAACTGATGCTGTAGTTTTCTGTCGTTAAGTGTGTGTGACAGAAATGGAGAATATTGTCAGGCACTTCCACTTGCTTTCCATTACCATCAAGGGGATTATTTCAAGAATTGTTGGCTGGAGAACCCCAAATTTGTTTACTGATTCTACTTAGCACCCTCATACTTCTGGTTCCTCCGTGTCAAGCATCACTTTCCGTGATGTGATAAACCCAAATAAATATGTGCACTTGAACATATGTTGGCTGTGAGGGCTGTAGTGGGGGGAGCTCTTGAGCAGAATACTACTTCCAGATTTCCCCAGACAAAAACAGGCCACAGTAATGCTTTCTGTCCAAACTTTCAGGTGCTTATATAAAATTTTGAAGCAGATTGTAGATACTTGAATGTGAAACAGCACTAGCCTAGGGCAGGTCAGGCTTGCTTGCTGCTTGAAAATTCCCTGGAGCCTCCTGATCTGCTGTGAACCTTGGCAGGCTTAAAAATGTATTTGGGTACATATGCAGCGAGTTATCTGCTATTTTAAAAACTTGTGTCTTCCTGGAGACATTAACACTCTTAATCTGTACTGTTTACAATTTCACTCCTCCAAAAACAGGTAGAAATCTGATTTTATATATTAAGAAATTTAATTTTTTGAGCCCTAATGAAAAAGGACATTTAGTACTTGAGAACCAAATTTCAGAGGAATCTAAAGGTGTGCATTTTATACACCAGGTATTTTGTCCTCTAAAGTGAAATTCATTCCCATACAGAACCTGTATATCAAGCAGAGTAAACACATCTTTACACTATATATTGGCAAAAGTTCATTTCCTAAAGTCTGTAATGTACAGGCAACATAAAGAACAAGTTTTTTGCAGGCTACAGCTCCTTGGCTTTTTGAAAATTAAATTCTCAATTTGTGATTTCATAGCAATACTTAAAAAGCAGTATGAAAACTGTTTCCTAGATCATACCACTGGCATTTCTTACTAAATGCTCTCTATATATTCATGAACATAAGCACTACATCTATTAAACTTATCTCAAAGATTTTGAAGTCAAGTTTGGCTTTGCAAAACCCTGTAGCAGCTGCAAGCAACTTGTTTTACTGCATGTAACTGGGATACTGCCCCAGGAAAATATACTCGAGCAAAATAGGTCAATGAAATATTACTGTACAGAAAATATGAACCATTGTCCCTGTTTGTTTTTTTCCCGTTTTATACAAAAATAATGAAAGTAACATGACTTACCACATAGTCAATTTTTTTTCTCCCAGGCACGCATGTTGGAGTTGATTCCAAATAAGTTAAAGGAGCAGTTTCTCATGTCTGCTCTTCCTCCTTAAACTGTCCCATATGTATTTTGTTGTTTTTAGTGTGATTGACAGGCTTGGCATTCATGGTGGGTGGGAGAAAAACATTCTTAAAGCAAAAAGCTAGAATATACTCGTTGTTTAAATAAGTCTATAAAGAATGTTGGAAAAGGAAGTCTTGCTTACAGTTATCTGTCTAGAAGTTTGATTAAAGTCTTCCTAATTGGTGTTGTCCTTTTCCTTTTTTCTCATTTAACAGGAAGCAAAAATAGCAACAAAATCAACAGAAATCACAGAATCTGAAAGGGACCTGAAGAGATCTTGGCAGGGCTTCAGCAGAGAGGCAGGATCAAACACAACTAGAGGAAATTGGGTCAGTCTTGGGAATCAGTTCGGTAATCCATTTTTTTAACTGAGTTCTTGGGGATGCATCAGACTCACCGTGCCCTTAAGTGAACAGCAGGAAGAAGATCTAGAATAAATTTTGTGCTCTACTGCTGGAGGGGGCAAAAGGAGATGTTTGTAAGGATAATTGCTGTCTAAGCACCAGATGGGCTTGACTAGGATATCCTGGTGTTTCTGAAAGAGAAAACCCAGTTTCACGAACATTTGTTCATAAATAGTAGTTTGGGAAACTCTTGTTAAGTCTTTTCCCTTTCAGCACACTCTTCAATTTGACTGTATCTTACTGAAAAATGAGGTGTCTAAACAGGTCCCAGTACACTGTTATCCCATGGAAACCACTTCTGGCTCAGTAATATCCTGATGGACTTTTGGAGTATGGTTGTTATGCAGCACCCATGTTATCAACAAAATCCTAAATACAGTTAGGACCAGGACAAACTCCCGTGGAACTCCACTTGAAATACTCTTTGAGTTTGGAAGTGATTCGCAGGATATATTCTCAAAGAGAGTCAGCTAATTTCTTATAACAAATAGTGCTTTAATCATGTTTCAAATCTCTAGTTTGTATGTGATGATTTTTATATGGGACCTTATTAAAAACATCAGTGATAATATGGACTTTGTGCCCCTTATCTAGGTAGCTATCATAATGAGGAAGGAAATGAGACTGGTTTGACACAGTTCCTGAAAAGTCAGTTTTTCTGAAGAAACAATTTATAGGTATGTTGAGGCCCAATATTTGCATTCTGTATTTGTGAGAATTGAAGTTGGGGTGGCTGTTCTCTAGTTTGCTCTCCTCCTTCCCCCATGATGTTCAAGGGGAAATATTTGCCCTATAGATATACGAGGTATGAAAATGCTGTTCCAGAGTCTCGAGTTTCCTTTGTGACTGAAATAGATTGTTTTTTATGATTTTGGTAAGTCCATTAAGGAGTTTTTCGGAGGCCAAAGAGAGCTACACCTGCCTAAGAACTTCATGGATCTTACCCAATCTCCTTATTTTCTGTCACAGTGTTTTCCTCCATCTTTGTTTCTGTGAGAGCATTCAGTGTTGTAGCAGGGAGAATCACAGGACATAATATATCCATGTTTGTCCAAAAGTTATAAAATCTTCATGTTATGAAATGGGCATATGGGTTTTTTCCATGTCTGTTGTTCTAGTTTTGGTATGTGGCATTTCTTAGGATCACAAAAGACTGAGACCCAAAGAAGCCTCAAATGGAAAAAACACGAAAACAAACCTCAGACCCCCAAAAACTTGCTGAGAATGGTTGGTACCATTGCTACACTAAGGCTGTACACTGATTTGAAACCTATCACCTTTAAAACACTTCCACTATATACAATTTGCTGCCCTTTCTTCATTTCAGTCATTCTTCAATCCATTTCTGGGGCATGTAGCTTCAACTGAATTTTAATTATTGCCGAATGCTGATGGATTTTCTTTGCATGTTTTGTAACAGGGGAGGGATACATGACATAAACCTCATTGTCTCAAGGACAATTGCTCTTTGTGTTATTATTTAACCTTCTGAAATCTTTCAATATGGCTTTTCATTGTTAGTTTGACCTTCTCTTTGGATCTAGCAATAGATTCAGCTGTTATTCTAGGGAGTTTTGACACAACGAACCATGCATTAAAAATGTACTTATTCTCATAGGTATTTGTTTGTAGCCTGGATTTTGTACCTAGTTTTCTTTATCTTTTCAAAAATTCATGTTTTTAACTAGTACAATAAAATATAACAGCAATAAAACCACAACCTGCTACAAAAGTGACATTGTTCATTAGAAATTCTCTTTGATTTTTTTGAAGGCTGGAATTGATGCTGTAGTGCTTGGTTGTGATATCCTTTGCAAGTACTCAGTATTCTTTGCTGTTTAACTGAGCCACTTTTTTGATTATTATTCTTTTGAACACGTTGGTAAAACTTGCTGTCTGTTCCTCTAGATTCATGTGCTGCCTTGTATAGTTTGAACTTAGACTTTATATAGTTTCTTTGTGAAACCTTTCCTTTGAAATTCATCCGTGTTGACTCTTCTGATAAAATATGGAAAAATGTGTATGAACGGCTTTCCATCTGGCAACATTTTTATGCACTAAAACCTAGTGAGTAAATTTAAAAACAGAAGATCAGTATTATTTCAGTGTCCTGCCTTATTTAAGTAAAATTCCTAGGCAACTTAAATTTGAAATGCTATGGATGGTGCTTGTTTTAAATATTTTTTTTAATATTCTCTGATGGATTTTGTTAGTATAATGAATTCTTGTTCAACCACTATTGATTTTTTTTGAGTCTTGAGCATTGATATATGTAGAAAGTATTTTACCATGCACATGACTCTTGCTTTGAAATAAATGGAAAAATGTCAAAGTAATACTTCAGCTCTCAGTGGGCATCACTGCATGGTATTTTACAGTGGAAGATCTCAGCAATGTATATTGTATAATACAGTGCCATGGTATGTTATGGTACTGCATTATAGTGTGCCTGCGATTCTGATATGCAGGTTTCCTTCAAAAACTTGTACCAGGTGAATTCTCAAAGCTCAGAGCTTCAGTTCTCCTACTTATTTAGAACAACTGAGATAAAACTGGGCAGGATAAATAACTGGATGTGGGGAACAGGGCACTGTGAATCCAGGACCTTTCTGTAGGACAGGAGGAGGCTGAGGGAAGCTGGCTAAATGTTATAGAGAGGAGGGAGAGCCTGAGAACAGAATCTGCCATATAAAGTTGTTTGGGCAAGGTATTTATTGCTTATTGTCACAAAGACAGCATGTGGAAGGAAGGAAGGAAAGGAGCAAGAAGTGATTGTTTTGGGAGGACCAAAGGGTTCAGGGAAGCATGCTATTCACTATTCAAGAGGGACAGGGTGGAGCGTCTGTGACTGCTGGCCAGCATCCAGATATTGTTTGGACCAAAAATAAGCAGATCTCCTCTCCACTTCAAGTCAGCAGATCCCTGCAAACGAAGTTGGGAAAATGAAGTTCTGAGCCTGTTGAATAAAGGCAGACAAAAGGAGGAATTCCAGAGATAAATGAGAGCTTAAAGATAGATTGAGAAATAGAAGATAGAGAAATTGAAGAGATTGACAAAGGGAGAGGGGTTTAGAAGTGGTAGGGTACAAAAAGTAAAGAAAAGGAGAAAGGAGACAAGTTGTATAAACAGGGAATGTTTCTCAAGGTTTTTGGATTAATAAATATGTGTTTTTATGGGCTTTTACACGTCTTCTGTCCTTAGCCTGCTGACATAGATAAAATTTAATGAGCAGAATTTGACAGTCAACAGAGAATATGATGAAATCTCAATAAGAAGGACCTTGAAAGCTGAGAGATCTGGTTTTTTTTTGAATTCTGACTGTATTTGGGGAGATATCAAAAAGATATTTCAAGAGATACTATGTTTATGTTAATAAATTGTAAATGAAAAAACTATCAAGAAGAAAATGACAAACTACTTTTGAATTTTTCTCATTTGACTCACAAAACTTAAACACAGTAATTTCATAACCTTTTATTCTAGATCCTTTTATTAGCTTGGTTTTGTTTATCCTTTAGGTAATGGTAATGTTGTTGAACATCTATCACCTTGGTGTTAAGTGAAATTACATCGAGGTAAAATGCTTTCATGATTACAGGAGAGATAGCAAAGGAACAAACACTCCGTGATGGATTGTTTCCTATACCAAATGTAGAGGCATCTCTTTATTGTTATATACTGAATAAAGCCAGAGTTTGGTGTGCTTATGTCAATTCTCTTTTCATTTTTTCTTGTGAACTTTTATCAACCTTCCTCTCATACCTTTAGCATCTCCAGTTCCATTGTCATAGAGATACTTGAGAAAAACCATGAATTCTCTCACAGGTATTTTCTTTGCACAGTGCCAAAGTGCCTTGTAGAATCAGTGACAATACAAAGTTGTTCTGTTTATTCTTTCCTCTTTTCTAAAGCCAGCAGCCATCCTAATCATGTTGGTTTCTTTCCAAGGAAATATGTGTTGCCTATTGGAAATATGCTGGGGGAGATTTTGTTGTACCAAGTGGAATTAGTGGGAATGAGGGTAGTAGTTGACTGGTGCTTGTGTTGGTACCATTAAAGTGTATCTCAAGTTTTTTTGCTGTTCCTGGGGAATGAACTAGGAAATGTTTGCCTCAGTATTCATTCATATTGGAAACTTACGGAGGATACTCCAGTAGCATTTCTTTTGTGTGTTGTAAACATTCCTCTGATAAGCTTTTTAGGGGTTTGGATATGAGGTATTTGGTATGCATCCATCTACTGACAGCATTATAAATATTGCATTTCTGACCTTCAGATTTTCTCTTTTGATCTCTGGTTAAATGATATATTTGCTAGTTTGACACTGCTGACATTCTGTCTGTTTGGTCTAGCATTGTTATACCATGATTCCTTGTGATCCCATTGTCATGGGAACAATATATTTCAAATAATGAATATACTTTGAAGCAATGTGGGGAATAAAAAATCACTGGCTAAACTGCATTTGCAAGAGGAGTTTTTATTGCAAAATTTCCACTTCAGTTTACAGTGTAAATTATTTACCCAATGTCGATATGTTTGACACTGCTGTTTTATCAGATAGTATAAAGGAGGATAATAAGTATCTTAATTTGGGTGGATAGTAAGTGTCTTAATTATGGTTTTAAGCAGATTTTCTCTTACTTTTGTTTTTCCTTGCACTGCATTGGGCAAATCTGCATTTGCAAGACAATAAACTGAACAGTAGTAGAAATAGAAGCTTCCAATTTCCCTCAGTGATGAATGCTTTATTTCTCTAGAAAAATTCTCTTCTCTAGAACTGGTGAATATTAACTTCACTTCTAGAGAAGTGAATCATCCACCACAGGAGGTGAGAAAGAGAAGAAATCAACACAAAAATTTGCACTCTAGTATAATGTTTTTCTTACGCTTATTTTAAGTTTTTGAACACCTCAAAAGCCTTCTGCCTTATTCTAGCTCCACCTTAGAATTCCATGCCTGTTTTCAAAAGTTGATTGGAAGTATGATGTGAATAAAGACTTGGTAATGTTATCTGCATTCCTGATAAATTGAAATCTGTTTAGATTCAAGTGTTTTATGAAAAATCAGTGGGAGCTTTTTATGCATAACCTTCATGTCCTTGTTCCTTTGTTATTAAAATGAAATGAGAACTTTTAAAAAAAAGTTGACAATAAATGTCAGACTGATAAAAACCTTACCACTGACCTTCAAAGCAATGAGATTTGACTGTGATATGGTTATCCACTGAGGCCAGAAGTTACAAATCAGATAATGCAGTGATGACTTTCATCCTCTGGAACGTACATGTTCTGCATAACATCCCATGCCTCATTTGTCACCTCTTTTCCACTGTCCAGAGCATGATCTATTATTTTTGCTTGCAATTTTGCATCTTTCCATTGCTGGCAGACTACAGCAGACAATTGAATTCCCTGGTAATTCTCTCCTCTTGGTCAGCTGTGTCCCAGTTCATAATGCTTCATATGCTGTGCTGTATATGTGGTTGGCACAAATGAGTGCAAAAGCTATGGGAACATACACTAGCCATGATACACCTGTATCAGCAAGATAAGTTGGAATGGCCCATAGCTTATAACAGATTAGAAATTATTTAATGTCCTAGTAAAATTGTCTTTAACTGTATTCATCTCCACTCTTTCCTGTTGACTAGGGTGGCTGACCTTTAGTTGGAATTTCAGGCACAGAAATCATTTTGTTGTTTAGAGTTAACATTCTGTCACAGTGTGTGCTGCAGGCACTCTGATCCAGAGTCCCTGTTGCATCACTGACATGGTGCCATCAATGTTGCTTCACTGGCCAGTTCTTCTTTTGGATTTCTACTGACAGTTTGCAGGGTGCTTACATCAGCTTCAGTCATGTCTTTCTTTCTGGTGTTAAATTAAGCTCAATAACATTTAAGTGACAATAACTATCAAGTAATCTTTAGGTTGCACCTGGAAACACTCACTATCACTGACTGATTAAATAATTTCTCTTTTTACTGAGATCTTGCTCATCTATTTTTTCCCATAACTTTATCTGTCAAGACTTCATAGATCCAAAAGGAAGCTTGAATTGAGATATTGAAAGATTTAAGCGCCTTAAGAACTGAGGTTCTGCTCTGGATGGACTGAAGTCAAGAACTTCATGATACTATAAATAATTAATTTCATTTTCCTTTTTGTTCTCATAGCAGATGAATTGCACTCAGCTCTCTCAACTCTTGATGTTTCTCACAGCATGCAAACCCCTGTGAGTCAACACTCTCTGTAAGCGCAGAACAGCAGGAGAGAAAGGCCAGAAAGAATGCAATATTTTTTTGTGAGAGTTTTCTTAGATTGGTCTCCTTCAGTTTTTTTATGTGTTTCCCAGGAAACCTGAGAGCCCAGATAGTTTCTTGTCAAACTAAATAGGCTGAAACACCTCTCTTGCACAAGTGTGGTTAAGAATCTCTAAGAAGGTGAGGAACATCCTAGGAGGGATATGGTGACCAACTTTGGCTGTGTCTCTGAAAGACTGGCTTTCGCCCTGCTACTGATACAAATCAGACTGAAAAAGAGACCAGACCCCTCTGTTTGATGTGAGCCAATATGTTAATTCATAAGGATTGCCTTCCTGCCTCCTATTTTTTTCCCCCTGAGTTTCTGTCAATTTGTCTGCTTTTAGATTACAAACTGCCTGTGGGAGTGGGGTATTTCCCCCTTTTTGAAAGATTAGAAACACCTCAAAAACGAGGTGATTCTGTTGTGGAAAAGCAGCTTTCTGTGTCTGTTCACCCTGTCTGAAAGACAGAGCTTTCATATTTATGGTGTTTAATTCTCTAACAAAAATGTCCTTAGCTGTACTGCCTATAACTAGTAAGAAAATACATTTACAATTGGTTCCCACTATGAGCTCCAGTTTTAAAACCTCAAAAGTATTTTGTGCTACTGCTTATAGAAAAGTCCTAGAACATCTGCCTTACAAAAGAAGCTTCTGTTCAAATAAAATCAGTCTCAGAAAGAGCAAAGTTGAAATTTAGCATTTTGTATAAAATTTCAGTGCTATTTGATACCTTCATAATAGTAGAATTTAGGAGAAATGTCGAATAACTTTCCCTGTTTCAGAGGGTATCACTTCCTTCAAGATTTAGTTGTAAAATTTTGTGCCTAGTAGAGGAACTTTAGTTTTTTGGATTTACCATTATTTGGAAACTTGAAAGAAAAACCAAGTAAACTTCTTGAATGGAGATGACACCACCCCATTTGTTCACAGAGCAGATGAAAGTAATACTGGGAACTATTTGTCAAATGTTGTATGGAGTTTCAGTATTGAAGCTTGATTTTTTGTGAGGGCATTTTAGTAGGTTTTTATCAAGTTCCCTACTTGATTTTATCCTTTGTATTGTTTGCACACTTTGAGTGTTCTACTAAATGTTCTGAACAATTTTTTTTTTGCATTAACTCCCACAGAATATGCTGCAGAAAATTGTTAATCTGATTATTTTGTTTAGATATCTAAATTGCAAATCCATTGCAGAGAAATCCATTCATTTTTATAAACAGAATAAGCAAAGATAAAAGCACTTTCTGAAAGGGTGCCTTTAAGTGAACTGTTTTATTAGAATGACCCCAGGACCACTCAGTTAAAGTTCAGGGAGAAGAACCTGAATCAAATGAAACGCTGTTTATTTCCAGAAAGGATCTTAACCCTTAATGTGCTTTCCTTAATGTTACAGGATCTTCTGGGGGAAGTTAGTGCTTGCTGTTCTTTGAAGTTACCCCAGCTGAATTCTGGGCTTCGCAAGAGAGCAGAGAACTTTGCTGGATTGACAGAACACAAAGGAGGTGAAATTATATCACTGTTAATGAATGTGTTTCAGCACATTTTGAGAAGATGAGTTGGTGTTAAAAAGAAGTGAAGAGGATTGATAATAACTATGCATTTCACTCTTTGACTAACATTTCAGATTAAAAATATCAACATACTTTCCCCTCCTCAAGCATGATGAAGACATAGTAGAACAGGGAAGGTGTCCTAACACAAACTGCACTGAGGAATAAGCTATTACAGTCAGCTATAGCAGGTGAGAGACCCTGTGTGTTTTCAGTCACTGATAGGGTGAAAACAGAAACCAGGAAAGGCTTTCTGAATGGCGAAAGTCATTTTAAGTTGGATAGATTGTCATCTAGGGCAGCAGATCTTATATAAGGTCTAACTAGTAAAGCTTTCTTCTAAATGATTAGCACAATGAAGTTGGAAATCCATTTTGAAATAGACTGCTTGATTTGAAGAATGAATAGTGAACTTGGAGGTGAAAGTTATTCTCACCAAATATACACAGAGAGTAGGTGCCAGTGCCACATACACATACTGTACAGCTTTTTCCCACTTCTTCAGGAAAATATAGTGAATACCATGTTAATTAGATTTCATTTCACTGTTCTACATTTGGCTCTTACAGGATTAACAAATATGATTTCAAATAAGTCACTGCAGTGGCAAATCTCCTAACAACAATGTTTAGATATATTTATTCTCCAGGGTAAATTCTAGTAGGAACAAAACACTAGTCAGCAAATCCTGATTTAATAAATTCTCTTCCTATATATTTATTCTATTTATTTATTCTGAAATTTAATAATGATGATCAAAAACACCTTTCACAGCAAAAGAATGAATGACAATCCACAGCTGCAAAAATCTGCTATCACAGTCTTACAGAAACTGTTTAATTTCACTGGGTTGTAATACTCTAGACCTATCTTAGCTCTTTTGCTATATATACAGTGCATGTAGGAGGTGGTAGCATTTAGTTAAGAGAACTACAAAGCACTATAATGTTATGTTGTAGCAGCCCATAAGGGGGAGCATTCAACTGCATTGAATCTTTAGAGTTCAGGAGCAGAGAAAGAAGATCTAATGCAAGGCAATTGATCTCCTGTTGACAGTGAAAAGTAATATCCTAAAAGAAGAGTTTGGCATTTCCTTAGACTCAAAATAGTTCTCACTCCATGTATGCATAAAATCAAATAGGAAATGTCTTACTGATGCAGAACCAGTACAAATAGTTTTCAAAAATTGAGGGTTGGGGTTTTTTGTTGCTTTCCTCATCTATTTGACTAGATGGTTAATTTATTAAGAGTTAAATTTGGAATATTTATACATACAAAATTACTGTTTCATTTTCTTTCCCATATTCATGCAGGTTCTACCTGTAATTTTACCATAGATAATTGGTGTACTTCTTTCATGCTGGTGTTGTTTACAAAAGGACCTTTTATTGTTACTGCTGTAACTGAGATAGGAATCTAGCCCACAGTACACAGTCATGCAGGAGACATTTGCAGCTGTCAGGGTTGGCAGCTCATTGGCTTCTTTTGAGATCTGTGGATAAAACCCAGTGCAGATTAATGACAAGATACAGGATATTTTTTTTTTTTTTTTGATAACTGACACTTGGTATCAAGGGGGCTTAACATGACAGTTGACTATTAGTTTATCCTGGCAATTTTTGTGTGCAAAGCAGTAGAGTAAAGCCATACTTTGGAAAGAAAATGCTATACTTTGCCTTTTATTTGGGAATCTCCATGCTTTTATTAAATGTTATTTGCACAATTTAAACAAATCATAATTATTGAAGTTGGACAGAATTCTTAATGTTCCCCTATTTGTCAGCAGTGAAAATACAACAAATTCAGAATTTTGTGCTGTACTAGTGTGCAACAGCTCTCACTGAAAAAGCAAAATATTGCACTAACTCTGGAAAATATTTTCAAATTAATTTTTGTTGTGGCCAGCATATGAAAGGGAGAAAACTGTTAAAGTTTCACTTTCCTTTTTGTCTGCCAGGGCTGATATTCCCCATGAGCATACATCACCTTGTAAATAGAAGCTGAGTTATGATATCCCAGGTCCCATGACTTTGATACATTTTCTGGTGAATAGATGTTTGCTGATTATGTAACTTCAGGACTTAATGTTTGCTCAGTTTGAAATAAGCTCTTTAGTGAAGAGTTGATCTGAGGATGATTTACAGTCACTGATTGTAAGCCTAATGGATTTTCTCTCCACTTTTGGATTGATTAAACAGTGATTTCTGAGTTAGACATTTGGGAATAAGTGTTATTGAACACAGACATTTCATGTATGCTTTTATGCTTTAGTAAGCTAAGTTCAAGAAGTGTGTCAACATAATTGGAAACAATACCTTTATCATTGGCAAACCATCTCTGAAAATGGCCAAAAATACTGAAGTTTGTCTTAATGAGCCAGAGATAATAATTTCATTTTTTGAAAGGATTACATTTTTCTTGAAATAAGTTTGTGTTTAGAAGAAGAAGGAATGTGTTCTCAGTCTGGAGCAGTAGTTACTGCTCCTTTCTCAGGCAAACTATTTGAGTAGTTGACGTTCCTTCCCTTCCCCAGCAAAAACAGTGATCACAAGAGCAGGAATTTTAGCTGAGTAGTTCTTACCACAGAATTGTCCTCATGTAGCTATCATCCCCTTGTGTTGAAGTAATTAATCTAAATTGTTCACTGAACAATTCTTTCTCCATTTCAGTTTACTCTTCAAATATTTCTGGATAAAAGATTGCTAGATATAACACTGGGATCTGGCTTTAAAAAATGACTGATTTCTATTTTATGGACAGTATTATCCACTTACAAGTTGCAATTAAATTTATGAGATTAGGTTAGAAGAACTTATATTTGGAACAAATCACATGAAGAAAGAAATTAAACCTTTATGGATAGAACCAAAGTTTATGTGAGGGGTCAAAAGGGTCATATGGCAGTGAGACTGGACTTGTCATGTCTTAAAAAGCCATGTATCATATTCAGCCATTATGCAAAATATTATGGTATAATGTGCCCTCCTGGATGGTATAGCAATAAGCAGTTGGATAGCAGGAAAATGTGCCTCTGGTTAATGTAGCCCCTCACTCCCTGAATCCCTCAGGAAAAGTCACTGTCGTGAATCTTTGTTGATATATGACTACTGTCTCCACTAAAGCCCTACCAACTGAATGATAAATGTTTTCAACTTTGAGCATTTGACCTACCCAACACAGACAAAATGTTTTTAACATTCATAGAAGTGAAAAGTGTATATGTGTGAATGCACCAGTATGCAAGTTGAAAGCACATTTCTTCTGCACCAGTTGTAAAGGGCACCACTCTTTCCTAGATCCTACTGAACACTTGTTTACTTATTTAGGCTTCTGAAAACCTTAGATGAGTCTCTTATTGAAACACAAGTTTTTCCTTGCCATCTATTCAAGTTTGAGTCATACTAGCTGAAGCAGAAATAATCCAGAAGCTGGCCTTAAACGAGGAATGAAAATGAAATGATTTCTACTCAGTGTAGAAATCACAGCACTCATCTTTGTCTTTTTTTTCATGAAATCTTCAAATAGATTTGTAAATTCATAGACGTTAAGGTTGCAAATGACTAACAGTCATTATAGAGTGTGACCTTTTGCATAACAAAAATTGATTGATGTAAAAACCCACCTGTTTTATACCCTGTGACTGTGATTGAGCTAAAGAATATACTTTATAAAAATATTCAGTTTTGATAAAGAGTTCCTGGTGTTTGAAAATTTGCCACCAATGCATCTGCACAGAAATTGATGAAGGTGAATGGATCACATTTGCCATGTATTTCTGATGAGAGCTTGAATATATCAAGTTAGCTGCATATTGCATCATATGAGTCTAAATATATCTGAGTGTATCTCATTAAGACTTGTCCTGATGTGTCAAAATATGACTATTAAAAGCCAAGATCATAGTCAAAGGAATTCCTGCAACTTATTTAAACAAGAGCATATATTTAAAAAAACCCCAAACCATAGTCAACCCCTACCCCAAACACTGTTCAGTGCTGTTACCAAAATCTAACAAAAGCCAGAGATCCAACACATCAGATACTAAACTGATTGCTCTGGGATTAATTTTGCTTATCCTCATATAGGACTCAGAGTTTACAGAACTCAGATAAACCAGTAAATGTCATCAGGAGAATAAGGTGACTTTTTTTTCTTTTTACTTCTCATTAAAAAATAATATTTTAAAATAAAAATAACCCCAAATTTAAAAATAAAATAAGTAATTAGGACAAAAAATATTTTGAAATTGCTTTATGTTGCCTGGCTTCACATCAAGTGTAACATATTTTTCAGCCTAAACTGAATATGGGTTATTTTTGGATAATTGATACCATGAGTTTCATTTTTGGTTGAATGAACACTTTTAATCATAGAGAAACATTTTGTTTTCATTTTATGGTCAGTGTCCTGCCTTTTCCAATCAAATAAGTATTTCTTTCAACAATTGTTCAGCAAATGAACCAAAACCACTTTCTTTACCTGCTCACATTCCTACTCCATGCGTTTCTCTGCATTCAGTACAAAGCACTTGGCCACATGAATTCACTAATTTGCCCAAGAACTACATTTAATTAGGGTCCTTGTATGATCACTTTACAGGATAAAGAGAAGAGTGAAGAATAAATAGAAAAGAGGTAAAAAACTTGTCTGGGAGTTCTGCGGAGGGAAATTATTTCTTGTATGACCACAAAACCAAGCCAGGTGGCTTCTTCTGAATCAGGTCTAACTCCAGTCTATCGGACACTCACCCCAAACACAGCTGTTGAATTCTCACACCTAACACCCTTATAGGAGCAGGAAGGTTTTTCTACTTGACCAGGAATTAATTGATCATAAATCCATTGGCTAATGTGGGTATATAATCCCAACAATCCTGACCCCTGCTACCCTAACATTGTCCATAAGCCTGAAATTGCTGGCCCCATAGTACTTTTAGGTCATGGGATCCTATTGAATTCAATGTTTAGCACTAGTAAACTAGGAGCTCTAAAGATTTTTCTTGTTCATTAATGTTCAAAAGTGATTCCTTTTAGCCAAAATCCAAGCACATTTTTCAGACTCTTGCTCACATCTGCGCTCAATCAATTTTCTCATTTCTAGTCTTAATCAAAATGACAGACAAATGAATTTTGTTTCCTTTGAACCTAATGATTATCCTAACCTAGTTGTTAATATGGAGATCCTTTGTCACACAGCTGAAAAAGAATGAAAAGCAGTGATCTAAATGAAAGGTAGATGAGTTTGGAGCTTCTAGTTACTTACGAAAATAAAAAGCATGAAGAGGGCCAAGTATGCTGCTTAAGCTTAAATATGTGCCTATTTTGAAATGTGAGAGGGGGAATAGTATTGAATACTTTTCAGGCATATTCAGCATGAATTAGGGTGCAAAGTGATATATAACTGTTCAGCTGTGTCTAGTTTGTTTGTAGTAGTGAAGCAATCTTAACAAGGTTGAGTATTTTTAATGTATCCATTTAATAGATGTCAATTAAATGTGGTTTCTTGGGAAATACAATGACAGGACAGACCTGCAGTCATTGCTGTAAAGAAAAAATAGTCTCAAACTTGACATCAAAAGAACCTGAGAGATCATTGTTTTGATGTATGGCTAAAATCTTGCTTGCTCTGGAGATAATTGAGGAGGCTCTACAGCCTTTCTTAAAAGTAATTAATAAAATGAGTGGCTCTACTATATATGAAATGCCTTCTCAGCTGGATCTGCTAACCTCAGTTTGCTCAGACTTGCAAGGGCAAGGTTTTTCAAATTTTCCTGGATGGCTCACTGAGTCGGGTACAGCAGTCGACTTCTTTTGGCTCAGACATTTTGGAGAGAGGCTGAGTTGTAAGTTTTGATGTCAAATGTAGAGTACTGTGAGTGATGAGGTAGTAAGAAATTGTAACTCCATCTGTTGTGTACTGTGTATTTAGTAGTTTTATTTTACAAGTTTACTTTTCCCTTATTTTCCTAATGATTGTACTCAATGAATGTGCTATATTCCTGTGCCAAGCTGTGTAACATAGCTTTGAGAACACATTATGAATGCAAATACATAAAGTAGAACTGATCTGAAGAAGTATTGCCAACTGTTCCTTCTTTCCTGCTTAGTAGTTTGAAAGGATTTTCCTTAATTTCTGCCCCTCACCTTTACCGTTTTGTGTTGTATTGCTGCTCGTTTACCCTGGTTTTTGTGCTGTAACCTGCTTGTGGGTAGTGCAGCTGTGGAGGTGACATGAGGTGATCCTGTTGTGGTTTGCTGTGAAGCAGAAGGAGCATGTGTGATGGCTTCCTATCACATCACAAAGGCTGCTGGTTTTGTGTTTTGTTGTCTCATGATTTTGACCAGTGAGCAGTGACAAGAATATGTCTAAATGGTTGTTAAAAGTGAAGAATATTACTTCCTCTAATATCTTTTCCCTCACATGTGAGTTTATTTTTATTCCCTCTCAGAAACATCCACTCTTACAGTCTTATTTAGGTGGTTTCTTTAACCTCCCTTTGCCATTATTCATCAAGAAATATGCTGGCTTCCTTTCCCCATGCTGTTTACAACCAGAACAGAAGCAGCTCTTGAAAAGTTGATCTGAACCTTTTTTTCCCCGGCCATCTAAGCTGAGCATAATTTCCTACAATTGCGTGCACTCTCTGTCCCCTGTCACATGTGTGTCCCCATCCAACCCTCCCTCCCTGCTTTTAACACTTGTACAATGTGTAGGAAAGCATCAGGAAGACATTTAAACTCACATACCTGTATACAAGGGAAATAAGGAGGCAGGAAGCCATTGGGTCTGTATAAAAGGAAAGATATACCATAGATATAATTACTTGTGACAAAGAATCTTCTGGATTTACTGAAGTATGAAAATATACATGGATTTTTCCCTCTGCAGGTTGTGCAATATGGCACATTTTGTACTTTATTAGATACCTACACAAGATAATGGAATGATCAGGTTTTCTGTAGACGCAAACCCATACAGTTAGCAAAATATAATTTTATCAATGTTAACTGCATGGTTCAGTGATTATGATACTTACATGCCTACACCCCCCCCCCCCCCTTACAATTCTTTAATTAAACTTGTATGCCGTTTCTACATCATGTCCCATTTTGTTCACATAAAATTTTATTAGTCAGAAGAGACATCTTGGATTACTTTCCCATACATTAAAAAGCATGACTACACCTTATATCATTATTTTAGTAGTTCAGTAGTATAGAGTTTCTTCCTCCACAGACTTCCTGACATGATTTTGATATACATTCACTCACAGCTGCCAAAGCTGTAGTCTGTGTACGTTGTTATGGCTTCCTTGCTCTTTGAAGGTTATTGTGCAGTAGCTGTGCATGTTATGTTGAGATATTCAGGTGTTCTCTGTGATGAGTCTGTAGAGCACAGACTGTTGGGTAAGGCCATAAGAGAGAAAAAGCACTATTTTCCTCAGTGCCTCACTATTGCCTCAGTGCCTCCAAGTAAGTAACTTGGTGGTTTGGCCTAAATATGTACAGGACATTATCTTCAAATTCTACTATTTTACTTATTTGCTTTGGACAGTGAAAGCTTGAGCAGTAGGTTGGTGTGACTTCTCTGGTCTTTGACTCAAGCTTGCAGAAGAGCAGGCCAGAGTATCAGGAAATGAGCTGAAAAACGAAATAGGGGCTTTTTTGAAAACATGTATGTACTTGTCAAAATATGATTTCTTGGCTATGTAATAATTTTGGGATCTACTGGTACCTGCTGTCCATAAACACAGCACAGTCCAAGGTTTTCAGCCTTTCTCTCCTCTAACTTGTCCTGATTTCACGTCTTTGTAAAATAACTCAGTTGCACAGACAAACTTAGCCTCTATTTTATTTTTCATGTTTGTATGGATGACATTTTGAATTCTAGTGCATTGTAAACTTCATAATGACCTGCCAACAGCAAAAGAAAACTATGATATTGAATTGTATCCCTAATAGCATCACAAAGTGCAAAGTGACTAAAAATAGCGTGTATTTTTAGTAAATTTTTGAATGAATTGTAACAGCAGCATTTTCACATATATTTAACTGCTTTATATCCTTCCTGCTTCATAATACACAATAATAGTTTAACACAGGAGCAGAAAAGCAGAAAGATATAGGAAATCTTATGGGAAGAAAGACATTGAAGTTTTCTGGTGAAATTCTTTATTGTGGTGTGTTCTTTTGATTTGTCACTTATATATTGATTTACCAGCTTCATTAATAGTTAGGTAATAGTATGTTGAGACTGACTTTTTACATAGAAGAAAATGAATTTCCATTTCTTAAAATGGAATCCTCTCTGCAGCACAAAACATAGGAAGGAGGAGTAAAGCTTATCATGTAACCACCTCAGTTAGGTGCAGTTGTACTATGTGTCTTTGAAAAGTATAAAAATGTGTCAAAGCTTGTGATGGAATTTTCTAATAAGCAGGGGTGGATCAAAATAATGGCATGAGACTTGCAACTATCATTTAAGGAGTTGGAAAGATGACTCTAAGGGCTGCCTTTTCAAAAATGTTCTACAGACAATGTTTTTTTTATAAAGATCAACCAACATAAGTTCACTGCTAAGTAGGTGTACAGTGCTACACTGGGGCACACAGTTCCTAGGGGCTGTTGCAACTTTGAATTCACTTAGTAATGCTGAGTTTTCTGCAAGGTGAAACAATGGAAGCAAACCTTGAGATAGCTTGGAAAAAGAATTGTTCATAGCTTGGAGAAATAATTTTTTATGCAGTTGGAAATAAATTAACCTGCATTGTGGTTAAAGAGAGAGCCATCAAATCCACACTGCAAAATAAAAACGGTGTAAGTATTTTGTAATACTCCAGGCAGCTGCCAAATTATTAGGTGAAGTCAGTAAGAAATGGAAGGTGTGCTTTTTGTGGAAACTGTGTCAAGGACTGTTTTGTGTTAAAAAAATCCTGCTGCCTGTTGCTAAAATTTTCTGCTATGAATTAATTACCTAGCTAGGTTACTTCTGCTGTAATTAGTTCTGCATTAGTGGAACACTGCACCTCAATAAATTAAAAAGGTGACAATTCTGCTCCATTGCACTCTGCTTTTCAGCCTCCTTCAGTTCAAATTTCTAGGATAAAAAAAAGGCTTCTAATTGATTTTTCCTTCACCTGCAAATTCACAACACATCACTTGGATGAACATCTGTTTAGTTTTCTCTCTGTAGATAAAAAAAGATCTGTCTAATCCTCATCAGCAATTACTTCAGCTTTTCTGGTACTGGCTCTGACTTTTTCCTACAGCTTATTTCAGTGGATTGTGCAGAAAGAGCTCTGTCAGACCTCACCATGCTGTTAGGTGTTACCTGTTGCTTTTGCTCCATAGCCAAAACCTGAGATAAATTTTATCTTGGTTTGACTTACATAAACTCTTAAGAAGGAGGCATTTTGTATAATATCATTCATAAGTTTTTCTTCCCTTTGCAACAACATTATCTGTGGTACGTATTCGTACTTTCTTTTCTCTTTTGTATTACTTGGTCAGATTATGTACTCGGCTTGATGGTGTGGGAACTTTCCTGCACTACTCAGAATTGAATGTATAGTTGAAAGATTTCTGTGAATCATGGCAATAGCATTTTCCCAGTTTTCATTGTTTTGGCTTAGGTAAATCTATCTTTATTAAATGCATCATGCTTTACTACCTGTAGAAGGCATAAATCTCACACATACTGCTGTTTGTGTGTTCTGCAATGTAAGTAAGTCTGGAAACACTGCAGTGTCACTGCAAGGTGCATCAATTCTACCACCTAGTAACTATTATAACAACTAATTAAAAGAAGATAAATGAACAATTTAGATGTTTTATTTGCAGTGTCCTACTAGAGGAGCAGAAGAGGACATAAATATTCTTTAAAGAATGATAAGAATTGTTATTATAGCAGCATTATAATTTTATTATAATTTAACAGAGTTTATTTCTATTATTATATGGCTATATAGAAAGTTTCTGAAATGTCCACAAAAATGTTATCGAGTCATTGTTGAGATAAATAATATTTACAGCTGCCTAAATTTAGACTGTGCCACCCCGTTTTTGTAGCTCCTCATCTCTGGAAGGTTGCTTGGTATTTCTTAGTTAATGGAAATGTCTTTAATACTAGCAATGAGATAAATGGGGCCAGCTAAATAAATGCTGCTCAAAATTCAGGCAGATTTACCTTTGTAAACTATGCTTGGAGGAGATGTGTAACTGTCAAAGGAGCTGCCTGGCCATGTATATTGATGGGATTATGCAGATGTGTCTCTGCTTGTTGCTAAAGGTTCACAAGGCTCTCATGAGACTAAAGTATAAAGAAAACCATTGATGTACCAGCAAAAAAATCAAAGAACAGTCCAATAATAATCACAACAAGGAGAAGCAACTACCATACGCAGAGCTACTAAAGAGAACCATTGTAAACCTTGTTACTGGACAGAGAGACTAAAGGATGAGTGAAAATAATAGTTTCCAGGGAATATAGGCATATTGATGTGAGTGTGAAACAGCTCCTGCTAGGATTTGTCACCAATTACTTTTTTTCTATGCTGTAAGGGAGAACCCTATTGCTCTGTTTAATTATTCAGAACTATAATATTGCTCTTCCCTAGTTTCTTCAGAAAGGGTTCAGAAAAACCCCCACCTTTCTAGAATACCTGTGTATACAGTAAATTAAACAAGCTGTTGGCTTTTGGTGTGATTTGAGAGATGTTGCTAAATAAATCTTTTTATTCAGATTTTTATTTTTAATTAGGTAGCAAAAAAACCCCCAAAAAACCAAAACCAACAACAACAAAAAAACCAAAACCAAAACAAAAAAACCCCAGCTCTTTTGACCCTATATCAGAAGTACTGTATATTTGATGACAACAGCTACAAAATTTTGTGTTCTCTCTAAGTCTACTTTATATGCCAAATAGCATCATACAGCCAAGTTAGCACATTCAAAGCATACCATCATTTAATAAGTTTTTTGAAATTCTCGGTTGCATGGCTTCTTATGGAGTTCATCATCTTTGATGGGAATAATTCAAGCACCTATACCTCAGAACTGCCCTCTAAAAATATTCTAGTTGTTCAAAGAATAAAAGTATCACAGAATCAGTTAGCCTGGAAAATACCAGAATATTTAGTCCTACCTTTGATTGAACACCACCTTGTCAACTAGACATGACACCAAGTGCTACATCCAGTCTTTCCTTAAACACCTCCAGGGGTGGTGACTCCACCACATCCCTGTGCACTCATTCCTATGCCTAATCACTCTTTCTGTGAAGAAATTCCTCCTAATGTCTGACCTGAATCTCCCTAGCTACAGCTTGAGACTATAAAGAGGGATGTAGGAGAATACATTTTTAAACCAAGAAAAACACCTTCTGTATGGTTTTGGGGCACTGAGAGGTTGGTAGAACAGATATAAACAACAAAGGAAATGCTTAGCAGCCAAGAAAGCCAGAATTCAAACAGAAGAATAGTAATGGGAATATCTAGACAAAAACAAATACGAGAAGCATTAAAAAAATTCCATGGATTGGTTCATTAGAAAATACTGAATTACTGAAGAAAAATTACTAAATGAAAAAGCTAAGGAAAATTAACCATTGTGAAACAATACTGTATGAGATGCTGTCAAGCCTATGTGAAATAAGAAAACATCCAATCATTTCTCTGATTTTTATTGTTGGTCTTTGAGAGATGTTTTGTCTGAAGGTTAGCAGATCATAGCTATGTATTAAAAGCAAATTTCACAATTCTGCTAATGAAAGCTACATGAATGGACAGATACTATTTTATAAAATATTTATAATGCAGCTCACATGACAGCAGGGCACTGAAAGACTGACAGTAATCAAGAACGTGCAGTGAAAGCATGTGTGGATACTGAAATTCAGAGGAGCTGTACTTTGCAGCACTTTTCCTCTCGAAGAACCTCCCTTTGAAGCTGATCAGTACTCTGTGCCTCAGAGGAGTTTGGGATGCTGTTGTTGGCACCCACATCACAAGTGATGAAAGATGTTTCCTTAAATGGCCATCAGTATTTGTATTGAATCCTTAATCTTTGCCTTTGATAGTGTGCAAAAGTGATCCATAGCAAGAACACATAGGTTTGTTCAGATTTCCCTCAAGGAATGTGAAATACTCTGAACTCCATGAGACTGTAATGAGATGGAAAATTTCTGTGATTTTCTGTGGTTTTAGGCCGAGAATCATATGTAGTGACATGACTCAGATAACAGTATACTTCTTCTTTGTCATGAATAAGAGACATGCTTTTTCTGTGCTGTATTTGCTTTCTCTCTAATGCATGTTCTACTTTCTGTGGTACTGTCAAAAATATTATGATATAATATTGTAGAAGACTAAGTAATTCACTCATCTGGGATATGGAAATCCTGTTAATTTTAGAAGGTACATTTAATGAAATTGCATCATTGGCAGAGAATTTTTCATATTATGCCATGTTTATTAGAGAAAATCTCTTTGCATTAGGTTCAAAGCCAGAAATTGATTTCCAAAGGAGCTGAGTGCCTAGCTTGCTTAGATATTTTGAAAATCCCACTAGGTCTCTGTTTGCAGCTTTTTGGCACCTCAATACCCTCGAAAAGCTGGCTTAAGAGTTATAACAGTAACACAAAGGAATAATAACTTGTTATTCATGCCAGAAGGATTTTACTGGCACTGAGCATATTGATGTTGCACTGGGGAAAATTATATTTACATGTTTTAGAGCACTGAATTAATTATAACATAAAATAAAACTTTGTTTAACATATGTAAAGAATCTGTTCTCCAATACATTATCCCTTGTAAGGATTGAGATAAAGTGTTTTACCAAGCCTAGGAAAGCTATAAATGGGAAAGTGACCAGTGTTCAATGGTTGATTAGTAGTCTGGAAACAGGACATGGAACAACCAAAATAGATTGCTCAGCCTTAATGCCAGATCCATTCCCATTTATTTTTTTTACTTCCTTGCTGCTATTCTTTTGCTTAAGCCTCCTAAAGCCAGCTTGTCCATTTTCCAGTTCCTTTGAAAATATCTCATATAATTTCAAAATAACCTTGAAATTATTTATTTTGACAATTTTAATGTTATAAATCCAAAAGAGGAATAGATATTTTGGCTTCTGGGTTGTCCCTAGGCAAGGAAAGAAATGAATCCAGTCTAATTCATATACTGCACTATGTATATTTTTTTTCATGGCCTCAGGAAGACCCCAGAGCTGAAAGCTCTATATTAATTTTTGATGGTTAGTTTCTATTCCAGTGAAAAGTATTTTTTTACATCTGCAATAATACTGTTGAAGCAGCAAGAGCTATAGAACTCAGAAAATGTCAGCAATACTTTTACAGTTTAATTTTAAACTCAGGGCCATAATTGCACGAAACAGGTTTTGACTCATTTTCCTGAAACTCAGTTTGTATAGCCATCTGTGATAAATAACTGAAAATATAATTGATAGATCTGACTTAGGGATTTTTCCACCTTGCTTCCCCTCCTGAACATGAGCAATGAGAATTCTAACATATAACACTTCTGATGTGTTGTGAAGGACTGGTAAAATACAAATTCTCTGCTATGTTAAAATTGAAAATCCAGCTTAGCATGGGAACAGGGATATTTATCACTGAAGTAGATTGGTGCTGGAGTACATGCAGATGCTGTAAATCTGTTTTTTTGTGCTCACCTTGCTCTAATGGAAATTCAGGGAGATACAGAACTGGATCCAATGTGACACTGGCAAAAATACTTGGTGTAGTTCTGTGATGAGCACTACCCCCTTCTCTAGATGAGGCAGCTAAGTGGCCTCCATAATCTCCTCTGTGTCTGTTTGGAGGTCACCAGGTGCTTAAAAGCACAAAGGTGGAACTGGGCCATTCAATCAGCTGAAGACCTGGTTGAAATTCTGAAATGATTTGGCTGATCAATATTATGTGGATAGTCATTGTAGGCAATGGAATTTTCATTTTAAGGACTGAAAGCATTTTTGCCCCTGTCTGGAGTATTTCTATTGAAGAAGACCCAGCTGGTAGAGAGCAAGTGATGTTTCTGCTTGTGTAGCACCTGCTCTTGGTTTCAGAGGGGAAACAAGAAAATGACTTCAATGGGTGGTGACATTAAATACAGATGTTGCCTGGCAGAAAGCACATTCCCTCTATTTTACCCAAGCAAAAGTGCTTCTACCTTGCATCATGGATAGGTTAAAAGCTCCAGCTGTGATCTCCCAGAGGAAGAGACAGAAAGGGTTGTATTCCCCAAAACTTTCCTGCAGTTATGAAATAAAGTTCAATAACTTTGTAATTTTTATTATGCAGAGAAAGATGGGGATGACCAGAAGGATGTTTTTGATGGAACTGGGAAGAAAAAAAGGTTTCAGAGTAGAAAGCGAGCTAAGGTAGGAAAATGTTTATGTCTTTTGAAATAACATGTAGTAATGCTGTTTGAAGCATTCTAGTTCAATAAATATAGTCGTGCAAGTGGCTGTGATTGAAGGTTTTGCCTATGATTTTGGTGGGTATACTTGTATCTTTCCGTTATAAATATGTTTCAGGAGTTCAGTGAGTGTTCCTAGTATGTGGTTTATTTCTATTGCCTTCTGAACAGGGAGCAGGGAAAGCACAAAACTTAGCAAAATTTCTAATTTTTCACGTTTAATATGTGCATTTCTAATTTATCTTAAATTTGTCAATTATCATCTGTCTGCATATAAATAGTGTCTTCAGCTCATCTGAATCAGTCATTGTTTATTTCCCCTTTGAAGTCAGGTTAAGATTAATCTGAATTTAATGGCCAATTTCAAAAATGAACAAAAGTTAAATATGCTGGAATGGAAATTGTGATGGGTTGAGGGGGGCATTTGTCTATATCATCTCTGGTATTATAGTATTTAACTTTTTTACTCTGATGTGAGTCTCAAAGTTATAGCTTATGCTTTGGTACAATCTGGAAGAGAAGTGGAGAAAAATCTTAGGAATAAAATACCACAGTTGTGGCATTTGAGAGTGAAAACATATTCCAGATTTAGATTTCTCTGGTGTATAAACTCATTCTGAAGGAAGCCTTCCTCCAAACTTTGCATAAGTGCTGGTTATGTCATTATGCAGTTTTTCAAAAGTTGCATCATTATATATGTTCTCTGAAAAGCTGGAGGAAAGTCAAATATTGATAATTTCTCTGGATCTGTACAAAGAGAGCATACAGCTGGGTCCTCCCTATAAAAGTTTATTTCCACAGACTTTTTTCAATCCTATAAACTTTGAAAGTCTGAGGAAGAAGGGAGGATGAGATAATTTGTAAAGCAAGATTCAAACAGGTATTGAACAGAAGTAGGCAATTAGTATCTGATGCAAAACTAGTAGAATTTCTGGGGAAAAAAGAAATGCTGAGTGCTGTTCTGCATCTTTCATTAATAATTTGTAGAGAACTGTGCGATTCTTTATCTGGGTTGCTTTGACACACAGGTATTTATTGCCAGTATTTCAGACTCTCTGTAAGTTGTATGAGGCAGGTGTTATGTTTAATTTCATCTTAGCTGCTACTGGATAAAACAAAACTATTTAACTATTAATTTTTGCTTTTGAAAATGCCAGAGGAAATGCTAAATTTGTTATGTTCTGTGCCAAGAAAATAGCACAGCTGTACAGGTACGAGAGGAAACAGGAGCACAGCAGCTAAACTGCTGCTGGGAGCATAGTTATGGCAAAGTTCCCAGCTCTGCAGCTTGGTACAAATACATAACATATGAATATTTTATGTTCATGAAGTGAAATAAACCACAGGAAGCAGAAGTTCTATGTCTCTAACTGTTTTTTTTGTTTTTTTTAACTCAAGTATAAAGATGTGACAGTTTAATTAAAGTGGGACCTAGTAGGGTTAAATAATAATAAACCCAACAGTATTTCATGGAGATTTACTTAATCTGTGTTTGTAGTCTTTTAGAAAAAAATAAATTAGGATTTATTATTTTTCAATGGACTCTGCTCTACAAGTTCCACTATACAGAGATAAAAAAATTGTGCTATAGCAGGACACATTTCTGAAGCATAGTCCTTTCAGTACCTTTCTTATAGCTCCAAAATACAGTCTGTTTATTGCATTGGAGAGTTATTTGATACAGTTTTCTATGGAGAGATTCCAGTATTTGTCATTGTGATTTCATGACTTAATAAAATTAGTGATTACTCATTTGAATAAGGATCACAGAGATAGGCCAAGGGATTTTCTTAGTTTTTTTGAAAGGTAATTTGCTTTGAAAGGTTGTGTAGTCTGCCTTTAACACCACACATCATGTTTTGAAGTCCATGCTAACCAACAATCTCCACCAGTGGTGTCCTCTCTGCTTCAACATGCTGCTGGCTCAACTTCTCCAGGTCTCACAGAGGTTGCAGAGCAACCTGTCAGGTCCATTGGAAATTTACTGTATATGCAGAAGGCTGTCACCATCATGGGCTAGCAGAAAGTCACAGAGACTTTCAAATGGATGTGGCTGCCATCCAGACAATTTATGTTCCAAGTCTAGCTTTCCTTCTGTAAAAATAGTGTCAAATAGTGACACTGCCTGTCTGTGTCTTTCCCACAAGGGGTTTAGGAATCTGTTGTCTGATAGAAATTAATTTTGGAATATATTTTCTAGATACTTAAGTCCTACAAGTTGATGGAAATGAAGAATTTTATCCTTTCTCTCATGTTTTTTGTGACAGTACCCTTGTGGGATGCGTAGGGAGCAGGAACACTCGGAATCATTCAAAATTTCCTATTAAGTCTCTATTTTTCTAAACTTGCTGAGAAACATCAGCGGGACAGATAGAAACTTACAGATCATCCTAAGTATGCACCTGAACTTTTCTTGAAATGTGACTTTGTCCCTGTCCATTATTTTCCTGTGACAAGTACAGAAGTGTCTTTTTAATCTTTGAAAGGATCACCTTTTAATCAAGTGGTCCTTTCCAATGTTGTTCAAGTACAATGACCGAAATTTACTGCAATAGCATTTGTGCTATTGTATTTTTAGGCAAAGTACACCATATAATGTACTGATTAACAATTCAAGCTGTACACCATCAGTTTTGTTCTACTGGCTTAGCAGCAAGGAAGTGGTGTTTAGATGGAGCACGTAGTTCATAAGATTTAATTTGTGGACATTTGGCAATGCCATGTGTAATGAACAGCTTCATATAAGTACAGAAAACTTAAGTATCCAGAAAGATATTACTAGCTGTAAAGTTTTAAATAATTATTCTTAATTGACCTTTTAATGTTGTAAAGTTTTCACACATTGATGAGGAATATTGGGAAAAGATTGTCAGGTGTTGTCAAGCAGCCTTTTAATTACGGTACTGCTTGCATAAGCAAAGTATTTTCAGAATTGCAAAGAATGTGTGTTAGGTTAGTGTCTATGGAAGGTAAATGATCCTTCAAGAAAGAAAATACTGCACTTACAGGAGCTGTCAGACTGTAGTCTTCACTCAAGGCAGAGTCAGTGACCAGAATAAATATATGGTGATATGAAAACTTAAGTGCTTCCCATATCCTAACATACAATATACACTACAATTTTCAGGAAGTGGATGGTAAGTAAATATAGAAATAACAGCTCTGTATCTGTGTACAGTTGGATTCAGTGAAAAAAAAAAGAAAACTTTTTGTGTACTTCTTGACAGTGATTCTGTCACTCATATTGTGGCTGAGAACAACTCTTACCTGGAGGTGCTGGACTGGCTGAAAGGACAGGCTGTGGGTGACAGCTCTAGGTTTGAACTACTGGACATCTCCTGGTTTACAGCCTGCATGGAAGCTGGAAGACCAGTTGATTCAGAAATGAAATACCGTCTCATGGTAAGACAGATCCTGCAGTGTGAATACAGCCATATTCAAAATTAATGGCTGTGATTTTATTTATTTTTAACCTAAAATGTATATAATTGTGCTGTGTTATTATTTTTGAATTTTAATTTTTTTTTTCTGTGAAATTGATATGAGTAATTCACACAGTTTGAATAGATTAAAAACACCTTCCATGCCTTCTTTATCAGCGTCTGGTAATGCCGAGTTACAGTATCATCACGGGTTGCAAACTGGTAATACAGAGTCACAGAATGGTTTGGGCTGGAAGGGAGCTTAGAGATCATCCAGCTTCCAGTGCCCTGCCATGGGCAGGGATACCTTCCACTAGATCAGGTTGCTCAAAGTCCCTGGCCTTGAACACTTCCAGGGATGGGGCAGCCACAGCTTCTCTGGGTAACCTGTTCCAGTGCCTCAACACCTTTACAAAAAAGAATTTCTTCTGCCAATCTAATTCAAATTTCCTCTCTGCCATTGTAAAGCCATTACACCCTGTCCTATCACTGTGCCCTTGTAACAAGTCTCTCTCCAGCTCTCTTGTAGCCCCTTTAATTACTGGAAGGCTTCTATTATGGCTTTCTGGTGCCTTAAGAACAGCCCCAGCTCCTCTGCAATATCCATCAATGAGGCACTTGTTGCTGTTCTGGTACTTGTGGTATCTGTTTAAATACATCAATATCACGGTAAATATCCCAGTGATAACAGTGTATTTTAATGGGCTGTTGATGGAATACTTGACCTCCTTAAAACAATCCAAAAATATTACAACCTTTGCTGTTGCAGGGTGATCAGCTAACAGCTGGGCCCTTGAAGGAAGAGAAGAGTGATGTAGTCTGTGGACAGGTGTTTACACACTTGGCACCATCAATTAAAATTGTGCTAAGACGAAAAACCAGTTTTATTATATTCTATTATCTCTCAATAGAAGCTGTAAATCAGAGGATATTGTAAATAGCAGGCTGATTATTTGATGCATGGTGTTTGACCTGGAAGCAATGGATGGTGATGTTTCCCTCTGATCTATATCTGACAAATTATCTGCTAATTTCTCCGATTGGAGCATAGTGAGGAGCAGGGGTACTCGGTACCTTGACACAGACTGTGAGTGATGGGGGTTTGGTGGGGATGCCAGGTGTGCTGTGCCCAGCTTGTGGCACTGAGTCATGAAATGGGCCCAGCACTGCAGGTGGATGAAGCTGTTCCCTCGCTCTGCACTGCCTGAGCCTCGCAGTGATGGGTTTCATGTGCACCAGCAGAGAAATTAATTCATACGTCAACAGAGCTACAAGTCTGATCTAAAGCTCTCTGAAGTAAAGTGAGGTATTCCTGCTGACTCCTGAGGGTCTGGATTAGGCTCTGTGTGAACTGTGACCACACTGGGACCACGGCAGGATGTGCAGCATGTGCTCTCCTCTGAGGCACAGAATGCCTGAATATTTAACAGGAACATTGCGCTGTTTGCTGCTTCTTCATTTTGGTATTTAGATTATGAAGGATGATTCATAAATACCATCCTTTCCCAAGGAAAACTGTAGCTCCTGTTTATTTTTTCCCAGTCATTTTGCATTTGCATTGCCAGAAAATATTTTCCAGGTTTTTTACATACAAGAATTACTGTTTAATAACAGTTTGGGTTGGGGGGAGGGGGGAGTGAATACACCAGATGGAGCTGTCGCTCTCAGACTCAGCATGATTCTATGACAGAATGTGTGTTTGTATTTTAAATCCTTCCAAGGATATATTTTTGCAATAAATTTATAACATTTTTCACTGAATCTGCTGGAGGGACAATAGTCCAAGGAAATTAATGCAAAAAGAAAAAAGAACCAAAAGGAAGCCTTGTAACTAAAGCTTTATTTTATGTTACAGGCCATAAAAACATAAATACAGGGAATGCAAAGAAGTTCTCTAAACAAGTAATACATCAAAACCATGAACAAAATCCTGTGAACATTCCTGAGAGTTTCACATCAGCATTAAAAGTAAACCAAATTACTTTTTATGTACATTCTGAATTTCACCAGTATGAGGAGACCTATCGATTCAGATAGCTCAGAAAATAAGTTTTAATAAATTTTTTTCTTTCCAAAGCAAGAAATGCCTTTGTCTTAATCCAAAATTCCTCCAACTTTTTTTTTAAGTCAATGAGAAGGCAACTGCTTTAGTTTTATATGAAACATCTTTTGGAATATTGGTGGAGCATAAACTTCTGAAAAAGGTATCAGCACTGTCAGGAGATCATTATTATACTTTGAGACTGACTTTGCAAGTAAAAGCTTCTGTTTTTATTGAAACATAAAGATTTTATGCTAATAAATATAGAGTACAATAAGGAAGCGAGTGACTATATTGTTATTTTCAAGGCTTATAGTTAAGACCAATCTTAATTATATAGTTGCTCTAAAGTAATAAACATTTTGTAAAACAAACAAGGAGAAAACAAGAATTCTAGGAGTGTAGCAAATTTAAAAATAATTTTATTGTTGCAGTGTCACCATGCTAATTCTTTTTTCTGCCTTGAGAAATGAGGAAAGATTGAAGTAAAGGTTAATTTTCTTTTTAAGTACTAGACCGAACTCATACATAATGTAGTTTAATTGGAATTTCACTGAAGACAAATTTGGTTCGTTATGTCAGACTTGTAAAATGTGAAATGAAAGTGAATTAACAAACCTTGAACTCAAGCTATATCATGAAGGTTTTGAAGTAAAAGGAATGGATTGCAGTGAGGGAATGTTTTGGGTGAAATCTTGTCCCCATGTAGTTTTGTGGTCAAATTCCCATTAATATCAATAGCAGTAAGATTTCATCTTTCAGATTCTACAGTAGCCTATTTGGAAGGTTATTCTTCATTCAGGACATTTGTTTTACTGCATTAGTAAAAAGAAATGCCCTTCTCCATGCAAAACAAGGGGAATAAAGTCAGAGTTACAGACCATTAGCTAACATCCTAATTTCAATTGTCATTAAAGTACATCTTTCTGTGGTAGTGAATGATCCAAGAGATGCTCTGATGTTAGTGATTTATAGAGAATAAAAGGTTGGTTGACCAGATTTAAGATGGACAGAATTATTATTGATTCATTCAGTCACAGCTGACTTTTAGGGTTAGTAGCCATCATTTAGTTTAATAAGCTTTGGAAATATGGTAGCCAAATATCTGCTTTAAAAGGGAAGCAAAATATTTCTGTGGCAAAGGTCAACCCTTATCCAGAGACAACTTTTCTGCCACAAGCAGATGGGCATCCTTGACAATAGCAGGACACGGACATGACTAGTTGAACAAGGGCATCCCCACGTGCTCAGAAGTCCTGATGTTTCCTGGTTAATGGAAGAGAAAGAGGCAGAGGGGAGGCTTTCAGAGTGATAAAAAGAGAGGAAGAGTTCTGCGAGGATTGCTGCATACTCCGCAGCATTAAGAACTGTGCTGTGACTGCATGTCTTCTGCCTTTTCCTCAGTAAGAACCTAGAAGTCGTTAGCTAATTAGTTTGGGGACTTGTTTGTTTTTTCTTTCCCTAGCAAGGAAAAGAGATTTATTTATTTGAACAAAGGATTTTTCTCCACATTAAGGAAAGAAAGTGCCATCTTTTGATGCTTTGTCTTCTCATGTGTCAGGAAAGCATCTCGCTCTGTTTCATTGTGAGAGAGGCTGTAAGTAATGGAAGAAATCCTTCATACTGACAGTCAGAGTTTTTCAGGAAATAAAAATGAAACTTATCATCTGTCTGCCTTCTCTTCAGCAAATGCTGGATATCAGAGGACTTTATTATTTGGTCAATGCTGCCTGGGCATTACAGAGCTCCTGGCTGGTTGTATCTGTGCACTTCACTCACTGCTGCTTCATTTTCTCCCTGTTATTTCCCTATGTCATTATACTTCTTGGTGTGTTAAAAAATAATTTGACAAAGAGCAAAGTAGTCCTCCACAAGATTAATTCTGCAACCAAGTCTGTAAGTCTGCTTTACAAATCGGTGTTAGTGGTAAAGGCTGTTTCTCCTGCTTATGCCATGTGGAAAATGTCACTCTGAAAGAGTAGCAAGTGACATTCACTGCAGCCCGGATGTAGGTAGAGGCTCTTACTAGCTCAAGTGATTAAGTAGCCTACTCCTTTGGATATTTTTCAGTGGTTGCCCTTGTGGTTTTTCAGCACAGTGCACTTCAATTTCATTTTAAAGTAGAGTTATCTAAAAAAAATAATTAATGCTTATACTTTTCCGTTTTTCTCTTATCTGTAGTTGTTTCTTCCCAGTACTAGAAATTATTTTTGATGCAATGAGTTTCCAGGATTCCTTCTTCTACTCTGCAATTGCTATTGATGGAAGTTTAGGTTTGTCCTGTAATCTGTACAAATGATTTTTTTCCCATCTGGTTTTCCCACCAAGTATCAGTTCAGATAGATCAGATAGATCATTTCTATAGTTCACATGCAGGCAACATAATATTCCCTGCAAATCAGACTGTAGTAATTATTGTTTGCCAGATGTTTTTGCTGTTAATTTCTATCCAAACTTTCTTCTGTTTTTATCCATAATCCAGTCCAATTAACTAAATGCATAACTCTTACTGATTAAGGAAAATGCTCAAATATCTCTGCTCAGGCAGGAATAGGATGTTTATGTCCAGTCTATCACACTCTTAAATGCATAGGTTTTCTGCATTAATTTTGCCCTCCTCCACAGTACCAGCTAATGCTGCATGTAGGGCTCCTGCTCTTTGTGTGTCTGTGTCTTAGTGAAGGTAACAGCTTATTAAAAGTTCTATTCAGTAACATTCTGTTTGTTCACAGTCTTTGCAGCTGGTACTATCATTTCAAGTAGTATATTAGCACTAATCAATCATAGTTTATATGATTTAAAATCAATTTAAAAATATAATTCATGAATGTGTGCAGAAGTGGATGAGTTGTATTGTCCTGACTGAAACCCATTCTGGTTATTCCCAAGTCTAGTCTTACACATAAAATAACTTTCTTCCTTTCAGGGTATGTTATGAAAACCACCATACAATTCACTGCTCCCTCAGTTGTACAAGCAAATACCTTTTGTGTGTGTGTGAATACTGTTATTTAACTTCTTTGTATCATATACAAAGGCAATGTAGCATGAAATTATAATTGAGGGTGTGGTTATAAGGATACACACATGCTTATCATTTGTTAGCCTTTTGTCTGTGTGGTTGAATACAGGGGAAAAAGGCTCATCATTCCGTTATTGGTGTAAAAATTTCTTTTATGTATCTTCATATTTTTATTGTTATTATTGAACCCTTTTGGATAGTGCAATGCAATAGGTTTTTGACACATCTGCCAAAAGTTTTCAAGCAAAAGGACCAAGAGCAAAAAAATACAGAGAACTGCTAAAGGTACTTCATGTTTCTGAAGTATTTCAGACTTGGCACATTGAAGAAAGTAAAGGATTTGAAGGACTGGATATATAAAGCAGCAGAAAACCAGTGTGAGATTGTCTTTTTCTAGGTGCTTCCTAGTCCAGACCTTCCTATATTGAGGACTTGTGCTCAGGACTCTCTTTTGCCAATGGGGATATGACTTCGAATCTTGCTTTAGTGAATCTGGAAAAGTGATGTCTGGATTGGATCAGCATCTATGGGAATTGGCTAAGGGAGAAACCACTGGCTGTTGGGTGAAAAAACAATGGTGATTATTCTTCTGTAGCTCTTTAAAAATGTTTCTTTCACTCTAAAATGACTCCGAAATTGAACATTTATCTTAATTAATTAAATCCAAAGGAAGAGTTTCCTATCATTTTACCTTCAAGAGGGGAGAACACTCTATTTCCAATTCAAACAAAAACTTTTCCTCCACGACTGAATTTAGCTAGAGACTGTGAAAAAGTCAGTTGAACATTTCTCTTTGTTCTAATATCCCTAATCTTGTACTGAATAATCTATTTTTTTCTGGGAAAACTCCATGTTTTAGAGCTTATCTGCTCTTAAAGCTTTGTAGTTTTTCAAACTTACTGCAATAGTGAGAGTAGTAGAGACACACAGCATTTAGATCGACTTTTTTTTTTTTAATGGCAGTGCCATTGTAAACTCCCTGCAAGAATTTACTGCAGAAAATCAAAAATCCCAGTAATCACCAGATAAAATGTACTGTCAGTCCAGCCAATATGAAATCAACTGTTTTGAATAGGAGAATGACAGGAATATTATTATTTTCTTGCCTGCTCTTCAAAGGTTTGTATTTTGGGCTCATGAAATGTAGTTGTTTGTGTTTTTAAGCTATTTGCCATATGTGTCACTAACTCTTCTTTTTTTACCCTTGTTAGGAACAATGCCAATCTCCTCCTCTGAACACACCTGAATTGGAAATGCCAGCATTTACTACAACAAAAGTATCTCAGTATTCATGCCAGAGGAAGACAACTTTAAATAACTACAACAAGAAATTCACGGTAATATTTATTCTATCCATAAAATAAAAACTAGTATAATTAGAATAATTACTATAATACTTGCCTCAGTATTTCTGTGGCACCCTCAGCAAATTCATGAGTAAACAGGCAGCATAATAACAATTAAAAAAGTTATAAATCTGCCATACTTAAATTAAAATTGAGTGCAAGCTTAATTGCATCCTCTAAGTATTGCTGAAAGCTTAACACAGTGGATCTTTAAATACATTAATAGCTTGTAAACACATGAATTTTTAAAACAAATGATAGAATAACATTCCAAAAATTCTTTTAGCCTTTCATCACACTCTTATTCGACATGCTGGAAGTATGATAAACAAAAGTTTGGTTTAGGTGAGTCCAAGGTTTTTCACAGTTACTGTGCTGCCTTTTGGTTTGTCCAAGTGTTCAGTTCTTCAAAGTATGGTTCTAAACTTCAGATTTTCACAACTGAGCAGACTGCATCTTAATTATTTTAACATCACAAAAGCCTCTTTGAATTGTCTAGTTAAAATAGAAATCTTGGAGACTGCCATATATCCTAGTTAAAATTGCACATTTCAGAGGATATGGAGGGTTTGAGTCCTCTGGTCTAAATTCCTCTGGAGTTATTGTGCTTAATGGCTCCTCCTGGCTGGCTCTAAATACTTAGTGACCACTGTTCAAAAGGAAACATTTCTCAGAGACTTTAATGTAGTGCAGTCTAAATATATCTGGCATAGTTACATGCATATGTTTCAAATATAGCATCAAACACTTCCTCAATTTTAAAGCTTTATTATTTATTTTGTTATTATTTACAATTTTTATTATTCTACTTCATGTGTTCCTGTAAATACATACAAACATTTCAAGAAAATATTATTTGTAAGATCCATATAAAGAGAATAGCAACAGATACCAGTTATTTGTGAATATAAACTCTTTACAAGGTAAATACTAAAACCTGTGGGAATTCAGAACTAAAGATAGACCTACAAGCAACTCAAGAATGTCTCAATCTGGGAATGCACAGTTAAAAATTAAACAACCTAAAATTTGGCTTGTAGTTATGCTTTGAAGTAATCAGCAAATACATCAAATATATGTTACTATGGTAGTCAAGTAGGTTAAACTGTTTGCTTATTTACAAAAAGTCCCTTTTTGAGCAATGTGATGGGAATTGAGTTTTGACCCTGTTTTGAGCCTGAGGTCGGACTAGAGACCTCCTGAGGTCCTTTCCAACATTCCCAAAACTGCTTCTTTTGAAATGGCTGTATTTCCCCACCTCCTGCTAGAAAAACAAGGCTGTGATTGTAACCATTTAACCTCTTAAAAGCAGCAGTTCTTTTTCACTGTTTATAAATATCAAATACAACCTGCTGTAGGGGAAAATGTCAGACCAAACATAGTATGACTGAAACATTATGTAAAATACCAAACTTCTCAGAGAAATAGGAAGTAAGTGTCATAGTTCTACACTTCCTGACAGCAGTAGAATGTGGGACCTGGCTCTTTGATGAATTTTCTATATTACCACATTTTGTCAGACATTCTAAAGGCAAAAAATTAAAAGGAATGTGATGGATAATGGCAAAGTAAAATGGTTGCTCCCAGAAGGCACAGAGTTGTTGATTTAATTGTCATTAGCATTTAGACCACATTCACAGAGGCAGTCCCTAAATTACTTCCAGGTTTATCAATGCAGCAGTCTTAATGTCAAAGTACAGCCTGTATTTGGTGAGTTTAGCTGAACACATTAGAAGTGGAGCAGTTCAATGATGGAGTACTGAGATTCCCTTCTGTTACCCTATGTATCAAACATTCTGAGTCTGGCTAGCCACTGGGCTTTGTGGTGACAAAGGTGTCAGTTTTTCATCTTCAACATATTTTCAGAGTAACTTCTCTGAGTTCATGCTGTGTTTTGTTTCTGGAGGTGGAACTGGGCAAGTTTACACAGCATCAGCATCTCAAGAGCTGTAATGGAACTCCTTAGGGCTGTTGCTCTTATTCCTCACAGCCAAAGCTGGCAATGACAGCTGAAGGGTTGGGTGTTTATGGACTAACAGAACTGGCCTGTGCCTTGGAGAACTGCCAATCAGTCTGCCTAATGTCACAGGAGCCTGATTTTTAGATTTGCTGTTGTTTGGTTGGCCTTGTATTAATCCTGTAATTCACATTCTCAAATAAAAGGGTTCCAAAAGATTTTTTCAGTGCAAGCCCTTAGCAAATGCACTGAAGCATTGGTATAATCCACTTGTGCATGCTGTGGGCAGTCAACCATTAAATGGCAGATTTTCCCTGGGTCAATACCATACATCCTGAAAATTGGGTCCAAACCATCTTGAGTTATGTGTTGATGATAGCATTTTGTTATAACACCCTTATTCTGTGAGTCAGGCTTGTTCCCTTTTCTTACAGGTTTTCTTTGTTAGCTTGTTTTCTGATCCCGCCCATAACAGGGGTACAAAGCTATTATTTGCCAATGTATTTTTTGATGAACTCTTGGATTCTTCCTTTTATGAACTTTGCCCTGATATGTTGTGTCCAGTTCCCCTTTCAAATAAGCAGTAGTTGTGTTTGAGAAAGTGTAGTAATTACATTGGAACAGTCACTGATGGTCAGCAATTTGGGTACAGCAGGATTTGTATGTCCTGGTTTCTTGGGAGAGGCACTTTGGAGGACTTGATTTCTGAAGAGATTGGTAATTACTGATCCTTTTTAATCATCCTGAGTCCTGTTCTGTGTTTATTTTATCATGACAGACTACTTATTTTAAAAAATAGCAGAAATAGTTGATGAGAGCTCATGAAGAAAAAGTGGTGGTTTAATATACTAGGTGCAATTTCTATGTTCAAATATCTCATGTTTCCTGTCTGTTTTAATAGCCAGAAAATAACTTACAGAAAGTTACAACGAACCAGTTTTACACATGGAAGAAGCTACAGAAGGGTTGACAAAAGTTGCAGATGCCAAAGTTTCATTATTGTGCTCAGTATGGGGCAAATCCCAGTCAAATAATTTATAAGCTGTTGTGTAGTAAGACTTGTTGTGTGAAGAATACACTAAGAACGTCAGAGGCCAAGGAGTAAGTAGACAGTGGAGCCATGTTTCAGTTCATGGAGTAGAAATGCAGTGTTTCAGACTTGGTGTTTGTGCAGGGTTTGGGTCCCAGTGCCCAGTGTCCCATGGCCTCAGGGTGTGCAGGCTGAGCCCTGACACAGCCTTTGCTGCCCTGGCTGGTCCAGGAATGCACCTGAACCCATCACCCTGCTCACAGCTGAGCTGTGGCTGCCCAACTCAGGGTAAAGCTGCAAAACAAAAGAGGAGCTGCTTTGAGTAGAGTCTGTATCTTAGCAAGTTTCCTTTATGTTTGTCTTAAATATTAACATTATTGTGGAATATAATATTACAATACTGTTCTATGGCTTATTTCGAGCTATCTTCACTTTCCCACTGGTAATATACACTTGGAGGCTGCTTTGTGTTTTCTTGTGTTAAAATAAAAGGAGTCATTCTGCTGTGCCCGGGAGGGGTTGTTGGATTTGAATACTAATATCAGACTGCAATGAAATTCAGAAAGACATTATTCTGTGAGGAAAATACAATTTAATTCTTACAGAAGAAACTAATTAAGTCAGAGGCAAATGGTTCTGTGATTCTGAGGCTTATTGCTAATGCTACTGGATGTTGCTTTGCTTTGGTTGTTACTCATGGTAATGAGAATGTGGATGTTTAGCATGGGAAAGATGCCTGGTTTCCTTTCCACTATGTTAGAGAAAAATAAAAAAGAAATATTTCTTCTTTTGTATCTACAGAAAAATGTATCAGTTATGCCAGTGGCTTAAGCAGTTATTATGATTATTATTATTTCATTTTAAAACATATCTCAGAAGATCCTCAATTTTATTTTTATAATGAACTTGGGAGCTGTGTAGTAGAAAACCACTAACTGAATGGATACTCTTAATAACATGTAGTGTCCCACTGACATAGCTTGCTTCAGTAAAAATTCTGTGGTCTGTACCTCTGAATTATAATGTGAATGTGTGCAAAGTGTATACCTATTCAAAATAATTGATTGTTTGGTCTAAGGAGTAAGTATGTCTTCAGATTTTTAAGACAAATGGGGAAGCGTTTCCTAAAATACCGAGTATAAATACATCTTTACTTTTCAGCAGTTTAAATTTGCATGATACATCAAGTGGATGTTGTTTTCTTTGACCATATTAATATCCGTAATATACGTTTTGTATTTTATATTTCTTATTACACAGTGCATCTATTATGTAGGCCATTGTTATGGGATTAACACTCTAACTGCATTTCTGTGCTGTGTCAGCAGACATTTTTTCACATTTGTATTGCTTTCTTTTACATAATGCGGAATAGTACAAAAACTTCTCATGAATTCCACTGTTTCAAGAAATGAACTTGTTATTGTTCATTGATATGAGGAGCAACTAGAACTAACATTTATTTCTAGCAATAGCGTTTATGCAGGGACCCTGAGGTCATGCACATTGTGAGAGCATTGAAGCCCTGGAGTGTTCACAGTCCTAATAGGGAGTGAGTGGAAGATGCCAAGAGAAGCAATGGTAGGGAGGTGTGGAGCAGCTTTCCAAGGTCTCACAGCAAAGTTGTGAGTGTAGGCATGGCAGTAAGCCAAGTGCCTTTCACGAAGTTATAATAAATTCTTTACAAAACAGATTAGATTTAAAATATGATTTTTTGGTGTAGTATTTGTGATTTTTGCTCTAGCAGTGTCTTAAACTGAGTTTATTAAAGACTCTTTTGCAAGTAGCAATGGACCTGCTCTGACACTGTTGTTGAAATGAGCAGGATAGTATGAAATAGACCATGGGACCATTAATTTGTTTTGCTTTTCCGCATGACTTGTACTCTGATAATCATGCTGAATGTTATTGGATCAGCTGTTCAGCAAATTGAAACTAGCATGGTCTTAGTGATTATTATTTTTTTCTGAGAATCATTCTCATGTATTTGTTGAGAATCTTGCTCTTTTTGTTGGTTTCACATAAGTGACTTTTAGCATTTATAGTATTTTAGTCTGTATTTTTTGCATATGTAATGTGATGTGATTACTGGTAACTTTGTGTTGTTAATGATATTTTATCTCACTAGTTCTTAAATACCAGATATTAACTGAGATTCAGAATTCCTCTCTACACCTGTCACCTTTCTTATTTTTAATACCATTCAGCAAAATCTTAGTGTTCTTTTGCATCTGACCAACTGGAATCTGAAAGTGCATTTAACCCCCAAATTTTTCCAAAGTCCAAGTCTCATCAACAAACATTCCACAATTTCAGAGAAGTAGTAAAATTTTCAACAACTGAGGAACTGAAATGTAGCCCAGGTCTGTTCCATATTTAATTAGAGCAGACCCTGCAGAGTACTCTGAAGATAATGAAATTCCCATGTGCTGGCAATCTCTGGAAATTTAGTTTCTTTTTAAACAGGTAATCTGAATATTGATCTGATTGATAAGGTGAAGGTGAGGTGCTTCATATAAGACACATAATAGTTTAGAATAAATGGTCAATAACTTTCCTTTTTATATCACCATGAGTAGATATAACCAGAGATCTATTAGATTGTAGATTTTTCTTAAATAGTATTAGAGTTTTATGTGCTTTTCCCCTCTAGAATGTTACTCAATATCAACTATACTATTTAATAGACAGCAAGTTCAGTTGCTGTTCTTTTTTTTAGAAAAAGAATGTTTTTATCATAAAGAATGTTAAAAGTAGTTTTATGTTAAAAGACAGATCTGTAATTAGTTGCAGCATTTGCAGGCAATGTGATTTTTTTCACTGAGAATAATGAATATTCCATACTCTTTAATTGTTTATTTTAAATAGCTTAATGAGCTTCACAGAGGGAGGAAAACACTGAAAAATGTAAACTAGAGTCATAAAAATGCTTTAATTATATTTTCTCATTGACTGTCAAGAGCCTCTGAATAAAATGCTTCATGTGATTTTATTTTTCAATAGTGATGGTGACACAGCTTTTCTGAGACCTGCCCTCCTGCCAGTGGGAAGGGACTGACACCTCTCCACAGCAGGGCTGGTGCTGGTATATGCAGACACAATTATCACCATCGCTGATTATTCAGTGTGGAACACTTATCAGATGGGCATGTGGGAGGCTGCCTTTTGGGAGTGAGAAAAAACATCCCAGGACTTTTTGAGCACTCTAATGAAGAAGATGGCTTTGCCAGTCTCTGCCATTATTAACACATGCTGCTGAGCAGCTGCTTTTGGGAACCACTTTTCTGGCTATGTTTATCAGTATAAACTGTTTAAAACAGAATGTAGCAATTATATATTTTTAGCTCTGCCCCTGATTAATCCTTTTAGTATTAACTGGAGTAAGAAATTTCTTGCCAGGCACTGCTTTCTTGAGTATTTATGCGTACAAATTATAAAGAAAGAAAAAGAAACCAAAAGTAATCTTTATTTTGTGAGTTGAACTGTAAATCTCACTTGAAGCAACAATTACCATATTCTATTCCATTGTAAAAAAGAATCTTTGGAGCTGATAAAGAATAAAAAGTGATAGAACTTGGGAGAATATCCAGAAAACGCCACAGCAGAGGAAACATCTGACTCCTGTTATCCCACTTGCAAAGCAAATGGGGAAATATATTTTACAGTACTGTCTGTGCTGTCTTTTTTTCCATATACAAGTTGGGATGAATCCATGTTGCTCGTGACCTCAAACTGGCAGTTTCACCTTTTTCTGCATTAGTTCTCTTTCTAAATGGAAACTATAATGTGCCTGTCTTTTATCAAAAAGTCTGTAATTACATGCAACATAATCTGTCGACTAAATAAAGATCTTAAATGTGAAAAAAAAAAAAAAGTGGTGGAATAAATCCAACAATTAGCTACTGCAAAAGATTGAGACAGATGTTAGGTAGCTAAGGCTTGTGCATTATTTTTCTAATAGATTGGTGGTTTTGTTTTTTTGGTTTTTTCTTTCCCCAAAGGAGCATTCTCTCTCCTCTTTTTGATTCCTTATACCCAAGGGCTAGTTGAGTGTAAATGGCAGTCGAAACTTCCAGATCAGGCATGTTGCAAAACAGCTGTCCTTCTCATGAGCTCTTTCATGAAATGTTATGAAAATGGAATTTCACAGCCCTTACTAATGAGTGTAGCTGGTAAATAAATATGCAGTCAAGGGAAGAATTCTTAGAGTGAGACAGAAAACAGGTGATTGATTCTTAGGAAGACTAAGGAGTAAGGTTATAGTGGTGATATAGAATAAAGTAAATTGTTGCAAGCCCTATTTTTATACACTTTAACATATTAGTGCAGGAAAAAAAAGGGGAAACTAAGTGGTTCAGCTACAGTATCTATTTCCTTCTAAGGAAATGCTGTCAAAACAATCTAGATCTCATAATGTTATTTTGTTAAAAGGAATGTTTTGCAAATTGTAGTGTAAGCAAAGACAGTGTTTCCTTGAAGATTTAGAGTAAAACCTTCATTTTTTTTCAATGAGACTATAATGTTTATTATATAAACAACACACCATGTCAGATGCTCTATTTTTATAGAACTGACCCAGTAAAGAAATCTAATATGTAACTGATCTACATTCATTGTGAAAGGTGTGTTTAATTTTAAGGAATTGTTCTATTTTAGGGATCTAAATGATGGTAGCTCAATTAAAATCTTGTTGTTGTTTAAAGAAGGCTGTATTCATTCAATGCAGGGTGATAGATGCTGTTTTCTATTCCATAAATGTAATAAAGAGCTGACTTCACTGCATTTGCTGTCATGTCAGTAAGTGGGCTTGGGACAGATTCACCTGGAGATATTACACATGCAGCATTTAGGATGTACAAGGCCTGCTGGTTTTTACTGGCCTTTATTTTCCAATATAAAGCACACGAAGGAAAATCTAAAATTATTTTTCTTTAAACTATATAAACTTTATATTCACATTATATTATACATATTTATATATAATATATATTATTATGTATTAATATAATATATTATTATATATTATATAAAAAGATATATGTAATAAATATTTTAATAGATATATTATATATTATATATATAATTCATATTATATTTATATAAACTGTATATTCATTACAAATTAAATGTAATTGAGACTAAACATGAACAGTGAGGGCAAGAAAAAGACACTTAATCTTTTTCCTTTCTACTTTCTACTGCAGTCATTGCTCTGGTAAGCCATTTGTTGTCTCTTGATTTTACTTATATCTATTCCAAAAGCATTTCTGAGCGGGCACTCCCCTACAGCTCTGGGAAGTGGTAATTGCAGGCAGATGCACACTGACAGCCATTTCTCTGGGTTCTACATAAATATTCTGAACAATGAAAGTCTTTTCTAGTAATGGTCCACTCTCAAGCATTTTGCATTCTTGAACTTTTTTGAGTTTTGTGCAAGATTTCACTCAGAACTTGTTTTTCCAGCTGCTAATCTGACTAAAAAGTTTTGTAAGTCCCTAGGCTATTCACAAAATTATTTTGCAGCATTGGTTCTCTCTCAAAAGCAGATATTCTACAGTGGCAAACAGCAACAAAATTCCTCTACACTACTGTGTGGTCTGTTCCCTGCATTTAATTTCTAAAATTTGCTGCTATTAAAATATATATATATATTTATTTATATTCTGGGAGGAAAACGGACCTTATATGGATCATTTAGAAAAAAACCAACAATACAGACATTCTTCAGGTATTTTTGAATGCAATGTTAAATAAACCAAACATGGATAGCTAAAGAACCATAAGGTAAATATGTTTCTATTTGCAAGATTATACGTCTGAAAAATAGGAAAATGAGAGTTTGTGGCCTAAATCACCAAGTAGAAGAATGGCTACATGTTCAAAACAATGAAGGTGGTTTCTAATATTGCCATGGATTCCTATTTTGTTGTGTCTGAAAATGCAGATGTTACATGCTGATCCAATGGATTACTTATGTTTGGGCATAATTCTAAAAATTATGGCTCTACTTGACACTGATTTATAAAATTTGCAGAGAATAAAGAAGGCAAATCTCACAAAAGGTTTTCAAGCTTAGCTCTGCTACAGATCAAAAAATTTTCTTACATTTGTCTCTAAAATACCACTTTTATGATACCTGGAAAACTTCAAGCTGCTAGAAAACTAGTCTGCTTTTTTTATGAACTCTATCTTTTCACCCTAGTGTAAAGAAGTAATTATTGAGTTAGCATACAAAGCAACCTTTCTAAGGAGCATACTGAATATTTTAAGCTTCTATTAAACTTTAACTCTTTTTTTCTCTACCTCCCCCTGTCCCAGGATGCCTTTGAGGTAATGGCTGAAAATTACGAATTCAAAGAAAATGAAATACTCTGCCTGGAATTTTTAAGGGCAGCTTCTTTGCTGAAATCTCTTCCATTTTCAGTAACCAGAATGAAAGATATACAAGGGTTGCCCTGTGTGGGAGACCAAGTCAGAGATATCATTGAGGTAATGTACTTCTGAATTATCTGCCAATTGATTCTTTTACAGATCAACATTTACAGGTCACAGAGAGGAGCACTGGTATCTGTGGCACACAACCTTCTGCATTTTCTGTGGTAACAATGTGTTGTCCATGTTGCTAAGGATGGAGTGATTTTTGGAAACCTTTTGTCATAACACAAGGCTTGGTCATGGAATCCCTACTCTTAGGAATGAGAGTAACAAGTGAATAAATACAAGGGAATAAATAAAGTGGTATCAGCTTTGCATGTAATTTCTAAGGGCTCACTCTGATTTGGGTGCAACAGGTTCTGTTAATAGTTTTGTTCATGTGACTTCTGCCCTTGGCAACATCACTTTACTCACCTGAATGCTTTATTAGAAATACTATTTTTTGTGGAAACACTAAATATTTTAGTACTTTAATGTTAAATCTTACTTTGCTATGTTATAGCAAGTTATATATAGTTATAGCAGAGCCTTTTATCCAGGTGATGGATGAACTCTACATTCTTACTGGAACTTGAAGTATTCCCTACATTTTTATTTAGTTCTCGGCCTTTTCAAGACCCACATTTCTGAGTGCTGCTATTCCAGCAGGCAGCTGGTCAGGGGTGTCAGCTATTTGGAGGGGTCATTGCTGAGTGTTGTTCTTTCCTCTGGCTCCTCATTTGCCCCATTCCCCCAGTTAAGAATGCAGCCCCTGAAGTGCTTTTAGTACCTTCTGTTGGGGGCTGGGATTGCAGTCATGATACCACAGAAAATAGGATGGATTGTTGGGCTTATATGTGGTTTTCTTTGTTAGTTTTGTTTTTAATTTTTATCAGAAGCACTAAAAGAATAGTACACTCCAGAAAAAATGTATTGGTTCTTACAACAGTCTTATTTTTGAGAGAAGGAAACTCAACCAAATAACAAAATCTAATTTTCAGGACAAGTCATTGATAGCTTATGATAAATAACAGCTTTCTGGATGTGACTTTATGAGTAAATAAGTACTGTGAAATATATTCCATGGTCCCAGTTTCTACTTCACCCTTGAGTAAATTTATGAGTAAGTAAGTACTGTGAAATTTATTCTGTGGTTCCAGTTTCTCCTTCATCCTTCAGTAATTTTCTGTCTTTAAAAGGGTTGCAGAATTTGATCCTAAGGGAATAAAAGAATATGCTTGTTGGGGGTTCTCTTTATTGATTGATAAAGATTGATAAAACTTGATTTTACATTATTTCACTAAATCTTATAATTGTGATAAGATCTTACGATTGATTTTTAAATTTATTTTTTATAAGTAGTATTTTTCTTTGTTTAGGAGATCATTGAAGAAGGAGAGAGTTCTAGAGTTAAAGAAGTGTTAAATGATGAGCGATACAAAGCATTTAAGGTAAATCCTTTGAGTTTTCTTGCTGTTGTTTAAAATTTCCTTCCCTTTAGTAGAACTTGGACAAACCCATCAATTTTATTATAAAGGGACAACCAATGTCAAGTACAAAGAAATACAAAGATCTTGAAAAAAAGAAAGGGAAATTGGGAAACAATCCTGATAAGGAATAATGTGAAATAAATTTCTATTTTAATTAATGTGATGTATAAATAGCTGGTCTTAAGTAATGTAATGAAACTTACTCTTTGCTGTAAGTTTAATGTGATGTTGGGTTTATTTCTGCCTCAGCTGTTTATCATTTTAACACTACTTCATTTTATTCCGGAATTAAGAAAATACCACGTGAAGAAGATGACTCATATCCATTGTAACTCTCTTTGGTGTGAGGCAGGAGGTCTGGAGATGTTTCTTCTTCAGGCAGATTGTCTTAGTCACACAACTTCATTGTTGCAGGGTATCTAAACAACATAAATACTGCAGTTCTCATTACTGACATATTTATTGAATTCGCCATTGGAAACACATAAGATGAGCAAACATTTTTTTCAATTTTTATCTGCATTTTTGATCTTTATAAATATTCTCTGTCTTCAAAAAAATTAAAACAGAGTAAGACAAATGGGACTGTTTCATTCTCCCTGGCATCACTCACTTTTCAGCAATCCAAAGGTTCTCCCATTCTCTCTGACCTGCAATACATGTGGAAAAATGTTCAGAGACAGTTGTTGATGCCATCTCTAGCAATATTCAAAAAGAGATGTAGATTCACATGTATAGCAGGATTCAAGAAGCAAACTTGATTATTAATGCATGATTGAATTACAGCACGACTGAGGAACAGCTATTAAATCTTACATTTCAGGGTTTAAGAAAATCTCTTGGAGATTAGAATAAAACCCATCAGGAGACAAATTATCTCAAATATGCCTTATGCCTTGTTTAATATGAAAAAGTACAACAAACTTACTTAAGTAGCTCTCTTAGCTGGGCATACATCTCAACATTTTGTCTAAATTAGTTGTAGCCAGTTGTTTCCACCAATTTTTAAATGAGATTCTAAGAAGAATTTCATATTAGTGAATTCCTAGATTTTACTGTTCAGCATAGTCCTGGTGCCTGCTGCTTCACTTATCATGGCTTAAAAAATCACTGCTGGCCCCAGAAACATGGTTATCAAATGACTGAGTTAAATTGTAGTCAATGTTTAAGATGTAGGGACACGAATTGGCAGGGTCAGTTTGCCTCCTTACAGAAGTGGATGCTGCAGAGTGAGTTTGTGAAATTCATTACACCAGCTGAAAAGAAGCACTGCCCCCCCCCGAACTGAAGAAATGGGCTCCCTGTTACTTGTGCTGCACTGCTGGCAGCATCTGTAGCTTCTATAAAATGCTAAATAAGGATGGATCTTAGCAGCGAAAGAAAAAACCACCACTTTTGGGTTTTTTTTCCCTAAAACTTTGGGTGCATAGAATCCTTTTTCTTTAGTTCTCTGTCTTGGTGTTAATTAAGCCTCCTAGAATCATTTGAAGCTAGTAATAGACCCTTTTGAAAATATTTCAGTGCTATAAAAAACATTAAAAGATAGCAATCGAAGTATTTAAAAAATCATATCCTTTTAGAGGCACCCATGATTCAGACAAAGAGTAGGTAATTTCTCACATTATATACAAAATGTAGGGCAATTCCTATTTAATGTTCTCCGTTATTTTAATTTTTCTCTTTTTTTAATCTTAATAATTTCCAAGGAATTAATATCTTCACAAAAACACAAAATAAACCTAACAAGCTTGGAATTCAGAGGCTGTAGATTTATTGGAAAGGAGCAGTTATTCATGTCTTACACAGCTACTCATTGCATTCCATAGAAGCACAAAGAAAGCGTGGAGACCTACAGTATTGACAAACTGAACATAAAGAACGTGCTTTTAAGCAAGCATGAAAGTTTTCCCTCTTGCTTTCATATCAGTGTTCGTCTGAGATATCGATCCATAGAATAATGCTTACAACTGTGACATTTTTGCTTTACATCCTCTCATGGGTAATAAGTTAGTGAACAACATCACTTCGTAATAGATGGAATATGACCACACAAAAATTTCTGCTGGACTGGTAGATTTTGGGTTGTTTTATGTTGTTATTTTGTGTGTCAGTTTTTTGGTTTGTTTGGGGATGTGTGTGGGGAGTTTTGGTTTTTATTTTGGTTTTATTTGTTTGTTTGGGTTTTTGGTTGTTTTCTTTTCTTTTGTTTGTTTGGTTTTGGTTTTTTTGCTTTTTTATTTTGAGAGCTGGTAGTGCATATAGCACAAAGTTGTAATCTCAGTCAAACTATGAAGATAATCTTGTGACATCTGATGACATTTATCAGGTCAGTGTCAGGGAATCAGAGCTACCTAATGTTGCTGTTTGCATTTCTATTCAGAAATTAAGTAAAAATAACGATCACTACCCTTATTTTAAACCTTAGTTAAAAGTGTACATTTTAGTAAATTACATTCAGGTGCTGGACTACTACTGTATTTTTGTTTAGATTTCACGATAATGAGAACTGTCCATGTATAAAACCAGTTCTCTGTTCAATGTAGTCATGCAAAGAAGGGAAGCTGAATTTGTATGTTTATATCACACTGTTTATCTTCAATGTAGGATTAACTCTGCCCATTGCTTTCCTTGTGAAACCTTGTTGTTATTTACTTATTTATTACTTCACTGCTTCTTTAGAAAACAACTCTGAAATGTTTTTCTACTGACCGTAGCAATTTACCTCAGTCTTTGGAGTGGGAGTGAAGACTTCTGAGAAATGGTTCAGAATGGGTTTGCGAACTGTGCAAGAGGTGAAAGCTGACAAGACCCTGAAGCTGTCAAAAATGCAGAAAGCAGGTAAGGTGGAAGTGTCATAAAAACTTGTATCTCAGTGCTCTAAGAACTTGCTAACAGAATCACAGGGGAAGGCAAAGCTCATGTATAAATCTGCTCTCTTGCTGCAGTCTTGTGAATACTGAATTATTAGGTGAAAATATTTGAACCAGCTGAGCTTGTAATTAAAAATGGTGTCATTCAAAACATAGGAGTATGCATATTTTTAAATTGCTTGGACAGATGCCAAATGAAATCTCTTATTCAGAAAACTATTAATGGTTCATTATAGCACAGGTTGTGAAAGAATTACAAAATTGGGGAAGTGCAGAACTAATTTTCAGAGATCTGTCTCCCTCAAGGCGGCCCTACTTTACTGATAAATCTAGACTTGTAATAAAGTACTTACAAATTTTTTTGTTTAATCCTAGCTTTAAATGGTTAAACATGGTCACGTGAGTAACATTGTTTCCCCACAGATTTTGTGTGCATGCACTGTTTCCCTAAAAAAATGAATTAATTTAAACAAAGAAATTAGTTACATTAAGGAAAACATATTCTATAGCATGACCTTAAAATAATGTAACTTTATTTTTGCATTAAATTCATGTGATTTACATCACCTTATAATTCCTTGGATCAGCTTTCTTATATTCATGCTTCTTTGTCCCTTTTTCTTTCACGTGTCATATTCAAATGTGAAGCAAGTTGCCATACTGGGTTCTTTCGAAGCAAGCTCTGTGATCAGAAATAAGATAGCTGGGATATTTCACATACTTCTGATCTCTGGACTTGTGTAGAACACCAATATTTTGGGAAGACTGCCTTTTGAAACAGTACATCCAAAAATGCCATGGATGGGAGCTGGTAGGGAAGTCAGAGTAATTTATAAATATTCAGGTCCTAAGAAAGTGGCACAATTATTGTGACTGCTGTGTTGACAAATTACATTACAAATTATGACAAAACTATATATAAACTCTAAGGACAAAGATGAGGGAAGAAAGAGGCTGTCTCTGGCCTGTGATTCCTTGTACCCACACCACCTGTGATTTGGGCCATAAATAATGCTGTGTAGATTTTAATATTTCTGTGGAGTGATCAGCACTTTTTCCCTTTGATTTCCAGGGTTTCTCTACTATGAGGACCTTGTTAGCTGTGTGTCTAAGGCAGAAGCAGATGCAGTAACCTTGATTGTCAAGAATACTGTGTGCACGTTTCTACCAGATGCTTTAGTTACCATAACTGGTGGTTTCAGGAGGTGAGTGAAAAAAAATGAGGTCATTTGACTGTTTTATGCAGGTGCATAAAAAAACATGTTTGTGTCTTGGAAAAATCGAAGAAGTTTCATGGGAAAATATCAGAGTTTTTTTTCAACAGTTTTTTTGGTGAGTTTTTTTGTTGGTTTGTTTTTTTCCAAACAGGAGAGCAGTTTTATGACAGTCCCAGTTCCTGTGTTTTGTTGCTGTAGATGGTTAGTTTTACTGGATCTGAATTCCCAGGGCTGAGACTATTGCAAGGCCATGCTTGAAGAAAAGATACAATAGGCTTATGGCAGTCTTGGTTTGGTTTTTGGGGGGAACGGTTTAAGGAGATCTTAGTCACATGAGTTTGAAATGTGCTGAAGCAGAGTTTGTAGTGTTAGAAGTATACTTGGAGTAAACAGCTACTAAAATGACTATAAAGCACTGACTAAGTCAAGTATATACTAACATCTGCATAGGTGGGATGATCTCAGAATTCCTTTCCTGGGTGATTTTTGTTACAAATACTTTTGGTCTTGCTCTGCAAAACCAAACCCAAAGCTGTTGTTCAGAACAATTAATTCTTTCAGAACTTGAGAGCTTTCTTACAGCCACACAACACAGTACTGAGCCTGGAAATAGTCTTCAGGAGTTCTGGTTTCCTTGCTCTATTCTCGGTCCCCTATTATGTCCTTCTTGCTCTACATGTTATGCTCTCAAACAAAACAGAATATAGTCAGCACTAGCTCTTGCTGCTGAATTTGTTACTTTCTTAAGCTTTGACTATATTTTAAATATAAAACTATCATTCAAAGATACTTATTCTTGTAGAACTGAAAATATACGATTGTGTGACTCTCATGCACCTAAAACTGTTATAAGAGCAAAAGAAAGTTAAGTAGACTAAGGCGAGGCTTTGTTTTAGGTAATTTTTCATATTGCACTTCTTAAGAAGTTGTTCAAGTATCTTGGATATTGCATCATGAAGAATAATTAGTGTATCTTGTCTTTTTTAATCTTTGTGGGAGGTTAATTTTTCCATGCTGTATCAGTCTTCAGGAAAGTTTTTTCCCTGTCTCTCTTATTGTTAATTCTGTCTTAACATGAACCTGAGTGTAGATCCCTATCTCCTTGCTTGAATTTTATATTATCTTTTAGAAATGAGGATTTGATACTCTGTAACATTTGTAGATAAGAATTATTAATAGAAAAGCAATGAAGAGAGCTAAGGACAGGGTAACTGTATTTGTCAGGCACCACTGCCATACTTCTGTATATTACAATGCAAAAAATTCTTTCCTGTGTGCAGTGACATTTCCTACAAGGCAAAGGAATGCATAAAGTAATGACATGGGACAGGATTCTGGTCTTTCTGTTTTGTACCAGGAAAATAATTTAAAGATATCTCTTCTTTCAATCTTGGAGATAAGGTGAAACAGCTGAGACAAAGAAACACTTTGAGAGATTATTTTACAGGCTCATGCAGTGATAAATAACCAAGGTTATTGTGGCACCTTCGTTTCAGAAATAAGACTTCTATATGGCATGTGGAAGTACATTTATCTAACTGTGTTGGCACATGCTCATAGAGGAGAGACTGTGTGATTGAATGTCTGAAGAATATTACCCTTTCCAAACTTTGGAATATACACAAGAATTTGTGGTTTATTTAATCAAGCTTGTCGTGTGGTTTCTGGCTGAACTTCTTGGTAAATCATAGAATATCTGATCACAAGTTCTGCTCCTGACAAAAAGCTCTATTTGATCTTTTGATATTAGATATTCCTAATAAGAGTATTCTTTTGGAGGTTGTAGATGTTCTGCAATGAGGTTAGAATACCTGACATAACACCAAATTTATTTCAGGTTCTCAGAGTAAATGTATTTGAAGTTCTATTATATAAATTATTTTCTTTCTCCTCAGATCTAGGACTAAAATAGTGCTAGACTTACTTGCTAAACTAACAGGATTCATTTTTTAAAAGATTCTTGCATTAAGTTTTTAGGCAAACTCCTAAGCAGAGATTGCTTCTTCTACTTACACTTTGTTTGTACATTTTCATTCACACTGTTCTTAGGTACAGTTATTTCCATGCTTTTTTTTTTTTACTCTGAAACACAAACTCTGGTAAGGGAAGATATAGACTGTATCTAGGTACTCAAGTCCAAATACTGTAATTTCTGCTCATTTTTTTCTACTGCTGTTAAAAGAAGTAAAATTTTTGTATGCTGGTATTTAAGTTTTTTTCCAGGGAGAAATCTGCTATAAAGGAGCTGTGAGGCAAGCTGCTTGCTGAACATTCAAGCTGATGTGGTAGTTTGCTTACACTCAAATTTAAGCAGATCCTGGAACAGTCTAACAATAATTCCAGCAAGAGACTGGAGAGACTGCTTGCCTATCATTCACAAGCACAGCCTTTCCTCTGATGAGCTGTAGCCTACTTTGGATGAGAGTTTTAACCTGGAGATGTTCTAATCTGATCTGGCTGGTTTTAAAGCTTAGTAAAACAGCTTTGCTTTCCCAAACTCCCTAAGATTAGAGATGTTTGAACTGGAGGCATTGATATGCTGCATGTAAAAATATTCTCTGGCAGGAGTTAGAAGCACTGCAACAATGAAAGTACAGGGATCATCACAAGTTTCTGCTTTGAGTTTTCTGTAATCCATTAAAAATTAAGTTGGGAAAGAAGAAAATCAAATTGATGGCTAGCCAAGTCAATTTAAAAGATAATCTATTGGAGTAATTCAGATACTTCCTTTTGTCATTAGATCTTTGATTATTTTTCCAGTCATTTCATCTATTACTAGCCACAATGAATGATGAAGTAGAAACTGATGAATAAGGTGTTTGGGAGTCACAGACAAAAAGAACTTTGTAAGAACCCATGAAACTTAATAAAATTGAGTACTCAGCAGAGTATATACTTTGAAAGTCTTTCAAAAGCTGGTTGATTCGAAGTTTTTTACATGTCATACACAACTTGAGCCTTTCCTACTTTCGCAGACTTGTTACCTGGTTAGAAGGATGCTGTTTAGCTATGTATCTGTCTCATCTCTAAAACTAGTTCTAGTGGTGGGTCCAGCGTGGAGCTGGAAATGGAGGTGGCTGATTTCTGCAAAGTCAGGAGTTTTACACTCTGTATGTAGAGCCAGAAAACACCCCACCTTAGTCTTACAGTTCCCATGATCACCTTATACCTTCTGGAATGAATTTGTAAGAATTTTTACAATGTTTAGTGTTTTCTGTTTCCTATCAATTCTGATGGTGACTACTAGTAAGTAGGCCAGAGCAACACAAATAATGTTACAAAGCAAGATATGAAATCTCAGACTGTAGTATTTTGGGACTGTTAAACCAAGTCTCTTGTATAGGCAGTTTCTTTTTCTAAAACTTAATTGGAAAAAATGAGACTGAAAACCAAAACTAGGAGTTTCTTCGCCAGGCAGTCAGTCTGAAATTTTAGTTATGATACATGATCAGATTTTTTACCATTTTAATCTAGACAAAATTTTAATTTGAAACTGATTAAAGTTTTTAAAGTTACTTCATTGCTGGATGCTTTGTGCTGTTAACAATATTTGTCATTACAGTGCATAAGGAATATTGAAGTGGCATTTTCAAACTGCAAAGGCAAACTTGTGGTGACAAAGCAGCATATTGCAGGTACACTACTGGAAGTAGGACAGGGCATTGTCTTAAAAATAGATTATTTCTTTCCACATTTTCATGTTATGTTCTTTTGACATCCAAATGAATTGAATGTTAAATGAAAAACAAAATGAGCAATTACTGGAATAGAAGACAGTTTATATCTGAAGGAAGAACAGAATGACAGCTAATAATGGTATTTGAACAATTTTTCTCCTTTTATTTTTTTTTCCTGATTTGCCCTGTTAAGGTCACTTTCAATCACTTTTGCTATGTAAGGGTCAGCCATTTGGCACTTCTAAGTTTTTAAATTATATGGAAATATTTTTAGAATGCTTGCCACTGCATAAAACCAAAATGTTAATGGCTTCACTAAGTCAAATTAAATTTTAATGGCCATGGTTTAATTTTTCTTTCAGCCCATTCACATCCTTTAAGCAGCATTAAATGTGATTCAGTTGTCTTCTAATATCACAGCTGACCTGAATAGCCTTTTCAATTAGACTTTTAGATGAAGCAGATCTGATACATTCTAAATAAATAAAGACTTCTTTTTATTGGTTAAATGCTGATATTCACAGCTCATTTAATCCATTTCTAGAGATGCAATGTCAGAAGAAGAACCTATTTTTTGTGCAATGCTAGTGATAATTTGCAGAGATGAGACAAAAAATTCACATATTTGTTTTGTCAGTGAATGGAAATTAAGGAAGAGGAACTCAAAAAGATCTATTTAAGACTTTAAGAAAGATGCATGACTGAGAAGTGATGAAAATTATTTGACAAGAAGTCACACATTAAAAGCATTTTATGAAATGGTGTGGAGAATAGTCAGTTAACAATGCACATTCCCCTCAGATATTTATTCTGACATCTTACAAATAATCTAATACCTAAACAGTAGATGTCCAATGTTTTTTAAATTAGTTCATTCTGTGCTAATGCAAAATGTTTTAATTTCATCCTTTCATGGATTTAGTGTTTACAACACAGTATGCCTTTTTCTTACACAAGAAGTTATAGAAATTGTTAGAAAACTACCGTAGTTTGTTCAAAAGCATCTTTGATGTTTCCATAATTCTGTTTGATGTTTGTTCTCATTTTTGGGTGACAGTGTCTCAAAACCTTCACTGTGTAACAGAGACGACTCCCTGTGATAAAGCCTTCCCTGTGTAGGAGGGCAGGCATGGGGAAAGGGGCTTCTGGGTTTCCTGCTCAGTGTGGGTTCCAACAAAAGCCATCTGGGGCATCTGAGATGTGGAGAGCTGGGCTGAGTGATCTGGGTGTGGATGTATCCTTTCCAGTGGCTTTGCTTAGCAAAATGCAGGGGAATGGTGGTGTCATTAGCTGGAGCAGATCTCAGCACTGAGCTCAGTTTTGCCATTTTGGTAGCTTGTGTGAGTGTCAGGTTATAACTAACAGCTAACTTGCCTTCTCCTGATGTGAAGCCCCAGCTCTGAAACAAACACCAATCCCTCCTGACGGCTGCCTCATTAGACCCACCTAAGTGGAAAGGAGCAGTGACAGCTGTCAGTACCAATTACAGGACTCCTAGCTCCAAACTGCAGTGGCTTCTGCAATGCCACTCCCTAGCATTAGAATTCCAAAAATGTAAAAACAGATTTTGCATTATTTACACAATTTTCTGGACAAGTTTTGCCAAAATGAATGTTTTGAAAAGTTATAAAAGGGGTATGATACAATTATTCCTAGTCCTACTATATCAATGAAATGTACTTAATAATGCATATTCTACTGACCATTCCCATTTTAAAAGGTTAGCAATAAAAATTGTTGTGGTTATGCTAGGTTAACTGAAAAGTATTCATTCATCATTTTAGAACAATTAGCATATGCAGTGGTGGTTACTATTTGCACTATGGAAATTAAACATGTAAATTACTAAGTTCTGGTATGACTTATCTTAAAAACACTCCTCTGATGTTTTGGAAGGGAAAATGCTTAGCCCTTCCTTGAACAGAATTTTTCCAATATACAAGTACATATTTTCAGTGAGCATAAAACATATATTAAATAAATTCAGAAAAGGTTTTTTGCACAGGACACAGGTGCTGGTGCTGAGACAGTCTGAATAGGTCCCCATGTCACTCAAAAAAATAGTCACATGAAGTCTGACAGCCCCAGGTATTATTGTAACACATAATCTGGGCCTGAGGCAGGGAAGCAGGTTGCACGATACAGAGCATGTACTAAAATTGATTTATCAGTATAATTTAATAAGCTGGAAAACCTGCTTCCTGCATTAGGGTTGAACTGCTGCTCTTTGAATGTTCTGATAGTTTGGGAATAGATTGGTATGATATGTCATGGGGGAATAAAAGCTCTTATGACTAAAAAATAAGCTGTACAAATAATTAATACCTAACATTAACATGTCCAGAGATGTAGTCATAGACTGGAAGAGGTTAATTTTCTAACTCTTTAGAAAGAAGGACAAACAATGCTTTACAATAAAAACTCATGCAAGACCAATGATGGTAACCACGGCAGAACCATTCTGTAGCAGAGTCAAGTTGTATGTGCTGCAATGAATTTGAAGTGCATAGGATGGGGCTCAAGCAGTTTACCTGGCTTGTTCTTTCTCATGATACTGATATAGGGTATATTACTCAGGAAATATGAAAAAGGGAGAATACGAATAAATAATTTCCACTAAGTCTTGAATTTTCTTATATGCTTCATTATACATAAGAAAGTCTAAAATCTGTGAAGATTTGATTAATTCTTTCTGGAATTTTTTCTTAATGGCTTTTCAGGGGCATTTGGTTTGGTTTTTTTTTTGTTGTTGTTTTTGTTTTTTGGTTTTTTTTGTTGTTGTTGTTGTTGTTGTTTTTTGGGGTTTTTTTGTGTTGTTGTTGGTGTTGTTGTTGGTTTAGTTCTAGGAGATATGAGAACTTGTATATTGCTGTTTGGGAAAAGGTATTGCAGGCCAAAACATATCAACGGTGTTACAGAACAGCAGCTCTCTGCCCAGAAACTAAATCAGTGAATGAAGTGAATTATACATTTATTTTTGGGGTTGCTTGTAACATATCTACCAAAATATTTATGAGTATTTGTTTTCTGGAAATATTTCCAATTCTCAATGAGGAACTGTGCAGAAATGTAGTTCTTTTCCTGGTAAGGGCTGTAATTCAAATGTTTTTGGTTTCTTTTAGCAAAATGAATTTTTTAGTCAGAACTTCTCTTTTGTGATTAGCCTCAGCTATAGAAATTTCATACTGATGTGGTGTCATTTTATCTAAAAACAAGGGTATATGCATCTGGAAGAGGTAGTCAGGCACAAAAACCTCTGTGAAGCATCACAATGCCTTTGCAAGACCACTGAAATATTTTGATTGAGGTTTTAGACAACAAATTGAATTGACAACTTGTATTAAAATATTTTTGCCTCATTTATTTTTAACTGCACACCTAAATCCTTTTGCTTTTTCTCATTTTCTTGACCAGCTCTACTAAATCCTCACTGTGAATAATAGATTGAATGATTAGAGAGAGAATAAACAATCAACTATAATTATCACTCAGAATTTGTAGCAAAAGCAAATGTTTCACGTCATTAGTGAGGGTTTTTTAAAAAATGTTTGCATTTTTTGCCTTTTACATGGATATTATGGGGAGGCATCATATTTTGGAGTACTGCTCTGAAGAGTCACAATAATTCAAGAGTCTCTTATAGACATTTGACATGAATTCAGCTAATACCATGCATTGATTTCTGAAATGTTCAGCCAGTGAATTTAAATGGATCAATTTCAATACTTAGGTCAAGGTTCAAGTATAATATTTAAAATATACTACTCGAAAAGTATTTTCCATATATGGATGAGCACTAAGTATCTTACAAGTTGTCTCAGAAATAAATAGCTGCAAATTAAAATATATTCATGATACTACATAAAACTGGTAAGTAAAAAATCTTGTAAAAGTTATAGAGCATTAGGTACAAGGAGGATTATTAAGATAGTGGAATATACTCAGGGAAAGATGAAGTAGCAAGATTAAAAAAAGACAGAGGAGATTTCAGATAAAGTAATAAGATAAAAGAGAAACATAAAGCACAAAAGGTCAAATCAAAGCTATACATGGCTTTGATGAGATGGAAGTGCCTGGTCTGATAGATAGCTCTTTTCCTTACATGTTATCTATAAAATAGTTTCATTGGGGTTCACCTGCTAAGAGAGTGTCTTAGAAAATCGAGGCCACTCAAGGTGGGAATGGAATGAAGAGAGACAGAACAATTGTCTCTGTAACACTAAGAGACATACAGAAGAAAGTGACATTCTTTCTAAAGGAAAATCAAATCAGAACTCTGCATAAAGGGTAATTGAATCAAAACTCTGGCAGCAGTCTTAGACTAAGCTCCCAGCAGTAAAGTCAACTGTAAGGTAGCATTAATAGGCCAAGGATAGGGCTTGGCTGTGATTAAGAGGTTTAATTAATGTGCTAAGACAGACAGAATAGTGCTAATAATGCTTAGTCAGCTTTCTGTCAGGCACATCTGGTGCACCAGGAAGCAAGTGGCTAATTCTTGGTTTGTTCAGACAATGGTATTTAAATATCTCTTACCTATGAACTGCAGTGCCTGCGCCTAAGTGATTCAGGACAGAAATAGAAATTATTTTATACATTTTGTCTTGTGTGAAGTCTTTGTGGGATGTGCATTGTTTTCTCTGAGAAGTTTCTGATGCCTCAGTGTTTTTGAGTATATTTCTTACTATTAGTATGCTTTACTCATTAGTGTCTCAGGACACCTGTGTTGGAGATGAAGTTGTTCTGAAAATTTTGCATTCTCTTAGTGAATAGTTACTGTGACAAACAATAGTGTTCTGCAGTTCACCATGCACAAGAGAGGTTTTGCAGGTTCAGATGCCAGGTGGTTCAGTGACTGCAAGATCAAATGCCTGATGTTTACAGTCAAGAGATCAAAAATCAGTTTTAATTATACTACATAATGTACTTTGTCATTTTTTCCATGGTTTTATTCCCAGGAACCTGGCTTGAAAACAGGACCTTTATAGCAGAGATTACTTATTGCTGATAGACTCTTTAGCAGGAGTGAAGGTTTATTGTAGACTGGTTAGTTGCTCTAAAGATGGTTGACAGCACAAGTTAAGAATGATTTTTTTCCTGTCAGATAATCATGAGAAAAGCTGCAAACATCGGTGACCTTGCAGCTAGGGGATACATTTTGTAGATTCCTGTGAGCAAGAATAGCCACAACATTTTAATTAAGTATGACTTGATGTTGCTAGTGATGTGGTGACATAATAACAAGGAGGTAGCTGCTGGTTAAATTTTTTGTTGTTGCAATATGAGTCAGACAGGATATTTTCTACATGTCAGATAACAAGGAAAAAGTAAAAAGGTTTACAATAAATCCTGTATGAAAGGCATGAATTAAAAGATATAGTCAGAAATAGTCCTTTTAATTGCTTTCAGTTTGGAAGTGGCAGAATATATTATGGATTATTGCTGTACTGTGGGAGAGGTGGGTTGTAAATGTTTCAGGCAATCTTTTTGAAGAATGGAAAATCAGCATTAAATAGCAGCAAAACCTGATATGATAGACTTAGTTATAATCATCTGCTATGATATCTGCTTTTTCATACCTCTAGAGGCTATCTTGGAGAGCAAAAACCCAAACCCATTAAAGCCTTGTGGATTGCTTCTTCTCATATACATACATATAAACTCATGCTAGTTCATCAAGTAATAACCTTACATGCTTTATCTTGTACTATTGATCAAGGATGGCAGAATATTTTCCTTTTATCATGACACATCTTACACCCAGGCACAGGTCTAGTGGATAAACACAAGAAACACACCTGATTATTTGGTCCTGTTGCAGTGGTTAATGTCCAGTTGCACCTAATTTGTTTACCTTAGTGATAATATTGTCATTGGATATGATGTCCAATGGGGATGTTATATATTGGATATTTTATCCTTATTTCATTGCTGTTTACGAAATGTCTCGATGTTGTTATAGTATGTATTTGTATCACTACAATAAGTGGTACTACACCCACACTCAGGCAATGTAGATTTACCTTCACCATTCTTATCTTACAAATGAAATGTGAACAACCCATCTGTCCATTCTCACTGAAAGGTCAGTGGGAGGCTGGACACTGATTTCAGTTGAATCATGGCAAAATAGGGGTCCACTTCCAACTGATTGTTTGAGAAATAGAACTGGCAAGAAGTGGTGACCCAGGGAATGCATCTTCACATTTCACCTGAATATTAAAATGTGTACCTATATTGATTGAAGAGACCCTTAAAATTTCTGATTACCTGAGATCACAAAACAGTGCAGGTTGAAAAAGTCAGGATGGTTTTCAGAAAGAAGTCAGAACAAGAATACAAGAAATATGACACGACTGACATGACTTTGAAAGACTCTCTGAAAATATATGGCTAGAGCTTTACAATATCTGGATCAAGAAGAAGGGCACAGAGAACTCTAAGAAGCTACATTCTCCAACAGGATATTTTCTTGCCATGGTTTAGGAATTAAGGGATTTGGTTAGTAATAATCAGAGAAGTTTTCAATCTAGAATTAAATCTACTAGGTCAACTTCATGAGCACCTTAGCTGATGGAGAATCACATCTTGAAGTGGAGCAAGGGAATTTGGTAAAGGAGGGTAACAAGATTTCACAATGGAGGGATTTACTCAAGCCAGACAGAAGTTAGATTTAATGACAGGCTTGTCCACACTTTAAATGGCTTTTCTGGTATGCCTATACTTGTAGAATATATTGGCAGTCTTTCTCTGTGCAGATGCAGTGCTCCTTTGATAGTAGAGTTTAAATGATTTTCTCAAATGGAATAACCTATTTTGGTCCAAAGGGTGTAACTATTTCAGCTTCAGGGTACTGCTGGCAAACAGTGTACATTCATGCCACACAACTATCCTGGCAAACCACTGATGTAAACCAAGTAGACAAGTTTTTAATTTCAGTTTCTTTCTCTGCAAAATTCCAGTGGTCTAAGTGTATCCCATAAATTAGGGGTAAAGTTCTCTTCCCTTTGACAAAATAAGTAGATTACACAATCCAAATTAGTTATTCAAAGGGAACAATCTCATTTTCTCTGCATTATGCTTCTGTAAAATTCCCTACCTACCTTACTTGCAGTAGGAGTAACTACTACTGCAAGTGAAGTTATTGAAAATCTGTATGTCAGCTCAATCCTGGAAAAATTTCACAGTTCACTCTGAAAATTTGAATGAGTGAGCAATTTTCTTAAATCTAAACAGATTGTACATGTGCTTGAAGTTTAAACTGTGCATATTTTTTTCAGAAGTGCTTGTGAAAAATTTGGTAGAAAGGCTAGACTCAAACTCACCATCCTGCAGCTGTCTGCTGGCAACTACACAAATGTTTAAATTCTATTGTATCCCCTTTGATGGAATAGATAGATAAAATACCTTAAAGTAATCACAACTAAAGTAGGATTACACATATTGCCCCAAAATGCCAGAATTCAAAATTTGGCTTCTCACATGGATTAGTGTCTTTGTCACTAACCCAAATGCTTGAGCAATTACCTACACTCCTTGGCCATTGCACCATCAGTTCAAACAGAAGTGTTAATCCTATTTCATGTTAGAATTTCTGAGACATGTCTTATTTCTGGTTGTCTTTTTTTCCCCCCCACTGTGGATGCAAGCAATCTATTTCTCAGTTCAAGGAATTTTAATAGAAAAACTGTCATGTTTATATAACTTCCAGTACAGCTGAGCAGGAAGCAAATAGAAACCTTTATTTTCATGGTAGGTTGATGCTATGGATTGTCCCATCACTGCCAAGTAAGTGAAACCCAGGCTGAACATTTAATATCATTCAGGCATTCTGAAAATGCATGTTTTCTTCCTCCCATGAACATTAATATTGTCTTTTAAATTGTTTAAAGAGAACGTTTTGATTTTTGGAAATGCCAAAGTAACACGCATGAAAAAGGACTTTTTGAGGAAAGTTTCTGTGACAAAGTGATATGTTAAAGGAATAAGCCTTTTGAAGCACTCAAGAGAATTAGCTAGAGAGAGTTAAAATGGATGGGGTTTGAATTCATGTTTTCAATCTACTGCCAGAAAGCTTCAGGACAGCAAAAATTGTTTCTATAAAGCTGATTGTTAATTTTGTTAAAGTATCAGTATAGAAAAATAACTTTTACCTTCTTTAAAATAAAATACTGTATTTTAAAAATATAAGCTTATATATATTTATGAGATTCTGAGTGAGTAAAATAGAAATATAATTCTGAACCAAGCAATTTTGTCTTGAACAAAAAAAGAAATCTAAACTAGTAAGTGGAAACTGCCTTAGTTGCACAATAATTTTATTACTGTTTGCAAAAATTAAGGTGTGACAAGTAGTTTAATGAAAGCATTTTTTTAATATACACCTTTCATAATTAATAATGCAGACTTTTGTTAACTTATTTCTGTAAATAGTTTGATCATCATACTCTCTGATAATTCACCAAAATATCTAGCATCAGAGAGATCTAGATGATCATGATCTCCTAGTTGTATTCTTCAAAATTGGAGGTAGTTGAATTTCCTTGTCTCACAGTTTGTGTAATTCTAAAGTTGTCTTTAAGGATTTTAATTAGGCCAAAAGAAACTGGGTACTTCAAGATGTCTGAGTCAGTCTAGTCTGAGATGCCTTCTCTTATAAATAATAAAAACATATCTTCTCTCCAGTCAAGTCTGATTTCTCAGTACTTACTACATATTGGAATATGTTCTTTTTTCCTGCAGGTTTTAGAATAATTTAAATCTGTAAAATGACTAGTAACTAAGGGTGCTGTACCACTGTCTTACAGGCTGTTACTTAAGAGTGAGAAAGCTTTTTTCCATAGAATGTGCTGACAGAAGGGTTCACATATGCAAAACTAGGTAGATGTTTTAAGACTAAATTCATCTGCATACCTCACATCTCAGCTGAATATATGACATCCCAAATCTGCAGCAATACTTGTTGGACTGTATGTCTTTTACAAACAGTGTTGAAGTGGTTCTGTTTTATCATTGATTGGCACTGGGCAAAATCTATTTATGCAGGAAGTTTCTATGATGTAATTTGAAATGCTTGATTGAAATTAAGTGTAATTTAAAGGATTTGCCAAGACAGCAAAAACAAAACTTCAGCAATGTATTTCATGACTTTAAATAAAACTGTGACAGTTTGGTATGGTACATTTCATAAGCTTTAAAGCTTGAAATTACATGGACAGCTTCCAGGTACAGTTGCGCTATTTATATGAAATTGAGACAGCACTTGCAGTGATTCAAAGCATAAGCATAGTTTTGTTTTACTTGGTGGAATAGTGAATTTATTCCAAATAGAGGATTCAGAGAGGCTAAAGCTGTTAGCAACAAAAAGCCATCTTGTGTGCAAGGCAAAAGTGATAAATATTCAGCATCAGGGTATAATTGGTGCCAGCCACGTTCCTTCCATGATCAATGTCATGGAAGGAACGCAAATATGTTCTTCCCATGGAGGAAGAACTTCTTATTTGTGTGAGTGACTGTGCACTGGAACAGGTTGCCCAGAGGCCGTGGAGTCTCCCTCACAGGAGACGGTCAAGAACCATCTGGATGTAATTCTGTGCAAAGTGCTCTGGGGTGGCCCTGCTCCAGCAGGGAGGTTGGAACAAATGATCCACTGCAGTCCCTTCCAACCTGACTCATTCCATGAAAGCCAGAGCACAACAACACCATCCAGGCTACACAACTATTACAATCCCTAGAGAGAGCCATACTTTCTAAATAACAAGTAGGTGACTAAATTCTTACGTTGGCCATTATCCTATATTTTTGTCTCAGTAGAAACTGGTGGAAGACAGCTTTATGAACTATTTTAGTAGTGTACAGTAAATTTGGTTGAAATACAATTTTGCAACTATTTTTCATAGAAATTGCTTTTCTATTTTAAGCAAATCTGAGCTTAAGATTGGAGAGAAGTAGTTTCAGCATGTGAATAGCAGGCAGTCCTCCTCAAGATAATGCATACAGAAATAGATGAGTCATTTTGTTTTTAATATTTTTTGCTTGTGATCAATTTTTTTTTTATCAGTTCTTCAAATTTTGAGTTCCACTCAGATTTTCATGTTGTTCCATGACTGTGGTTTTCTTAGATACTAGTGTATAAGAGAATCCTTACACAGTCTTGTTTTAAACCAAATATGCCTTGAAATAACTATTTGGTTAAAGGTACATAGAAGGCAATGTATAAACACACCATTCACCATTCATTGTTTTCACAGGGCAGGGAAATATTTTCAGGGGTTTGCACAGAATATGTTTAACGCACTAAATAATTAAATAATTTAAGTGCAAATAATCTAAGAGAGATTTCTAAGATCAGTGAATAGCTCTAAATTTAGCTACATTGGTAATTTAAGTTCCTCAGCTGAATAACTGTTTTCTCATCTTTTCCTTTTATTGCATTAAATTAAATATCTGTTAAAGCAAAACTTGTCAGCACGACATGAAGAAGAGTACCTGAGTGTTTTGTACTCTGAGACATGTCTAAGTTTCTTTTGGGTAATAAAAGATACAGTCAAGCATAGCATGACATACTTTGGTCTTTGAAAGTGCATTTAATGAGATGAGGTGAGTGCCATGCATTGTTACCTTTTTTGGGGGCAATGTAGTCACTGAGGGTGAAATTACGTTTCAAGTAAATTTAAGTGCTATTGCACAGGTTTTTCACTGGTTCTCTTCACTTCAGTGCTTTTTACCCTCAGAACAAAACTTGCAGAAATAACCAGTGACGTGGTCCCTTCTGCTGCAGCAGGTAATGCTCCTTTCTCCTGAATTGATACAAATAGATCTTTTAACTAATTCATTCTCTGCATTGTTTGGTCTTTCCCTAAAAGAATTCTTGAACAGAAGCTACTGATGCACAATAGAAGCGATATCCTGCTGAATAAATGAGAAACCAAAATTCTTTTTTTGCGTATCCTATATAAAAGCTATATTCCCCTATGCTGTCTAGTAAGGTTGCTGATCCTAAAGAGAAAGGATTTTTCCCAGTGCTGCTTCATTGCAGAGTTGGGTTAGCTTCAAAAATAAAATAAATATGTTCCACAGCCATGGAAAATGGGTTCTGCCTCCTGTGAATTAGAATGACTGTTACCCTGGGCTAGAAAAATAGCATTTTAATAAAGTGTCCACCCTCAAGCACTTTTTCTGGTGAAGATACCTGTGAATCTTTGCAAAATACTTACATAGTTCAGCTGGTTTATGTTGAATTACTTGTCTGGGTGAAGAAGCTGCTATCTGCTACCTTTGGCAATTCTGGAGTGTAGAAATGTAGTGATTTATAGTTCCCCAGGGGAACAGTTCTCAGTTTTCGCTAAGTTTTTGTTTCAGAGACAGTGTAACCTAAATAATTCTATTCTTAAATTAGCGGAAAAAGTAATTCTGCAGACGAAGCTATGACAGCAATTTTTTACCCACAAATTCCCTCAAAATGAATTAGGGTAGTTCCCATAATTGTGTGGTATCTTTTCAGTTAAATATATCATTATTTCAGTTTTAATTTTAATTGTCTTTGCTAGTGGCAGAATTTATTTCAGTTGATTTAATTAGATTATTGCTATATTAGACATTATTCAGCATCCTATTAAATCATCTTACAGATATTAACTATACCCCAGAAGAGCACTGTAATGTACAATCAGAGAAGAATTAGCCCTCAAGGGGCAGGAATTCCAGAATTTCCTTTGATATAGAATAAAGACTCTCAGTCAGTTTGGATTTAGAATTCTGGAAATATTCAGCTCAAAGTTTTTATCAGCTGGTGCAAACCAAGTGCAGTAGGGTGACTGAAAGGCTGGGCTTTGAACTCAGAGTCCAGATATAAAATGTTAGCACAAGTATCTTCCCACTGGCACTTTTCATCTCCACAGGTGGTTTTTTGTACCTTACCACCTATGTAGCATTAGAAAGAAATGAGAATTAATTTTGACACTGACTGGAAAGCACTAGTGTCAAACTGCCTTCAAAAGCAATTAGGATCTAATTCAAGTAACAACCAGGAGACCAGAAATTATCTGAAGAAGCCCAACCCATATCTATCTTCTACAGAGCCCTGACCAGATCTTGGTTTATTGTTTTCCTGATTACTTCAGGCACGTTACTTTATTTCTGAAAAGCAGGTTCTGACAGTGTTGGCATTCACTGAATCAGGGGGTGTAGCAAACCACTGCCATGGATACTTGCAGTGTTAAGATGGGGAGGAATCTTCTTGGTAATTATTTTCAATAACCATTCTCAAAATTGTCATCTAGTACTTGTTATTAATTTTTGAAAAAAGTAACCTGGTAATCTCTACAGCTTTATCTTCCAATTTACTACCCTGTCCTGCACTGGAAGGCTTTCCCAAGTTTTAATTCTGGAACCAGAGTAATCTATGACTCTTAGAATTCCAAACATAGGGAAGCATAATATGGCTTCGTGTGGTAAATAGTATAGATGAGCCCTCTGTCTAATTTGATGAACTATAAAATGGAATCTTGCTTTAGGCATCCTCATTGATCTTACATCTTTGTCATGTTTAAGGTAGAGATCAAGCACCGAGAGAACAAATGATGCTGGTGCTAGAGTTTGGCAGGCTTGAGAGCCCTTGGTTTAGTCTGACTGAATGTTCCCTCTTCCCCTCTCCCTCAGCTGAAAAAGTAGTCACTGCACAATGTGAGTCAGGCATGCCAACATTTACATTTTGTATTCTGCTGTCTCCGCTTTCTCTGTGTCAGTGTTTTTGGATTGTTAACTTTGGTTGAGCTGCTTTTGCACTTCAGTGAACATTTATTTTCTTGCTACCTACTCTATATGTATGTGAACCACCATGGCATTGACACAGCTGAATCCAAATGTTGTTTTGGAAATGTGGAGCTGACCTGAATATTAAGGAAAACTCCTGAACTAAAGCTGGAAGTGAATTGAAGAGCAGTTTACGTGTGGTGTACAGGGCTTAGCTGGTCACTTATGCTAGCAATGGGCTGGTACAGTATTGTGCTGCTGCTTAGGTTGTTAACATTCTCTAGTCAGAATTCGTCAGAACCTCCATTTATCAGAATGTGTAATTGAGAGTTTCTCAGGAAATAACCTCAAATAAATGTTACAACATTTTATTGTAATTTGGAAGACAATTTCTGTCACAAGCAAAATAACTTTCTAACTTCTTTTAACTGTTACCTAGTTCCTGTTGCAAGTGAAACAACCATGTTGCAAACATAATATTTTCTTCCATTTAACAAACTCCTTCAGAAACCTTTGCACCAACCTGACTGTTTATTTCCTGTAGGTATGTTAGTTGTATAAGTAGCAAAGGTTAATGTCCTTCAGAGTCAGTAAAGCCACTTACTGTGGGTCCAGATTACAGATCTGAAAAAAGGCTGGGGAAAAATGTACTGGAATAATAAACTTGTGATTAAATTCTGAGTTCAGTAAATTCTCTTTAGGCAATACATTCAGGGAATTGCACTTACTGGTCTACTTCTAGACCACTACTTTTTTATTTTATTAAAACTCTGGTACTTTATATCTCAAGATGGGACACTATGTAACAAGGTTTTGAAAATCTGCAGTATCAGAGCCAAAAATTATTCTGTAACTATTTTGCAATTGATAGAATTCTTCTGTCAAACAGCCAGGATTTTACTTTCTATGTAATAGTTGTAGCACTGTCACACTCCAGTACTTCAAGCTTAAAGAATGTTTTTTTTCTCTTTAAAAGGGGTTTATACAAAGAAAATATGTAGTTCTTCATAGTTTGACTGACAGTAACTGAGAATTATTTTAATATCTGGCTCTAAGAAATTGTCTATCCCCTGTTAGATGTCTCAGCAATGACTACTTAATAAGCAAATCCACAGGCATGCAGACTACCTGGGATTTGTAATATAAATGTAAGTTCCTTTTCCTGAAAGGCACATGTTGATTGGAGATAGGTTGTAGAAGCAACATAATCAGGACTGCAGTTATTAGACAGAATTCCTGTGCCACTTCTATTTGGTCAAACTCAACTGATGTCAAACAATAATCCTACCCTGCTGTTACAGTGGGAGTTACGTAAGACCCAGCACAGAGGATATCTCCCCAGAGTAAAAATATGTCATTTATATCAGAACAGACAGAAAGAAATGTTCTCACTACGTGTACATATGTGTGCATTTTCCATTAGAGCTGTAATTACCTGTTTTACTGTGCATGCACACTAAGGCTACTACGGTTTCTGCTCAGGAACATGCATTTTATGGTACTTATAAATTATTTGTTTGCTGTTTCTAAAAGAAGTTATTCTGCTACTTATTCAAGTGTTCATTTCATTGCTCAAACAAAGGATCATTGTGCTGTATCACAGTATTTTCATTTCTTCAGCTGTGTGTAACCTTCTGCAACATTTAATTCCTTTTTCATTGCCACACAATCATCACTTCAGCAATTGCATTTGTTCTTCTTAGGTGTTTATGCATATTATTCATCTATATTCAAGAAAATCTTCAAATGTCCTTACATATTTTCAAATCACTTGGGGATGTCTGTCTAGAAGCTGTCCTCCCTCCATTTCCCAAAAGAAGAATGCAGAGAAGATGATGCTTAATTTAACATAAAATGAATTCCAATTTTTCTTTCAACAAATAAAGGCCTTGTCAATATTTTATATCAACTTCCAGCATCTTAGCTAGGATCCAGCTTGCTTTACAAATGATTTCAGCTGGATTGCTTTTAGTCTGAGCTCTCTGGAAGGAAGGGAGAGTTAAATCCTCTGATATTATGTGCAGACTCTCCACATGCTGTCTGAGGCCCACTCCATGTAGTACTGGCCTGAGAATACTTTTACTGATTTTCCTAGCTATCTCTATCAAAATACAGCTATACAATAAAATGCTCAGGAAAGAGATAAATAAAAAAATCTTTCCAGTTTTATGTTGAATGTTGGCTACATTCCTGACAGCAATTCCTGTGGACTGACCTTTTTCACTGTATTTCCTGATAGCAATCACTCTCCATAACATATTATGGGGTTATGGGTTTTTCTAAATTTAGTGTTTAGGCTGCAAATCTCACAGCTAAAATATTGATTAGCATCTGAATATTACCATAAATATACTGTTTTAGTAAACACAATCCAGTTTCATCAAACAGATTAGCTTGGAACATTAGCAAACACCCAGTATTTGAGAGTTCATGTCTTCCTCCACATTTATTATTTTTCCACAGTTTTGACAGGAATAAAAAGTTCAGTCACATAGAAAGAAGCTTGAAATGCCTATGCCAAATCTGTTTATGTTCACCATTATTTGCACCCAGTTCATTGTGCTATATTTTTTGCTGTTAGATGAGTGTATTATTTGAAGATTTATAATGTAATTAATTATATGCAATTAATTTGCTGAATTCGAGGAACCTCACAAAATTTATGCTTCTTTAGGATTTTTTATAGTTGATCAGACATTGGAAATAAGCACCTGTTAGTTGTCAGTCTGCCAGGTTCTTAAATATATATGCTTGACTTCATGCAAATGATTAATGTTTCTGATTATCTGTGGCAGTGATCTCATGTGTAAAGTTCAGAATGCTTGTGTAAACACTGGAGGATTTAACACACATGACAATCAGTTCACCACTTTTAATTCTATCATGCCAACAAGAACTTTCTCTGATTAAGGAATAGATAGCGTTTGCTTAGTAAAGGTAGTCATGGCTATACTGTGACTGTTACAACTCAAAAAAAACCAAAAAAAACCAACCCAACAAAAAACAAACCCTGAAACCAAACCAAAAATCCGCAAAGCAACAACAAACTCCAAAACGTTCTTTGGAAATTTTCCATCTGTGTTTTTTGAAAGATACAAATACCACTTCTCCAGCTTGTCTCCAGTGCAGATTCTGAGACTTCAGAACCAGTGGGATTCCATCTCTGATGGTTTCTCAGAACAGCTATTGAGAATCTTTTTCTTCTTCTGAATATTAACTGACATCTTTCACAAAGAGAGTGTTGAAGTGCCCTTCCTAAGATGGTTTGGAGAATCAATAGAATTACACAATATGGCAGCTGTGAAGAAACAGTATTTTAGAGCTCTCTGGAAAGCATGGGGCTAACTTGGATTCCTGTTCCAAAATTCCTAGTTGCCTTTCCATTTTTATTCCAAAGTCAGGCAAATTGTTTGTTATTTAGCTGAAAAGGACAGATCTGAGGTAAATTGCTTAGCTGGAGGACTGTTTTCACACAGAAGTGACATAAGAGATTGAGAAGAATTTGCAAAAAACATTATAATCTCACCCTGAATGAGGTGCAAATCTCTGAAACCAGGAAAATATAGTCCGTTAAGCAAAACATCATTACCAAATAGCCTAAGTAATAATCCAAAGACAAATCTAGTATAGTGTTTAAGGTTTTAGAGTCAGAAGACATTTTTCTCATCTAATAGTTTGGAAGTGAAGTGAAGTTTTGTGAGTAGTAGGGAAATGTCAGTCATCTTTCCTCAGCTAAAATAATTTTATCAGAATTGTCATTGATGTGGCTTAGCCATTGTGTACTATTCCAGTATCTCAGACTATTCTGCACACATCTAAGTATTAAATATCTAATCATGCAGGTGTTGCCATTGTAGATTAAGACAATATGATTATCCCTTGCCATACATTCATATCTTTAAGTTTTAGTCATAATGGTAGCTATATTTGATGACTTGGAATCTAATAACAGCAAAAAAGATAATTCCAACACCCTTAAAGGTAGTTAATTGACTGCTAAGAAAGATTTACCAGCTTTATACAAGTTTATTCCACCAAGAATGGAACACGATTAGTAGCGTGCCGTCTTTTTTTGTCTTCAGGCTTGAATAAATTATTAGAACAAAAGGTAAGCTGCAATTTCTATTCTTTAAGGTGCTGGTTTTCTTAATGCTCCATCCCAGCAAGATTTAATCTCTAATTTCACAAAAAAAAAAAAAAAAAAAAAAAAAAAGGCTTCTGAGAGCATTTCAACAAATACTCTCTGTCTTGGGAAATAGACAACCAGTGAAACACCTTGGATTTCCTGTGATTTTATGGCATGATTGATGCAGGATTTTGTAGATGTTGTTAACCTAAAACATGTTGAGGAAGCATTGGGAGTCAGCTCCCAATTCCATCAGCTTTCAATTTCTTCCTCTGGTTTTTTAAAAAATAATTTTAAGCAAATATTCTTATGCCATTCAGCATCTCGAAGATAGGAATAGTAAATTCCTTCCCTTTGAAAAAATATTTTGAGATATTTTAGTAAAAAGTGCTATGTAAGTGCTTTGCATTATCATTGTAATTTTAGAGATAATGAATGGCATCCTACAAAATAACTCAGTGTTACACGGAATACTAAATATTTTCTAACTTTTTGAGTTTGAATTGCCGTTCAGTTTCTAAGCCTAGACTGATGCTTTGTTTGAAACCCCTTTTGAAATCATTTCCACCTGTTTAAGCAATTTTGACTTTGCTACAGACACGGCACAATAGTTGCATTGTAGTGAGTTAGACTGCTTGTCAAATGCAAACCCCAGACTTTCATCTCCTTACAACTTTGTGCTAATGCTGTTCAACTACCCATCAGTTAGATGGCTTCCTGTCACACAAATGGCAGTTGACAAGTCTGCTTATCAGTTCTGGTCCTACAAATTTCCAAGTTTAAGAAACCAGGTTCAGTTTTAGGCATTATTTTAAGAGAATAAGTTATTAAATGAAATAAAAAAGGAAGAATTTTTGGGTCGCACTGTTTTATTTTCATTGCTTGAATAGCAGTTCACAAGTTCTCTGAATACTGACAGTGTTGACTGAAACCCTCCTGAGATATAACATCATGTACCCTTATAAACATCAGCAAGAGGAGACTTTTCCCATAAACACATGAAAAACATTTGAAAATGTGCTACACATAAGTGTCACTACTCCAGATTTTGGGTGCTTATTCCACCAAATCCATAAAGGAGAATTATTCTCATTGCAGAAATATCTCCTCTGCTCATTTCTCCTTTGGCTGGACTGATTGCACTCAGTAAATGTCTCTGCAGTTCCTGTTGTAGTGCTGAGACCAAAATAAAAACTTTGTATTGGTTCTGCAATACTCAGGTGAACTGCACTGTGAGATAAATTTTCATGTGTTCTCAAACATTCTGTAATTCTGAAGGGAAACATTCCAGTAATGTGCTTTTGCTTGTTTTCCAATGATAGCTATGTCTTAATCAGATTTAGGTTTAACACCTTTGAAAAGTAGGTGAAAGGCAAGCTGAATGCTTAGACTTAAACAGAGAAAAACAAGAGGTTATGACATAATTTTTCATTAAGAATATTGGCAATTAAGTTTTGTACACATGGATTTAATTATGAAATCATTAGTGCATGTAATGAACAAGCTTTAGTCACATTAAGGATGAACTGTCCTCAAAAAAAAAAAAATCTCGATCTCTGTAAAAAACATTGTTATATTTAAAAGAAATACAAAATAGTCAAAGGATTTATATCTGCTGTTAAAAGAAACAATAAAAATGTTCATAATCACAGTTTTGTACATTAAAATGTCCATCAAAAGCGAAGAATATTTAAATCTGTGGTAGTTTGACTGGCAAGTTTATCTGCAGTTACTGCACTGGATTCACAATATGTAACATGATATTTTGATTATGCTTTTTTTTTTTTTAATCCAGAGATGACTGAAATCTTCCTTTCTGCCACTTAAGGGGAAGAAGGAGAGAGATTTAACCTCTGCAAATGGAACTGTAGTATCTACTGAAAAACAAAGGACATAGATCAAAAAGTTGTAATTATTATTTTATAAGGAACACTAATAGACCCCATAATAGAAATAAAAGATTCCATTTTGGTTATGTTTTAAGCAACATTGCTATCACTTTACTCCGCAAACTTTTTTTGTAATGCAGAAAAAAATACTTGCTTTGAAAACAGAGATAAATTCAACAGGAACTTAACTCTTTTAATGTCCTTGTTATTTATTCCTTCTAGGGGTAAGAATATTGGACATGACATAGATTTTTTGATCACCAATCCAGGACCAAGAGAAGATGATGAACTTCTCCATAAAGTTATTGACGTATGGAAAAAGCAGGTATGAACTAAAGAGCACTTGGCCAAAAGAGACATATTCTAACTCCACTGAATTAAGCCTCTATACCTCTTAAAGAATGTCATACTCCTTTTTACAGCTGACTGCAATATTTTGGAGCAGGATATGGCTCTATTTGTTTACTAACCATGATGATCTAAGTGCATCCTCTAGCTCCAAATGCTAAAGTTGAAGGTTATAGCAGAAGTGCACCCACATTCTGTAATATCTTACCCTAAGAGTATGCAGCTAGTCAGAGGTGAGAAATCAAGCTAAGTAGAGTTTTGAATATCAGAGAAAATTGTTCTTATACTTTAAAAAACCTGTCTCTTTGTTTAATTTCTGCTTGAGGTGGGAGTAGGTTTTCCCAGGGGAAGCTGCTCCAGGGAGATCCAGCTTTAAGTGTAGTGGATTTGGGTGACCTCATAGTGTGAGGTGAGCAAATCTGAAAGCTTAGGCACCAAAGCTCTGGAATTCTGACTTCCTTTCACTCCACTGGTTAGCAATTTTCCTAGATTGCACTGAAATACTGAAAAATTGACATGGTTTTCCACAATGCCTGTTTTGGAAGAATGCACACATTCAAGATCCCTTCCAACCCAAACTGCAAGACGATTGTGTCATTTCATAGAGGAATTGCTCATCTAAGAGATGGATTTATTTTGTTTTGTTTTGGTTTTTTTTATTCAGCTTTTCAGTTTCCAGCACCCTAAAGTTGGAAGTATCTCAGTTATAACAGATGCAGGTAGCTAAAATATTCCTGGGTCAGAAAAATACAGTTGGGGAAAAAACCTTTTGTTTTTCTTCTACTTTTCTAGCCAGCTGAGATATTTTTCAACATTTACTACCAACACTGCTCAAAGAAATGGAGTACACTTCAACAAGTAAAAGGCCAGGACCCTGAGGTGAATCATCAAGTGCCTCACTGCTAAGTCAGCTTTCAGTGCAGACAGGCTGCAGAGAATGCTTTTGAATGGATCCTTGAGCTGTGTACTTTAATTAATGTATAATGGGTTAACACATGAGAGATTCACACAAAAGCTTATGTGACAGAATGAAGATATCTGCTTCAAGGGTGGTAAAATCTTTCAGCTGGCTTTAATGGAAGGGCCTCAAACTTGTTTCTTTCCTAGTAAAATGCAACATTAGCTGAATTAATCTTCTTCCAGTTAATTTTTGGTCTTTGAAGTGTTAACAGGCTATTATTAATTTTTTAGATTTTTCTCATTTCTTTGTGGAAGCTGTATGTGTTGGACTAGATTGATAGCAGGTACTATTTAGACTACTCAAAAGCAATGAAGCCATGACAATTAATGAGTGCTGAGGAAATACTCTATTTTTATCATTTTATTATTAATGTATAGGTCCTTTCACAGTTATTATATTCCCTTTACCATGAGAAAAGTTGCCTCTCTTCCCAGATGGAGTCATTTTCCCTTCTTATGCACACTTGAATCTCTAGGAAACTGTGTATGGGTCTTCCCAAAATCATGTTTATTGTAATAGAGCAGAAGGGAAAAGTGAGAACAGACCAAGGCTAGAACCTGCCCTGAGTGCAGCCTTTCATTCCTTCTTTCCCACTTACATTGCTGAGAAAAATGGCTGTGATCTGACAAGTCTGACAAGTACTAAAGTTTTTCAGTTCACTTTGAGCTTCTTTCGTTGAAAGGAATTGAAAGGAAAGAAATTGAAAATGAATTGTTTTCACTGATTTTCTTGTTAAGGGGACTATTTGGCAGAGGGGAGTGTGGGCAGAGTATGGAAGGTCAAAGGTGGCCAAGAGTTTGATAAAAAGATTAGGATTCCTCTAGAAATCCCAGCATGAAGAACATGTCAGAAGCACAATGGCCATAGGAACCAAACACAAAGAAACTGGGTGTAGTTTAAAGCTAAGCAAAATTATTTCCTGTGTTCTGTTTGTCCTACAGATTTTTCATGGTTTATACTACTAGTTACAGGACCTCTCTACTGTGGCTTTTGTAATATACAGGCTTTTACTGGCACTAGTGAAAAACAAGCTGCCAGCAAAATCAAAATGCAAAAATGAAAGAGAGGATTTATACACCTCTTGCCTTTTTATTATCTTTGATTTTTAACAGAGAGTGGAGGAAAGAAAAAAACCAAACAAAGGACTTTTTCACTTTTTTCAGTAGTCTACTTCACAGCTTGCCACTTTTGTACTACTGCTTCTAAGCCCAAATTAATCGATATACATCATGGAGGTCATGATGTTGACTTCCTTTTGGCAGCTCTGAGTGAAGCATTCCACTGTTTAACTTCTAAATTATGGGCCACAGCTTTAAATAGTTTAAAGGGCCTTTTTCTTATCTGTTACAAGATCCTTCTATCGAAAGCTGCTGAAAATGAAGTGGCCAAATCAGCACCATCATGCTCTTTGATGCAGCATCACTGGGGATAAACAGGCTGAGGAACAGAAAACACAAAGTCTTCAAAGTAGAGTGGTAAAATGGAAAAGCTGTGATGAAGTACACAGGTTATGGTCTTAATGGTTCCAAAAAGCCTCATAAAGAAAGTAAGAAATTACTTCTGTGGGTTAGAGCTTGAAAGTCTGTGGGCAAACAGGCTGAGCCATCTGTGTCGATGTAGCTTCATTCACACACTGTGAAAAAATGCTTTCATTTTTTCCTGAAAACCTATATAGCTATATTTGGCACTGCTCCTGTTACATATATACTTTCAACAATGGAAGAGATACTGTTAATACAGGCACTCCTGAACTCTTCAGTTTTCCCCTTCATATTAGTGTAAGTATTTACACTAATAATGTAATTACACTAATAATTGCACTAATGCAATTAGTGTATTGCATTTTTCTTTTGGCTTTAGGAAAGTGAGTAATGAAGACACCTGCCTGTGCTTACCTATTTTAATATTTTACTGGCCTGATTTAAACTCTAGTATTCACCCTTGATGAGGTTATCAGGAAGGTGAAGGCTTGATGTCCCATTAAAGAGGATGGTGAGGAGCAAGTAATGTTTCTTCTTCTGCTGGAAACAGATTTTTGGAAACAGAGTTCACAGGAAAGCCACACATGCATTATTAAGTGACAGCTGGATTTTACCAGCAACAAACCCTGTTTCTAAGACAAGACACAGAAATGATTAAGAAGTCAGAGGAAAGAACCTTTTGTTTCAGATGAAATAGTGCCTAAGGGTGCAGAACTCCTTTGTGAACACGTATTGTCTCAGCTTTCTTTGCAATGCATTATGAATTTTTTTTGTTTCATTCAGACTCTGACGAGGAAATTCTTACCTAAAATAAATTATTGCGAAGTGGTTGGAGCCCTGAACATGAGAGATCTTGGCTTAAACTTCTTTAGACTATAGGGCTGAATCTGATTATCCTGCTTCTGAGGTTATTGTATAAAGTGGGCAGACGTGTTCCGTTTCCTGCTACATTCTAAGTGAAGATCCAGGCAATAGTGACATCTCTTAAGACACGTGATCTTTCTGGGGTGTATTGTATAGCTGTATGTGGGTGAGTAGGTACATGTAAGTCCTTGTCTGTCTATCTTGCTCAGCAGTGCAAATGCTCACGGCATAGAGAGGTGAACACCTTTGGTCATGGATTCCAGTGCTGACGTGTCCATTGCTGTCAAAGCCAGACTGCTCCAGACATGCTCAGAAATAGATCATTAGAAAACACAGGGAACTTCAAGATGAAAAAGGGACCAAGGCAGCTGCATGATTATGCGGCAGCTGCTGAGTTTTGCATTGCTGATTAAACCTTTGATGCCATTTTCTAATGACTTCTTATCCTGACTTCTCCCAGGCACAGTTCCTTTACCTCTTCCACTTTATGGAATTCCATCTGTCTCATCTAGGTTGAGATTTTTCCAAATTAACATGCTACGTCTTATTTTGGATTAGATATAGGAATTTCACTAAAAAACCAAAAGACATCTAGTTTCATTTTATTAAACTATCTCAGAAGGAAATTGAGAGCAACAACATATACATTTCAGAAGAACATATTGGATTACATTTTCAGATTATATAAAATGATCCTACTTAGCTTTAACAGAATTAATCCAGCTAGCAACAATAATGAATAATGACAGCATGTAACACAAAATATGGAATAGGATTCCATTTAATTAAAAATGACCAAGAATGCTAGTGACCATATTTGATTGATTTTTCCGTGATTGATTTAATATTTTTCAAAAAAGTCATACTTTTCCTCAGTTTGAACATGAATTTATTCCAATATCAATGCTACTGATGTGCCAGCATATTTAAGTAAGTGCGCAGTCATTCTAAAAATGGAAAATTGTTGAGGGTCTTAACATAACTGTCCTAAAAAATACATTTAGTTTTGATGGTGTTGTAAATTTGAGAAATTAAAATGCCCACACTTTAAAACTTGATTTTATAAACAAGACCCACAGCACTTTATGGTGTATGGATCAATCTGAAATGTGCAAAAAACTGCAGATTCCCTGACAGAGAGTAATGAGAAAGCTGCAGCTCTGCAGCTAGCAGTGGCCAGAACTTCACAGTGTCTTCACAGCTGACTGCTCCTTTAGGCAATGCTTTTTCCAAATGTACCTAAGTGCCATTTCACCCTTACTTTATGGGGTGATGGTGATATCCACTGCCTAATTATACTAGGTTAATTGGAAACACTATCCCAATATGTGTGACCTAGGCTTTGGCTCCTATTTAATGGTGATACCCTGACTTGTGCTATATAATATGTAGTGTTCCAAATCTCCAAGAGCAAAAAGAAAAATGAAGCAAAAGATGAGAAAGCACTGCTAAGTAGCTAACAGATTTTTTATAGAGAATGGGAAGAATATTGGTGCTTAATCAAAGTGTGAAGTCATCAATTAATGGTCAATGATAAAGGATATTAAAATTATTTTTATTAGCATTAAAAGCAACAAAATTGACCTTAAGGGAGGATAGTTTGATCAAAAAAGAGCAGGAAAATATGCAGTTATGCATTAACATTTAACAGCTGTTTTGAGTCTATATTTGGAAAGCGCAAGCATCAGTGCCTCGTGACATTGGGGTAAAATTAAGAAAAAATTGCTGTTTTAAAGATAGATGTTACAGAGCACCTGCTAAATTTAAGCATTTTCAAATCAGCAGGCTTAGAAACTAGTAAACCAAGAGAAGAAGCTACATAAGGAGTTTTCTCATATCAGTTTTTAATAAATCTTCATAATCAGGGAAAATTCCAAACAAGTGAAAGAATGCCAATTCAAATAAAATAGTTATCATTAAAAAGGCTGGCTCATTGACTCATAAAAAACCCCTGCAACTGTTTTCCAGTAAAATAATGGGATTGTTAATTTGAAGGTATCATCAACAAAAAACTGGAGGCTAAAAATGTAATAGTACATATCAGTGTCTCTTCATGGAAATCATATCTTGTTAAGTGTTTTAGTTATGCTTTTTTATTTGGGCCAGAATTATAGCTTTAAGTAATAAAAGTGATTTTATTGCTGTAAAGTATTTTCTAAGGCATTTAAGATATTGTCATGCAAAGTTACCACACCTGCACTAAATAAAAGAATAATCAAAATCTGGTTTTTAATACTGAGGTATTCTTCCAAAAATCAGTTCATTGGTACCTGGGATATTAAAGGGTCTTATCTGGAGACCTTTCGTCCTGCTTTTGGCCCAGAAGAGAGGGAAGGGGCGTGGCCAGACCCTAATGTTATTCAGTATCACTTTCTATCATTGCCAGGGATGAGGGAAGGGGACTTTCTCTCCTCCTAGAAGGACGTTCCTTCCAATGGAAGAAAGTGTGATATTTGAGGTGGTCTGATATTTTACATGTAAATAGTTTCTTTGTCTTATACCTTTTATTATTAATATTGCTGTGTTACTGTTTGTTTTCTTTGCTAAAACCTCATTGCTGTTTCTAGGAATTTGTTCTTATTTCAGCCCATGACCTCTGCCTTTTGTGTTTTCAGTTGGGGGGGTAGGGGGAAGCAAGAGGAATGGTTTTAGCTGGGCTACTAAATGGGAGAATACCATTCCTAAACTACAACACCGTTGTAATTAACAACTGACAGCCTTTAAATAGAAGAACTTCTAAATGTTCTCAGTTCAACATCACAATTTAAAAAAGCCCCTAGTCCAGAGGAAGGAGAATGTGTAAACATTTGAGTGATTTCAAAGCAGAAACAAAAAAGTGATGCAAGGGCCTAAAGAAATGGGCATTCTCCCTGAGCAAAAGACATGGGCAGGGATCTTCCATCCCCCTGGAGATTCCATACCTTGTCATAAGGAAATCTCATGCAACAGGTACGGTCCAAATGGAATCTTCCACTTTGGAATCTGTCAGCAAGATGGTGCACTGGACTAATCATTTTTTCTAGATGTCTGCCACATGGGAACACACAGTTTTTACTCAGAAACTTGACATTAACTAGAAAAAGGTTTAGGAGAAAAGGAGGGAGGGGAAGAATTGCAAATACTATCTTTTTAGTATAGGGCAGGACCTCACTACTGTCAGATATCTACCTGTGCAGATTTCCCTCAAATATTTCTCCAGAATCTGAAGCAGTCTCTCCTTAGCCCAGATTTGGCCTGGCACAGTTCCTTGTTTACTGAAATTAGTTTCACATGAATTTTAAAGACAACTGTCTAGAAACCCTGGAATAACAGTAAAACCAGTTCAGCAATTCAATGTGAAAAATATCTTCTCTTTAGGGCTTACTCCTTTATTGCGATATCATTGAGTCAACATTTGTAAAGGAACAGCTGCCAAGCAGAAAAGTTGATGCCATGGATCATTTTCAGAAGTGTTTTGCAATTTTAAAATTATACCAGCCAAGAGTAGACAACAGCACTTGCAACACGTCAAAAAAATTGGAGCTGGCAGAAGTCAAAGACTGGAAGGCAATCCGTGTGGATCTGGTCATCACCCCCTTTGAGCAATATCCATATGCTCTGCTGGGCTGGACAGGCTCCAGGGTAAGTAACCACAGCAGTATGTTTTCTTAGCATTGCAAACACGTTTTTGTTGTTGTAGGACTATTCAGAGTTCATGGATTTAAAAAAATATTCCTGATGTCCACACATCACTTTTCATGCTGTCATCCACCCCTGACCATGGGTTGGAGCTGATGAATTCATCACTAACATTTATGGATGTCTCTCTAGGAGAGTCAAGATCTATTTTGCTTGAAGCTTACTGTGTAGGTTTATGAACTGGAGAGCTAGGTTTTTGGTCAGTTGTGTTGTCTTTCTACATCATGATACTGTTAACAAGCAATTTAAATGGTTACTGAGTAGAGAGATGATTTGGAAAGCATCACATAATTTTACAGGAAATTAAACACTTGAGGAAGAGATGTTCTGAATTGGACCTTAATTTGTTTTGTAGGAAATTGAAAACGATTTGACATCTTTCTTTCTGGATTAGATCAAATGTTTTGTTTCAGTTGCATTTTAATTAACTCTTTTAAATTGTAAAAAAATGGAAAAATTTTAAAACTAGACACTAGTTTTTGAACTAGAATAAAATGTATTTTGATTTATGTTTTAATAAGAAAACTTAAAATGATAACTACTTTCACAATAGACACCAGTTAGCTGGCGTAATATAAAATAGTACACTATTTTCAAAACAAAAAATTCTACCTAATGCAAATTCAAAACTCAAATGATTAATCTCTCTCCAGACAGAATTATTTTTCGATCTGTTCTACATGCTTGCCTTCTGATGTTCAGTTTTTAGGAAGTGCTTACATGGTACAATGGAGAGCTCCTGATTCAGAGCCTGCTCTGAATTACCTTTTTGATGTGCTGGAAGCAGTACTGGTGCCTTGCCACTGTGTTCTACTCAGGTTAATTGGAAGCAGGATGGCTTAGACCAGGAAAAATGTTGAAATTGATGTGTTCTCCTGCTGAGCTTATGAGTTACTTCAGTCACTTTTTTGAGATAACAAAATGTATTTATTTGGACTTTGGATTAAGTTCTGCAGACTTTGGCATCCTTTCTTATCCTGGAAGTGTTTGGCAACTTAAAAGGCCTCTTCTCAACTCTGTAGATAGGTGCCTACACTAAAAACACACAGTGTGAGGCCCTTTGGATGAGCAGGCAATGACTTCATTTTTCTCTGCCTCACTGAGCTCCTACTCCCTGTTGAGCTAATTCACCTGCAGACTGTGGGGGCCCATCACAGGTTTGCTTTCTTATACAGTGCCCAAATACTCTCAGAGTAAGCAACTGAAATGATGGATGATTCCCTATCAAAACATTTCCTTTCAGATGATTGATTTTATCAGACTATATTCCTTTAATAGAGATAATTTTTACTCCTTAGTTTATTATTTGGTTTGGTGTTAGAAGGTGCAAAGGATAACAATTTTGTTTTGTGCATATGTTTGATATTTGCTGTATCTTTGACAGCAATTTGGACGTGATTTACGGAGGTATGCTACACATGAAAGGAAGATGATGTTGGATAACCATGCATTATATGACAGGAGAAAGGTACTGTCTATTCTCAGAAAAAACACCAATGTGTTTTTATTTCCAAGTGTGCATTTGCAGTTAATTTTTTATATTCAAGTATGTAGAATATTTTAGCTTGATTATCCATTTGGTGGTAAAACAGTTCCACCTTCACATGACTCAGTTTCACTGGAACAGCCTGATTAAATCTGAACAAGTAAGTCTGGAAATCCCTTTTTTTAAAAAAAAATTCTTTTTTTTTTTTTTTTTTTTTTTGGCAATTATGAAGTAATTCCTGAAATGTAACAAGAAGCATGAATTAGACATTTGTGTTTGATAGAAACTGTGCAGCCTTTACAAAACTGAGAACAACCCATCTGTGAGTATTTGAAAAAGGTACTTCACTGTCCCATTTCAGAAGGAAAGATCATTTCTGTGTCCCAGGCACTCTTTCAACTCGTATTGGTCTGACATTGCAAAGGAAGAGGGGATATTGAGTGGCACAGGCTCAGTTAGAAGGCTTGAGGAAGTTTTTGCAGGGTATGACACTAAGTAGGGATTAGGGATCATCCTGCTTTTAAAGCCCTGCATTCAGAAGTCTGTGTGGAATTCTGTTTAGTCAGGCTTGGCAGCCTGGGGAGTAATTGGTATAATTTCTGGTATAAAGGCTCTTGGCTGCAGTTATACTGATCTCTGCATTTATCTGGCTTCATGTCTGTATTTATATTAGGCCATTTAAATAATAAGCAAAAATCAATACTGAAGATGCTTATTGATGTCATTATAGGGAAAAGCAAAAGTGCCATGTCGAGATTTTACATTAATCTTTCCTATATATTCCTAATAGAATGGTGACTGCTCTCAGCACCCCTGCTTAAATGCAGTATTGTCTCATTGCTTCTTCCTAAGGTGCAGGAGTGATCTAAGCCATCACTCCATTTCAGCTCTCTCCATATGTGCTCGTCAGGTCCAGATGCTGCTATAGCATTCTCAGTTCACGTGGAAACCTAGGGAAATTATTGGGCTAATTATCCATTTAGTCAGATATCCTGTCTCCAGCAATTGTCAATACTAGATGCTTCAGAAGCAAACATAAAATCAATAGTAGATAAATATGCCCGCATGTGTCTAGAGGATGTTTCTTCACAAACTCAGGGATGATGTCAGTGTATTTCTTCCTGTCTTTTATATTTTGATAGTATTAAAAAGATGAACTCTTTTCCTCAACACAATGAGGTTAGTGTTATTATCTGCTTGTTAATATGTGCTCTGTTCAGTAGCTTTTTGGGTGTAACAGAAAATGGCACTAGGGAAAACCAAAGAATTTGAGGAATGCCAGGGTTATTTTTTTGTAAAAAAAAGCACTAAAATTTGCCTGCTTGGTGTATGAGTATGTATCATTATATCTGCTGCTTTTATCCAGAGCCCTGGGGCTTTCAGGGGTGCAGAATGGACACTGTTCTTTCATGAGCAATATCAATCAGTATTATTTTTTCTTGATTATGTTTAGGCTTTATAATCAACATACAATTAAAATCTTTCTGGGAGAAAAAAAAGTGAGTTTCCATGTGTTTTTGACTGGATTAGCCTGGATGATTCACAGATAAATGATGAGTTTATCTTCACAATGTCCTCTGGGAAGAAAGATGCTCTTCTCATTCCAAATTTTCAAGTAAAGAGCTGAGGCAGGGAAGGACTTAAGATCTTAAACATCCATTGATTTCAAGGACCCTGCATTTGAAGTGTCCAGCCTTAAGTTTCTCCTGTTGAGTATCTGTGAAATTTGAAAAATACAAACAAATGTATATAACCATGTTGTGGTTCCCCAAACCATCAGCTGTAACTGTAGCTTAATTTCCAGACCTTCTACATGTCTGTCTCAGCTTACATTTCCTCAATTCCTCAGTTGTACTGCCCAAAACTGAAGAAATGGACTTAAAGACAGGGCTGAGAAGCAAAACTTCTCAGAAAATGTTCTTATTCTGTATCATAAGGCAGGAGTCCTTGACAAAGACAAGGAAGAAAGAACAGCAAAGCAAAAACGAAACTAGATGAAACCCAAAACACCTAGACCAAATCTTCAGGGAAAATTTCAACTGTCTTGACCACAAAGTCCTTAATCTACGATTTCCATATATCAAATGAGGCACATGAGTGGGTCAGTCATCCCTTTTCAGGGAGGGACTTTGCTTTCAAATGTCTATCTGTCATCACCTCCCTTGTCCCCCAATATCCAGGTCTGCCATTTCTTGTTTAATCCCAGCTAGTTTTAAACACAGCTAGTTTTCTTTCAGATTCTGGGGGTTTTTTGCTGTAAACCACAGATTCACTGCAGATTTCAAACGCAAGAAGTTGTGTTAATATGTTGACACAGCAGAATACTGTTCTTGTTTCTGCTGCAGTCTCAGAAATAGCTAAATTACATTAGCTGACTTTTTCCACAAAGAAAGAAATTTCTAAGGCAGATATGGAATATGAAAAAATTTCAGACCAGGCAGGACTGCTTAACACAGGCTCTTTTTTCAAGTAGTGTTATTCTAACAAGAAACAGGAAGATGGCTCTCTGGCAAGTATACTAATATTTATAATCTAATGTGTTAAATTCAAATCTATTTAAAAATTATTTTTAACTTTACAATTTTGTATCGAGTTATTCCCGCAAATGACAGTTTGAACAAAAACCTTCCATACTGCCATACTTATTACACAGTGTGTAATAAGATCAGAAATTTGCAGAATACAGCAATGGTGTCTCCCTGTGAAATGTGATGGCCTATAGTGGAAGAGGAGAAGTTTGCAGTAAATTGTGTGGCTGACAAGGTTGATTCATTTTTAGGGTCATCACAGTTGTAAGCTTAAAATAAGTGATAAAAATAATTTGTAATTTTACACAAGGGAACATATGTCAAATTGTAAAATGTTTAGGGTTGGTTTGTTGGTTATTTTTCACATTAAACTATGAAAAACAGTGATGGAGGACACACAACTGACATCAAGAATGGTTTCAAGCATCAGCACTTTATTATTCATTCACCAGTAGAACCTTTTATACCCTTTTCCCCTTATGCATAACACCTGTGTGCCCTCTTACTCTTTTGTGATTTGTCAATACAAATCAGCATTCCCTGCTCCTTTTCCTTTAATGTGGTCACCTGTCTTACCTTATCGGGGCAAGATTGCCTGCAGCACTATCTCTATTCTTTTACAATACATTCTCCCACAGAGCAGAGAATCTACTTTATTGTAATCCTAGCGCTTTTCTTTTAAAGTTATTTGACTCGTAGGGAACAATAAAAACATGGGTATTTTATCTGTGCTGTCTCATAAAATTGGATTGGAACATGAACATTTGTATTTCATTAGTGTATTTCTCTTTGTGAGAGGAAATTTTCCTTTCTTAAATCTAAAAAAATCAGGGAGCCGATATCCCTTGTGCAAGCTGCTCAAGATCCCTCAACACAACCTTAAATAAGGTTAATGAGGCACCATATGCGAAAACTGAAACACATCTTTTCCATATTTCTCTCTTTGTCTGCTGAAGAGAGAGTATTTTATGTCACTGGCTCTGTCCAGGCAGGGAAACCTTCGTGCACAACTCTAACAGTCACTGGGGTATTGACTGGGGTAGAATTTGGGAGCTGGACCAAATCCTTTTTGCTTCATTCTTTTTCTTTTATTAGTCTGTATGTGTGTACAGCAAAAGAGATAGGAAGATCAGGAAGAGTCAAACTATTTCTTGATCCTGCAGAAGACCAAGTCCTTTCCTTAAAAAACACTTGCCTGTTGTCATTTAAAATTATTCAAGCCATTAGAAGAAGTTAATAAACCACGCTATAGCAAATATGATTTGCTTTTATTTAATTTCTATTTGGTGGAATGTAACTGTACTTGCAAGAGAATGTCATTCATAACAAAAGAAAACAATTTTCTGATTTGCTCTATATTTCAATATATAATTCAGTATGCTGTATTGCTCTATATTAATATTTATCAACCCTTTGGCACAGATGCTTGCACTGTGGCCCACTGCTTGAAATGTGATGCATGTCACAGAATCCCAAATTCCAGCGTTCAAAGGGTTGCAGCAGGAGAGAGTCTTGCTTACTTTAATGTATTTCCAAAGGGATTCTGCCAGGAGTTGGGAGCATTAACACAGCAGTTAGGAATCAATTACATAGCTTTGCAGATGGGAACAAAAGGAAGAGAAATTTTCTCCAGGGACTCGTTACAAAGTTACACTGTAAAATTATTCCTCAGCCTTGATTTATTCTCTTTTCTTTCTAGTGTGAATCTTTTTCATATATTTGTTGGTTTTGGAAGACAGTGTCCAATTATCAAACGAATGATTTTTTCAGTTCTGTAATAAGGAGGGCATTTTGTAGATCTTCCTTTCATAGGAAAATTGTGACAAAAAACCTGAAAATTTGCCACCAATTATCTGTCAACCTCTTTTACATAAAAAGATGAGTGTATGTCCAGATCTGTGTGTCTGTAGAACTGTGTACCAAAGGTATGGAAATCAGCACTTGTATATACCAACCTGAGGTATGTAGTTCCTGTGATTTACAGCAGCTGGAGGTCAAACCTTACCATGATCCCCACTCTTACAGAACAGAGTCCATTGATCAGTCACAAGGAAGAAAGAGAAGTTGTACACTCCACATGTCTTATGGTATTATCGCTGCTACAAATGGCATGAAATTTTTATGAATGGACGAATAAAATTCTCATTGTAAAACTTTCCCTGTTCATGAATAAACAGTATGCCCTCTAAAAAAGCAGAAATAGTCTTGCAAAGAAAAATTTTAAAAAATTCATTTTTCTGTGAAGCATAAGTCAGGTCAGTTGAACAGTAGGCTCTTCCTTAGAAAAATTAAGGTCCTTAGTCTGTAAACCAGGACATCAGCAGCTGTTTTGACACTCCTCGGTGTTGCATTAGGAGGCAATTATCCCTTAACCCACAACAAAAATTTCAGGTTAATGAAGAATTTTTATGAGCCAGTATTTTGTCTTCCTCTGTAACTAGAAGAGAGAACAAAGATTTAATGCAGAATTTTGATTATTCAAAATTTTCTTGGTCTCTTAGAGGGAAAGTCAAAATGTTGGCACTTTCTGCTAAAGGAATTTCTGAATCTCAGCTTTGGGAACAATCCATGGATCAGACTGTTCCAAACCTCCAATGCTCAGACAGCTCTTGGGGCTGCAAGTTCTGAGGGATTTGCTTGGCTGGCTGCTCCAGGCCCATGGAGCCAATGAGCTCTGGGGACCCTGGGTCTGAAGTACTTAAAATTACTTATTTGAACTCAGGCTCCCAGTAGCTTCTCAGGCAGGTTAATGAGAAGATATGCAAGATGGCAGGAGCTCAAACAGGCTTTGATTTTTTTAAATTGCCTGGTAAGCTAGGTTCTATTGGATTGTGACTTTTTTCAGGACAATATTTTGATAATTACATCATTTTTATGGAACACCCAGGATAAGTGAGTAGGAAAATTCCAACAAAGTTAAATTTGTTAATGTTTTGCTGATTAGATCTGTTCAAGTCAATGTGATATTATTTTTGTGTGACTATACATGTGTTACGTAGCAATACTGTTCCCTGAAACTCTCTCTTCTCTGGGAATCCTGTGAAGTTGCATTCTAGTGATTCTCAGCCAGCCAAATCCACACATCATCTTTCTCAGTACAGCTTGCTGTGAGAATATCCCAAACTCAAGTATAGAAGTTGCTTCTGAAAAATCTACAGTTCTGTGTAAAACCCTGCTGTACCTACATTGTGGATGAATATGACTTTTTAAAATGCAGGACTTATCAACCTTTTTCACTATTGCTTCCTAACTAAACTTCCTTATCTGAATTATTAAAAATTAACACAATTTCCAAATACTTCAGAATCCATAGGAAAATGAATATCTTTTTGTTTGTTTTTACATTTTGGTGACTGTTTGGAAGCTATCCCTTGGAGTTACAGTAAAGAATGAGGTTTAAAACTTCCTCACTGTATGTCACGCAGTTTCAGCTCCAGTGGGGTTCCCTACTGCTCTTTCCTTTCATTCAGGGTATATTTGTTTTTCTTGATGCTGTTTGCTGTTCAGCAGCTACTCAGAACCAGCACAAAACAGGAACTAACTTCAACTGTTGCATGCTAGAAATTCTGAGTGATATATTTCCTCAAATGGTTATCTTTTGGGTGTTGAAAGGAGCATGGGAGAGTTGAGCTGAATGAGCAGTGGGATGAGGTGGGCTGGATGCCTTAAACTGCTGCAGGTACTTTTCTCTATTCCTGTTTCATGTCAGAAGATTTCTAAGGATGGCATGTGGAACAGTTTCATGACTGGATTGTGGCCATGTAGGAAGTGTCTCTCTCCTCCATTTTATACACCACTCACCAATGCAAATTCTCAAACCAGGTGTGAGATTGGAGGATTAAATTTGTCTTGTAAATTATGATTTATAACTTCTATAAGCACATATATTTTCACAATATTCCAGGGAATCCATTTCAAGTCCAATTATCATTTTATGCAGTTCATGGCAGCAAAATTAAGTATGTAAATAATTAGCATTGATTTTTTCGGTGAAAGAATAGATGGAGTTCTTAAGATATAATAGAATAATTGAATTATTAGCATATTAATGTTTTTACACTGACATTGTGGGTTGATTTTTTTTGTAAGAGAAGGATCATGAGCTCAGTGTTATTTTGAAGAGTCACTGAGGCAGAAAGCAGTTATTAATTTTATGTCCTATGTAAATTTAAGATGGGAAATAGGTCCCTTAATGTTTTCTATTAGAGAAATATTGGAAAAAATATGACATCATACAGATGACTGATTGATGATTGATGACAGTTCTGCATTTAAAAAACCTAATATGAATTTGAATGGCATGCAATGTTATTTAGTTGTTGAATAACAAGAGAGGTGGTTTATATAACTGTTCTGAATAACAAAATCAAAAGATGCCCTGAAAACTTCATAATGGGACCCAGCTTTGCAAGCCATTGAGTGCTGTGCAGTTACACTGAATACAGTAAGATTCTGTGATCACAGTTTTTTTAACTGGAAGTTTACTTTTTCTTGGGGAACCATAATAAGCATGAAAGGGGAAATTTATCCTGGGATCTCTTTCACACTGTGAAGCTCACATGCACTCAATTGTCACCATCATTATTGCACAGTCTTTTACCACTTGCCTGCAGAGTGAATTCCTATCTACAAAAACCTGATTGACTCTTCAGGCGGGGCTTGTCCTGTAGCATGTATCTGTAAAGCCAAATGAAGGTGTGATTACAGCCCCAGTAAATGACTATTTTATGACAGTAATGCTCTGGTGAGCTGGCTTCAGAGTGTCTGAGTTCTGCTACTGCTCATCGTTTGCCCAGGTAGCTGTTTCACAGACAACCTCCATGTTTGCAGCAGGCAGCCCATCCAGCCCTGCCTGGCAACATCCTTGACCTTCTAGCCTCCCTCATAATATTCAGATTTTTCTCTGGCTGAGTCTGCATCTGTGCTGTTACTTTTATTTTGAAACATGGCTTACCTGACAGTGACCATGCTGGTGCAAAAAGTCATGTTCATATGTTCCTGTGGTGGCTTGGCTCAGAGGACAGAGACTGCTCTGAAGCCAAACTGATTGCAGGTGGTTGGGTGGTTACATGCCCTGCCAGAACGTTGCAAATGTGTCTCCTAATAAAAAGCCAGCTTTGTTTTTCAAGCAGGTATTGCCTTTCACTGCCCAACACATTACTTCACAAAAACCTATATCACCAGAAAGAGCTGTCTATGATTTTATAACCTCATTTTATTACATAAAGTTGTGTAATATTCACAGTGTTGAATTGTGTATTCTGCAGTTACAGTGTCTAACTCAGTTTTTTGGTATTATCTGAGAAAATCTACTCCACACTACCATTCATTGAAAAAGATGCTTGCAGAAGCTCATCACACAGTTAGAGACATTTTTTATGATTCTGTAAAAATTGAAAGTTATAGTCTTATTTTGGCAGATGCTGCTCTAAAATTATAAAGTTATAATGGTGATATAATCAGCCTTGAGAACATCTTGATGAATTAAACATGCTGCAGCTGTGGAGTTTGCTTTAGACATCTGCAACAATGTCTGGATTAAAGCTACAGCAAACATAAAGATCCAGAATTTATAATATTGATTTCCACTGTGCTCTCTACAGCTACCTGAAGGGAAATTGTAGCCATATGGGGCTTGGCCTCTTCTCCCAGGCAAGAGTGACAGGACAAGAGGACACAGTCTCAAGCTACATCAGAGGAGGTTTAGATTGGACATCACTAAGCATTTCTTCACATAGACGTGATTGGACATTGGAAGGACCTGCACAGGGATGTGATGGAGCCACCATCCCTGGAGGTGTTTCAAGGAAAGATTGGATGTGGCACTCAGTGCCATGGTCTGGTTGACAAGGTGGTGTTGGGTCATCGACTGGACTTGATGGTCTCAGAGGTCTTTTCTAACCAAATCAATTCCATGATTCTAAGATTACTACAATTAAACACTGAGTCATTGTAAACAGATGCACATACTTTCATTTACGTTTCAATTCTCACTCTTGCTCAGGAAACTGGAAATTACATATGTAATTTGGGTGATTTTTTCTTTTTGCACCTGGTCTATTTTTAAAGATTAAGAATTAAAATAATCTACTTTTCTTATCTCTTGGTAAGTTAAAAAAAGATTATGCATTTTCTTACAAAGTGTGCTTTTCCTCAGTGTTCTCTTGGCATTTTAAATTTTTCTCATACAGCATATGATTGTCCATTTTTACAAAGTTTGCATGTAATTAATATATATATTTAGCTAAACCTAATCTCTTTGCAATACCAAGCTGTATATCTAACACAAAGATAGAGTACCTAATTGTCATTTCCTATGCTCAGTGTGTTTTTGAGCAGTTCAGTGAAACCTGTATTGGTAATTAAAAGACATCTCTCAAAATGTACAAGTAGGTGCAGATCGTGAATATTTTGACTATACCTTTTCACTCATTTTAATTTCTAGGGCAGTACAGAACCAATAAATTTCAATTGTTTTAATTCAATTATTCAATCAGTATGCTGGGATAAGTTATTGAATGGGAGGCGGGGTTACTGAGTCTCATATTTTCTGTCAAAAGGAAAAAGTAATTAATTTGAGAAGAAGCTAGATAGAGAGGAAACTAGAAAATGAAGCAGCTGAGGACCAGAGAGAGAGGAAAATGGCATAGGAAGTGGGAGTCAGAAGGGGATGGTGAATGTACAAATTTGATAAGTAAATGCAGAGTGGCTGGAGAAAGCAATGGGGAATGGAAAGGGTAGATTTAATTAGCAGCTTCATTGTGGAAATGAATCTAGGTTGGCTGAAGAGACAACTGAAAAGGAGCACAAAAATAAAATGACAGGGAAGAGAACTAAGTGGAAGTTTGATGGACTGAAAAATAAATTAAATTCATCAGGCTAATGCTCTAAGCTGGCAACAAGAAGTAGGTAAATGTTCCATTGCCCCAAATAACCGAGTAAACCATGCAAATCTCACTTAACTCTGGATATGGTGTGAGAGGAGCCTAGAGTTACATTAGCAATCTGAGAGCAGACATCAACAACTTAGCATGGGGGAGCAGCAAAGACAGGGAGCTAGAACAGATAGAGATTATAAAAGCTCAGTTTCCTAAGACTGATTGATCCTACATTGGTCTGCAGCTCAAGATTGTGTCAGTGCTGTCAAGCAAATATTTGTTAGCCCTGTAGCACAGTACATTTCCTGCCTAGTGAACAAAGCCTAAGTGTCTTACAGGATTTGAAGTAAGCAGCATTTCTTTGAAGAAATGAAGTCTCTATGCATAAACATAGGAAAATTGAATTAAGGTCAAAGTTCAATCCACCACATTCTGCGATTTCTTAAATTGCAGGTCTTTGATTTTGCAATCCCAATAAAGTTCTTCTGAAGTGGTTTGTTTATAGTAAATCCCATATGAATTACTCACAACTGAGTTTCATAAAATCCAGGATTCTGCATTTTTTTCATTTCATTCACTCTTACAGAGCTTACAAAGCTTTATAAGGTAAAATACAAAAAACCCAACAGTATTTGACAAAGCTGCTGTAAATATTACAGACTTAGAGTGAAATGTGAATATCGCTAAAGTGAAAAAGGAAATAATCCCTGAGAACATTTTTAAGAACTTTGTGGTAATACAGAAGTTGTCAGAGAGCTGCAGGGGCAGTAAGTTTTTGATCTGCTTTTGTTTACAACAGTGTGATACTTAATATGTTAAACTTTTTGCCTGTGTTGTCAGATAGGGAGTTCCAAGTTTCCTTTCACTTTGTGTGCCCCAAACTGAAAACATTTTAGTCTGCATGGCAATGTATTGTGGAATGTTTTTAATTTTTAAAATTGTAATGGGAGATTGGCTGCAAAAAAATGTAGTGTTTTGCAACAAAGTAAGCACAGATCTGTCATTTTAAACAGACAATAGTTCCATTTTATGTACAACATGGTCTTGTTTACAAACTAAATTTTAGCAAGTTCTCTTGAGTCAAAAGATAATGTTTTTTAATAATTTATTTTTCAAACTGTCAGTATTTCAGTACAGGTCTTTTTCTTTCTCCTTCATCAAAACTACTTGGAGTAAGTAGATTGCATGTAGAAAACATGAAAATGTTTTGTTACACTGTGTTATGATATAGTTGGATAAGTGCCTAGAATATTCTGATATTAGCCTCATTATTCTATTTTACTTGATTGATTTCCTTGTTACTGTTCAGAATTTAATATCAATAAACCTGTAACAGGAGCCAGAGATGAGTTTAAGAGAAACATTCCAGTCTGATATTTCTGATTAAAAGCACAAGACATGTCCAGTGGTAAAATGAAATGAGAATTTATGAACATGGCTTCTATTACTTTCAAAAATTATTCATGCCCAGAATTATTAGAATAAATTCCACTGCATTATTTTGCATCAGTACCATTACACATGATTTTGCTTGAGGGTATCAAGTCAATGGGTAATGCTTGCAATACTGCTTTTTCAATCATGTTTTGTTATACTGTCATTTCAAAAAGTAATTTTTTTCTCTCTGATTTATCATCTTGTTTGTAGCTGGCTTAGGAGCAGATTAGTTTTCAAGGCGGGCATGCTGATGTGAGTATTACTGCAGAAAATACCAGTTAAACATTAAAATTATATATGGAGATAATATATTGTCAGAGAAACTTCAAATTATTGCTACTGAAAACAGTTATGATACTGTCAAATGAAAAATGCACAATGTCTGCAAATGTTGTGGGATATTATTATTGAATTTGTTGACATAGTTCACATTTCTAGCACAATTAGTACTTCAGAATTTATGTTCTGTAATTATAAATTTGTTTGTGCTGTTGATAGTCTCATTCATAAACATAGCTTAAATATTTAGTAAAATGTCTAATTACAAGCAAAGCAAACTCACCAATAGCCAGTCTTAAAAACAAACCTCTTCAAAAAAACCAAATGAAAAGCACTGGGAAAAGCACAGAAGGAAAACCACCTGAAAGTTGCTAGTCATGTTGTTTAGGAAAGTACTAGAGGACAGATTGTCAGATGTTGTAACTATCCACTAAGTATAAACAATGTGTGTTGACCATAATTAAGCAAAATTCTGATGGGTAATTACTGCACAGTTCCTTGACTCTGTAATGTTTTTTTCATCAAGCAACATTTCATGTTGAGAATGTTGCCTGACAGAGTGCTGGTGAAATGAGCTGCTGTCCCTCTCAGGCTGGAGAGCTGTATGAATATCAGGACCATGAAGAAATTACATTTTTCCATGGTACTTTCTGGCAGTGCTCATACTATGCAAGACAATCATTGTACAATTATTTGAAAGCTCTTACATAATGACAGGATTGTATGCATTTTTATATGGAAATTGCTTTACTTAACTTTTTTTCTTCCTCTGTTTCCTTCCCACCCTCACCATAAAATCATTTTGCTTGCTGTGCAGATAACTAAACACAGGGACTCTTGTTAGCACTTTGTCTACCTGATGATCAGCTGGAGATTTCAGGGAAGTAGCCACTATTTTATACATCAGTGTTATGTTCTATTCCCATATTTCATTGTCGATTGAAGGCACTCCTATCAGTCAGTGCACTGCAGGAATTTATGGAACTTCCATAAAATTTCTCTACAGTTTACAAAATTCTGGGTCTGTAAGTGGTGTAAAATTGCAAAGCTGTTTGTTATGCTGAAGCTCAGAGCAGATTTATGCTTTCCACCCAAGATGTACAACATTCATTCTTGTAGAGTTGACAGTGGTATAGAGAAGGATCAGAAAATTGCTGGCTTCCTGCTCAGTGCTTGCAGAGCCTGTTTTCACCCTGGTCATGACAGGGGATGGGAGAGAGATGCTGATCCCCATTTTCATCAGAGAGGGGATGGAGATGGTTGTGATGCTGAAGGTAAGGCTGCCTGGCACAACGTGACAGACCTGAATGACAGATGGAAACCCTGGTGCATGGGCTGCACCTGGTTGTGGATAGATCAAGGAGATGCACCTTCATCTGTTGAAAAGAAATGGAATTAGAGTCCCTCTGGCTTAACATTGATGTCACTAAATTCTGATACTGATGTCAATAATTTTAAAGTGTTTATGGTGGCTCTGGGCTCCTCTTAGTAATTTTAGTAAAAATCTCTCTCAGTTACCATACGTATTCCTTTTTGACATACACCATATAAAACACAGCCCACTCTCCTGCTTAAGGTGCTCAGTGACTCAAGTTTCACATGGTAAGGATAGAAAATTGCATGGAGCTAGGTATTTAGGGAGGATTTTAAAGAAATGTGTTGGGATAGGCTAGCTTTCACTCACATTTCTTATATTATTGTAAGTCTTATAATAATCAAATCAATATAAACCAAGTTATGATGTTTGTCTTTAGGTTAGTAAACTCAAATATAGACAAAAACACATGATAATTATGTCAGCAAAATGCTTATTTTCCTTGACATCAATTCCTAGTTATTGTTATGAAGAGTTTCTATGCATTTTCTGATAGGTTTCCTCAGACCTCATGGCTTATACCTTTCAGAGCTCCTCTCTGCACCATTAATCAACAAATTCGGTCTGCAAAAATTCACTCCAGAAAGTGATTGCTTTCTGATAATGAGGAAGGTGGGAATATCTTTTTGCAAGTAAACAACTTCTGAACAGGGAGTAATTGAAACACTCAGAGTTTGCAACATCCTCTTTCTCTCTTCCTTGCAGCTGCTCCTTTTGCTGAGTCACTTTCCAGGCACTGCCTGCATCTTCCTCTCAGAAACCCACTAACCCACATATCCATTCGGATGAGACAAAAACAGGTTAAGCGTTTTCTTGAACCTAGTACAAGTCTTAACTAAGAAACTAATAAGTTTATCTAGACTATTGCTCTATTCTAGGTTCCCTTGTTTACTTTTTCACTGGCTGGTGGTTGAGTAAATTTGTGTGGTTCTGTAAATTTTGGCTTGAGTAAAATGTTCTGAGTCATTATATTAGTTATTTTAGTCTGAGTTTGCATCTACCTGAAAAAAAAATCAATTCAGAAATGTCTGAACTCAAATTCCACTGAAATTTTCTCTTCCGTAGTTTCTTCAGTTTTACCTCCCTGTCTTGTTATGTGTTGGACTCGTTCTCCATGTGGAAGTGCTGAACTGCAGAATCTCATCAGCATGTTCAGGATGCTAGGAGCTGTTCAATATGGTAGGAACTGTTAGCATAGTATGCCCATGAGGAGGTCATGTCAAGTCAATCATTCAATAACTCGTCCATCCAGGTTTGGCCTTAGCCTTTTTCTACCCTGTTACTGACATCCTCCTTTCTGTCCTTCTGTCCTGCTTTTTTTTTTTTAATTTTTAACTTATTTTTAGAAAATGCTGGTAGCATCTACATATTTATGATTCCAGGATAAACCTAATTGAATTTGATGGGGATCAAGCATATATACGACTCAAAGTGTTTATTCTGGGACTCGCAGTAATTTAATTGTCAATAAATAGGATGTCCAATTAGTTGTGCCATGGAGTGAATTTGGATAATTTTTTCATCAATCAGCCTGTTTAATCTTATTACCTCTCTCTGATTGACCTTTCTGGAAGCAGATGTAAGTGTGAAGCTAAAGCAAACATATGCTCTGCCTGTCTGTCTTGTCTTCTCCTGGGCTTTCCTGACTCAGTTGCTTTGACAGTGGTCCTCATACTTGTCAAATCCAAGGATTCTCAGACATCTGCATTCAACACATTCAATGGTTGGCTTTGGAACTCAAGTTTTTGTTTGAAAATTGTGCTTCCCTTGCTAGGGGATTACTTTTTTATGACCTCTGTGTTTTCAAGTTTACTTTTTATTGTGAGCTAATGGAGATATTCAGGCTTGTGAGGTAGCTCAGGTTTCCCAGTGGAAAACAGCATTGAACTTGTATGGTTTCCTAAGGGCTGTTTGCTAAGGTTCACCAAAAATCCATGCAGCTCACTGTAGTCAAATGGAAAAGCCTTTGGGATGCCTTTTATTTTGCACTGAGATCTTCCTTTTCTTCTCACTGGATTTGTGTACTGTTAGTCACAGGCATCTTTAGCTCTCAAAAATAGCAAGCAAATGCAATTATATAGGTATAAAGCAGTAGGTGGGTGCCTACATATTTTTAGCTTTGCAAAATTTGAACAGTTGATGGAGCAACGTATTTTTTGCTTTCTTGTCTCTTTGTTTTTTCTTTCTTTTCTTACCTTTCAGGCAGGCCTCATTTCTGTTTTTAAAGAATAATTAGAGCAAGTCCCAAAACTTTCTTGCAATTCTGATCATACAATAAATGAAAATATGACTACTTCTAGCTTCCAAATGTCTTCTTATTTCTTTTTCCTCAGTATTTTGTGGATTAGAAGAAGTTGCTTGGGGCTATTGTCACATATTACATTTAATATTCATGTATCAAGAAAAAAAATGTATGTACTACAGCTACTTGTTTAAAAATATTTTAACAGTTGTTGCTATAGCATTCACAGAAATTCTCCCATAAAAGTGTTGGTTGTTTGCACCTATTCTAAATTGTTGGCTTTATTTCAGTATAAGGTTATTTCACATTTTCACAGATGAGAATTAATTTAATGCTCTACCCATTTATTGTCAAAACCTTGTACTGAACTCGATAAAATAGGACCACTGAGTATAGAAGATAGTCAATCTATGAATTGCAGGAAACATTGAAACAAAAATACTTCAGTGCATTGTTTTGTGGATACGTGATTTTACAGACTTGATGCAGTGCTTAGACTACCTTACAAGCTGAATATTTTCAGGCTGGTATACAGGAGTTTAAGTCAAAATGATCCAAAAGTCACAAAATAATGAAATGTATACTTTATAATGTATACTGTCAGGTATACATTATAAAAGGCTGATTTAGTAAACACAGCTTCTTCCTAACGTTTCTGCAGTGCTGGTGTGACCTGTGTGCCCTGGTGGTGCATCAACACCTGAGCTGCAGAACTGGCCCAGGGGCAGAGAACAGGTGGGGTAACACTTAGGTCAGGTAAACACACAGAATGTTCCCACTGCCAATCATGTGGAAGATATGGTGGATTACTTATGTGTCTGCCTTCACAATTCTTTCTGTAAGCCCCTTTTGTTAATTATTTTTTCAAGGATACAAATGCTGTTTTAGTAAATGGGGTCAGAGAAAAAGGGAGTGTGACCAATTTAATCGCTTTGTACTTTTAGTCTGATAAGCCATTGAGGTGTATTCTATCACTTGTGGGTCTGACATTATGGTGCCCTGCTTCACTGAATGCCATGGCCTTTCATATCTAAAGAAACCTTGGCAAGGAATGTAAGCAGCATCATCTTTTCATTTGTCCCAAATATCTTTAATTAAAACTCTTCAATTGACTTAAGTGATGACTTGTGAAGATGTCACTGAAGTGACAAATACATGCGTAAGAAATTTAAGGTGCATTGTGGTATCTTTGATCATGGCTGATTAAGCAAGTCCTGTTGCTATCATCATTCATCTACAACTGACTTTCCCCATAAATCTTATTTTAGAATGGACTCTGTCCAAGCACAATGACCAATTAAGTTCCAAATTTGCAAATGACAGTCTGTCCTCTTCTTTTCTGTTGTTCATTTATCATTGTCTTGCTTGTGGCCACTGTGATACTTTGAGATGTAAAGTGATGGGGGTTTAGACTGCTTGGTATTTATCATTCAGTGTACTGGTAGAACTGCAAAGTTAGGTATGATCATATTGTCATTATATCTCCACTTTAATAATTTTAAAAAGAAAAGGAAATATTAAGGTAATTAAACTGATGTGAATATGTGCCACATTAAAAAATATGAAAATCAGTGATAGAAGACAAAAATTAAATTTAAAATCCCTAAACATCTTGTTTAAGATTTTGCCATTTTAAAGCATGCAACATAATCCTGGACACAAAGAAAAGGTTAGAATAAATGTGTATGTTAATGACATTCCCGGTGCTCGTCTAGAAACAAAGTTGTATCAAAGAGTATTTTGTAAATTGTTAACAAGATATTGTTGGCAATAATCTCCATGCCCTTCCTCCCCTCCCCAGTTTATTTCATGTGATAGTACATCAGGAGTCCAGACAGACCTTAGTGTTTATGGTCCTTCAGGGTCTTTTACAAAAGGAAGGTATGTGCCTCATACACAATGTTATGATTTTCAAAGGGATAGTGAAATCTGCTGGGGTATGACTGCATTCTTTCTCAATTACAGCTGTAAAGCATGTGAAAGTCAAGGCTCTGAAAAAAGTAGGAAAAATGGGATATGGAAGAAAATTACTTGGTCTTTAAGGACACAATTTGGCTGTGACTTATTCAAGAACAAGTGTTCAAATAGTTTATAAAACAGAATTATGCCAGTAATCAATTAGGAACATTCATACTTAATTCTTGTTCTTCAGCTAATACCAAGGATTATAAGGATTTAAAGAAAGAAATTAATCAAATTTTCACCATGTGTCTGATCTTCAGAACAGTACATTTCACATGTACGTACAAACCTGGAGTACTTCACTCTGCAGCAGATTCTGCTGGTTCAGAACCATTAAATCCCAGTTCATCAAAGACGACATGTGGTACTGATTTCTATTTTTGGGTACTTCAAACTAATTTTCCAAGTTTATCTTGAGATGGATTAAATAGTAATGAAATGCTATAGTGACAGGCTAAGACTATTAATAGCATTACTCAAGTGTAAGATTATTTATTTTGGTATTGGGCAACACACTGTTATTGCCAAGCAATTTGGTAATAAACAGTAGGATATCAGTCTGATTGGAATACAATTAAATGTGTGCCTTTCAAGAATTCTGTGCTCTTGGCTAATGCTGATTTATATAACTATAACTAGAATTCTGCTTTATTAAGTGATAGTTTCATTTTGCTGGATTCATTGTATTAAAATGTGATATGAAACCAAGTGACAGTAGAAGTATAAGATACATGAACTTTGTCCATGATAGTTAGGATTTCATAAACCTGTGCTAGCTCTGTGCCTTCAGTCTCTGCCTCTCTTTCATCAAAAGTATTATTGATCATTAATGCCAAAATGAAAAATAAGAGGTAGCAATTCATATAAGAAAACATTTGGATGGCCATTGTTCTACATTAGGTGTAGTTAACGGTCATGTTTACAACCACAAATGTAATATTTACATCCATTGAAATGACAGAATTTATTAAATGGGATAAGAGAGAAGTGTACCAGAAACTCCAGAGCATTGTTTTTTGTAAATTTGATTGATGTTGAAGGGGCATGTTTTGCATCTGCAGAATATTAGTAAGAAGATGAAATAAAATCACGACTAGGCAAGCAGTTTATTACTTCTCTTGAGCAAAAAAGAAAAAAGCAAGAAAGAATGGTAGTGAATGCAATAATTAAATTTGCACCACTGTATAAGCTCTGCATAGATTGACACAGAAGGAAAATCATAGGTTATGATTAACATTAATAACACTTACATTGCTAAAGCAGCTGGCAGATATCAGCCAGAGATTCATTTAGAAACATTGCTTGTAGCTACTGAGAATGGTATCCAGCATCAAATACTTTGTATTAGAAATTTTCCCTGTCAAGCAAATGAAATGAGTTTAGCTTGCAGGAGAACATAAAGTGACAGAACAAAAGAAATGGAATGCAATTTGGGGTCCCAGAGATATGAAGGGCTTCTATTAAAGAGTGTCTGTAACATCTGTCTACAAGTGTAAGGGTTTTTTTTTCTTGTTTTACTTTTATTCTTTTTTTTTTTTTTTGCATTAGTGTAGGAGTACACTACTTTTTTTTTGCAGTAGTATATGGATTGCCCTCTTTTTCTTAGTAACACTAAAAGAAAAAAAAAAGAAACAACAAAAAAAATCCTTAAAATCCTGTCGTCCCAGGAGACACTTGAGGAACAAAATATCCTCAGTATTTTTATTCAATGGGCAGTTGTTGTTGTCTTCTTTCTTTTTATTCTGTTCAATTTATATTTTCTATCATTTTTTTCTTCTCCTATCTATGGGAAAAAGTTCAGTATTTCTGCTGTTCAGTGTTATTTGTAGGTTCCTTTTATTCCAGAATCTGACATTTGAACTTCCTAGGGAAAAAAGGGATATTATTTTTCTATGCTTTATAAGCAATCTTTGCTATTGCAGAGACAGCTTCAATCACTCAGTTCTCGGTTGGGAATGTCTGGTGCCAGAAGTTGTTTAACCATACCATGGATTTACTCTGATCTAATTATGGACTCCTCTTCCTGACCCATTCCCATGGGAGTGCTGGTCAGCACAGCCCTCCTGGAGGCACTGCTTGGCAGCTGAGGGAGCAGAGCTGTGGGCACACATGTTCCTAAACGTGGTGGTAGTCAGAGATCCTCCTTACTCAAACGAATTTATCAGTGGGTTCTCTAGACAGCATCTCCTCTTTCACAGTAGGGAGTAAATCTAGAAATTCAACCCTGAAGTTTTTGCAACATATTGAGTTTGATTATTCAGTGTTGAACACTGATTTAGACTTCAAATGATTTGGGAACTGCTGAAATATTAACTATTGTTTCTTGCTTCCAAACTCTAAATTATGAGGTTTTCACTGTTTAATATTCACCCACCTTGGCAGCTTTTTTAATTGTTATTGTACTTTAGTGATGAAAGGACTGCATAAGGCTATGTACTTTATTATATCAACCATCATATAGGGGGTAGGCTTGTGAGTGTTCCTCTGTTCAAATAATCTCCTGTATTTTCAGAAGTGCAGGAATGAAAAAACAAAACTGCATTTTACTGTAAAACATTCAGAAGGAGTGAGTGTAAAGAAAAAACCCTTGGGTTTTAATTGATACTTTTAATGCTTGGCTATGCACAATTAATGTCACCATCAAATCAGTTTGAATGCACTTACAGAGAACATTACTATATTAATTTAAAACATTTATGATTTTCTGAAGGAAGTCCTGCTATTGACCCTCATGGAAGGGAAATGTGAGTTGGATTTGAGGGTCTTGAAAGAGTAAATCAAAACAAAGTTGTAAGCTAGTCATTAAAAGTGAAAACATCAAGCAGCATTAAAATTCTTTTTTAACTTGCTTTTGCATTTCAGGGTAGGAACACTGATGAAGATGGTGTATTCTGTAGAGGATACAATGGGTAGAACTGTCAAAACTTAGCTCCTTTTCAACAGCAAAAAACATCAATTGAAATTTCTTTCTAACACCCTTATTGACTTTCCTTTTAATTTTTTTTCCACAGAGGGTCTTTCTCAAAGCTGGAAGTGAGGAAGAAATCTTTGCACATCTTGGCTTGGATTATGTCGAACCATGGGAAAGGAATGCTTAAAATTCTTCACCACTGTACTTTTATCAGTTGACTGCAATGATATTTCTGCCCACCTTGCAGTCTGGTTTAGTCATATATACATAAATAATAAGTGTTTCTATGACACCAAAAAAAAAATCAAATAAGTATTAGAAGCCATTTGCACATGCTAATGTTCCTAGAAGATAAGAGTTTAAGTTTTTCATAATCTTTTCCAGTCTTTTCTGGTTTTGAAGTCTCTACGTGGGAGTGATAAGACAGAGCTTGTTTTGGGGGGATGAGATTTTTGCTTGTGATAGGAATTTAACATTAGTATGAACAATACTTGTTTTTTAAAATAGTCAGCTACAACAATACATAAATAATTCAAAACATTTGAGCTGAGTCAAAACATTACTGAAATGTATGCTGGTCTTTAACTGAATTTCTTATGTATTTTGCTGAATCCGTGTATAAAATTGCTCTGTATATAAGGTTTAATGACCTAGGCAGTAACTACTTTGCAGTCTCAGCAACTTGAGGCTTCAGTTGTAATATTTTCCCAGGTAGGGCATGATACTACAAAAACTATAAACAAGTTGATAATTCAGTGAGAGTTAAAAAACATTTCACAGAAAGGGATTCCACAGTAGCAATCTTCAATTGTCTAGAAAAATACTATAAATTTAGAGTGCTAGTTTGGATTAAAAAGGATTCAGGTTATGTGGAGTAATGGTCCTCAATCAGGAATTGAATCATAACCCAGATGAAAACGATAGTTTTAACTGTCAGGCTGGTAACTGCTCCATGACAAAAGGTTTTAATTATCTGTGCTCAATTCAGATAGACAGAAATTTATTTATTAGTAAGTGTGAATGCCTTGGAATGGCATTAAGCTTTACTTGGCTCAAGCTTTACTTGAGCTGTTGGGCTATTGGCTGCTCTAGAATGGTATTCCCTCTTTTTAGTCAGAAATTCATCTAGGATGTGAATGGCTTTCTGATAAAAGCCCTATGAGATATTTTGGTTTCAGAAAATGTCCAGGTAGATCTTGTGACCATAATGACAATGAAGGATTTGTAATACATTTATCCTTTAATAAACAGGAGCATTTGGTGCTTTAGGAAATGAAGCTATTTAGTGATCATTCATAATTTGAGAATAAAGGTGATTAAGAGCACCAGGATTGATGAAATGATTTTGTTCCTTAAAAATCCCTAAAACTTGTTTCTTCTGTTGAGGCTGACTACCCCTCTTAACATGGTAAGGAAAAATGGCAATGACAGGGCTGTGCATAACAATTACTGACAGCAAAGGCCTCCATATTCAAAGAGTATTTCTATTACTAAAAAAGTATGCTTCATTTGTCACTCATTACTTCCAACTGGGGAATAGACTTCTAGAGGACTGCGTTGTAAACTATTCCAAAACCTCAGTCAGGATTGTAGAAAAATGTGTTAATGGCAGGAATTTGCTTCTTGCCTGTGTCAATAAAAGCACCCTAATTAAGTGCAGTTTTGCTAACTGAGCTGAAAATACAATGCTACTTCCTAAACTGCTCTAACCATAAAGCACTGGCATTGCTTCCTGCTTTATTGTGCTGATATATGAAGTATCTTCTCTGTGTTTTGCATCAGGATGCTGACACTTAACTAGAAGTGACATTTTTCAATCCTAATGGAAGAAAACAAAAGCTATGGTACTTTGTCTGAATGTTCTTTTTACTTGGCCAACATTTTTCAGAAATTACACATTCCAGTTGTGCTGTTTCTGCAAACTTCAACACACACACAAAATATCAAACATTCTGAATTCCACATAAATAAATAACTCACATCTTGGATGCATATGCATCACTTATAACTATGCCACCTGTGAGGGAAAAGAGACCAACACAAATTCTGTCAGCTCCTCCAAGACTTGAAGAAATCAGCATATCACTTTATTCTTTTATTTCCCTCAATTTTTCTGAACTTTATTTAGAATACATCTCACAGATTGCTCACTGAATCAACTATTATAAAAAAATATGGACCTGATAAATGAGGCGTTGTGTCAAAGAGAAGAACAGCTTAGATGGCCAGGATGGTTTGGCCATGAAGAAGATGGAAACCTTGTGCACACCCTCACTGGAGAAGCTGCTTCCCCAGTCACTATCACAGGTACCGTGTGCAGGATCATCCCTGATAGCACCAGCCAAACCACCCAGCTGAGATTATAATTAGAAAAGATAAAAGTCATATAGGAGAGATGGGATGGAACAGGTTAAAGGAAATAAAGCTTTTATCAGCTGAGCATATCTGGATCCATGTGCTAGTGAAAAGTGCCTTCAGTGTGATGGAACTGTTGGAGACAATGGTAGCAAAGCTTCTGAACTCATGAAGGACAGGTGAGGCCTCAGGGCCTGGAAAGGGCAAACACTTGTAACAAGAGCAGACCAACCTTTGTAACAGGAGGAAGGGAAGAGAGAATCTCAGATCAGTGCACATAATAGCTCCTAAATTGCTAGAATGATTAATAGACTGTATTTTCAATGCACCTAGAGGAAAATAAAATGATAAGTTATTGGTAACTTGTTCATCAGAAGCAAATCATGTCAAAATAATTCAGTTGTAAAGTCCCTGGAGGCTGTTTACAAAAATGACTGTCCCTCCTCCCCTGCTTCTACACCAAGGAAATTTGGCAAGTAGTGAGTAGAGAAGGATCACTAGTTTGATAAGCATCTACATAGTAACTCTCTAAGAATTAATAAGCAATTCTATCTCTGGAAAAAAAAAGGGAAAAGTAAAAGGAAAGCCACTGTTATTTTCTTTTTATTCATGGTTTGAAATAATATATGATTTGTCAAATAATCTCTTCAGGCAAAGGCAATGAGTTGTATTTAGTTTGGTGGGTAATAATATAGTTAATGTCTAAAGGACTAATGTACTGAAGGAAAAGCTAATCCTATCTACACAGCTCTACAAAATTGCAAATCTGGGCAACCTAAATACTCATACAACTGAAGCCTCATGGACTTTCTGCAAATAACTGGAAACCTAAGAACTGCTGCTACTTTGTATAAATAACTTCAGAATGTTAAAAAAATCCAAAGATTTGCAAATGTTACAATCCCCAAATGAAATGTCTTTTCTAAAGTTTATGGGCAGGATTGTTTGGCTTTCTCTGGTGAGACCATCTTATTCCTTGGTATGAAATATATTATTTTGCTTTTTGAACAGCTATTGCTTTCTGTAATACAGTTTCCTTTGGCAACTGCAGTTAAAATAACCAGGTCCTGGGTCTAACAGGTTAATTGAAGTCACATAAGCAAATGAAGACAGAGAGCTCTGGAAACCTTCCTTAAGAGGAAGGCCAAGCAGTGTTTTACTTCTGCTGTGCAGATGCATAAAATGTCTTTTATTTTAATCAGGAAGCATCAAGCATAATTTATTTTAGCTGAAGAGGCTCCTTAGGTGTACTATAGGGCATCCTTGGTAGCAGCAGCTATTATGTGGAATACTATGGAAATGTATGTTGTGTCACCCTGAGCTAAGGCCCTCTGCTAAAGCAAACCAGAGGTATCACCTTGCCCAATGTCAAACAATAACTGGAAAAGGCTTTTCCCCATGGATGCTGTTCAAACCACTTCAGAGTACTTAACTTAGAAAGCTGTTTAATATCTCCTTCAATAAATGTGTATTATAGGCAACCCATAAAATCTAACACTATTTTTCAGTGGGTGCCTCCAAACAAATACTATTCTCAAATACTACTGGTGATACAGAAACTCCACATGTGGGAGGTGATACTGGGCTACACATCCCAGAAGCCCAGGTGCCTCAGGGAAATCACTTGGCTGATGAGAGAGAATCAATCCTCTCAGCATGTGGTGACTGATCATGGGAAAAGAAGCAGAGAGCACATGTTGGGTAAGTACAAAGTCCCCCAGTTTTCTGTGTTTTAGTACGTGAACACACTTACTGAAAACCAAGCTACCTTTTTTTTTATGGTTGCAGACGTTTGATTCCAGATCCTTCATGACTGTCCAGCAAAAAGTAATACTAAATTGTATACTTCCTTGTATACCTCCTTTTGTGTTTCATTCTTGCCAAAATCAGCATGCTCATTCAAAGGGATTTTTGGACATGGCAAACTCCCCAGACCTTTTCCCACCATTATGAGGTTTTAAGGGAACAATATTTGTATGAAACCAACTCAGATGTATTTTTATTAAATAAATAAAGCCTTTCTAGCGGGAGTAGCATAATTTCATGTGTTTGTTGCTATATATACACATACTATGTCCAAATTATTCTAAGTTTTCTGTCAGCTTCAGTGTCTTTTCCCCTTCAGGAAGCTATGCATTAAGATATAATAGAAAATAACAAGCAACATCTCCATTTAAAAAAACCTGATGATTTCTCTGCTGGGGAAAAAAGGCAAATAATAAAAAATTATATGCCAACACTTGGAAAATAAAATAATTATCTTTGTATTTTTCTAACCACTAAAAGAGAAATTATTTGGAATTTTCTTCCCAGCTGGGTAGATCTAACTTCAAAAATGGAGCTTAAGGAGGTTATGTAATTGTGTGATTAGGTAGGAGTGTTTCTGCAGTTGGAAAGTGTTGCTGATGATACAAGTCTGAAAGTGTTCCATTTTTAGTAGCCTAAGGATGAGTTGAAAGACCACTTGGGCCTGTGGCTTCCATAAGCGTATCCTATAAATCCCACACTTCAACATGTAATGGTGGGGAAATTTTGCCTTTGCACTCCTCTGACAAGCAAAAGATCAAAATGTGTTGAGAGGATACCTGAGATCTACTGCTTCTGGTGATCCTGAAATCCTTTGGTTCTGCTTTAAACTGTATTGTGATATACAAATTGTATTTCTGTGTTTCAAACTAAACTAAGATATCAGAGACATAGTTCTCTGCCTTTTGTCCTTTTACAGCATGTTTTTGAATATGTTAAAGGCTGCTAGAACCTGTATTCTGTGTTGGCGTTGTGTGAGTGGGAAGTGGTTGTTTTGGAAACCCTGACAGACTGGTTGCAGGGTTGTAGCTGTTGCAGGGCTCTTGACAAGTGATTGATGATTTAATTTGAATCCTTCACAATACCAACACTAAAAAAGAAGCCAAACACCATAAATACCAGTGTCCTTTCAGACACTTATCACAATCATAGAAGGAATATGGGCGTTTTTCTCCCATTAATCTCACCCCTTATTCCCAGTTAGATTTGATTTAATGGGGGGACAAGGACACATTATCTGAAGGGCTCCACTGTCAACCAAAGAACAAGTGTTCTCCTCCCTGTTGAAGAGGCTCACAACCCCTTTCTTTTACTCACCTGAAGGACCCAGAGGTTCCCTTAGACCAAATATGACTTGGCAATTGGACACTGAACAGCTTTATGCAAATTTCTATCAGATGCAAATAAAGGGTCCTAATGAGCTATGTATTTTTAAAATGTGCTGCAAGCCCCACTGGTACATGAATGTATACACGGAAAGATTTTCAGAAACACCCAAGTGAGAAAGAAACTGTAGATGGGTGGGCCACTCCACTTTGAAATTTAGTGACAGATGGTTGCTAAGACAATCTACACTCGATGACAAATGACTATACATTGAAGCTTTCAAAAGACAAAAAAAAAGCTTTCAAGAAACATTTGAATTGAAGTTTAATGATCATACAAAATTACCAGCAAATCAAGAATTGGAAGCTTTTAAAAAGAAGAGCTGAACAGAGAATAAACATTCTTCTAATGTGAGGGAGGGATGAACAGATATGAAGATTATCAGAGCCATCAGTGATGAACTTAACATTGTAATTATTCCAGTCCATAAGAAGAAACTCAGTGAATTGTATTAAATCCCCCTAAAAGCAAGTATTTCTTATGCCAGATAAGGTGGGTACCTAAAAATCCCTGAAAAACTTTTATGCACAAGGTAGAACAAATTAACCACAGAGAAATGGGAAAGAATAACAAAAATGAACAATGATAAACTCTTATGAGTTACAAGTTTTAAGATAAGATCATAATATTTGTAAAACAGTAATGGAGGCTTGCCTGAGAGCTGAAGTATATTACATTAAATGAATAGATTTCAAGAAAAACGAATGACTTGTAGTAAGAGAAACACCTCTCTCAATGGTCTAGTTGTGAAAAAACATTATTAGGGGTAATGATTTCTTGCTGTTGGGAACAGGGAACAGTATCTTCAAAAGTATCCAGCTTGCAGAATCTGTAATCTCAGCAATTCCTTTTAAAAGAAGCAAAGTGGATTGACAGTTACTGTTATTGCAACAGGACAACTGTTCATTTTCCCTTTTTAGCTCTTCAAAAAGATCACAGAAACAGCCATATGATGTTGAGTTCTAGTTGAATTTTACTGCAAATAATTCATCTAGAAGCAGACAGAGACAACAATCTCAAATTATGCTGATATATCAATCACAGTATGCCACAGGATTCTCTAAGGGAACAGAATGTTAAAAGCAAAATTATTAGCTTTTTGTATATGTGATTAATTTTCTTGCTGTTGTATGGATTTCTGGTTGTAAAATGGACAGGTCACATTTTAGCTTTTGATCCTTATACAAAGCTAATTAAGGAAGCATTATTAGAAATTGCAGTGCCTCGTCCAACCAGAGGTCTTTTCACTGCTATGTCCTTTCTTTGATCTGGGTGCTTTTTCATAATTTCGATAACACTTTCTTAGCCCCTAAGGGTTCAATTAAACATTTTAGGCATTTCTGTGCAAAACGAAGCAAACTGCAAGAAGAAATATTAAGTCACCCAACAGCAGCACAGTATTCATCAATGATTGATTTACATTTATGAAGTGTTTGCTCTCATCCAGTGCAAACCAGACTCTGGGCTTCTGAATCAGGAGACCCATTTCAGCCACATTGGGCTGATTTTAAACTGATGAGAACTCTTGCCCTTAAAGAAAGCTGGGCTTGATGGTGCCAGTGAAAGAACTGTTCTGTGCCTGCAATGTCTGTGTGGGATGAAACTCATGGAAGATAAAAATAATCTGACAATAGAATGCTTATTTGAATCAAGATAAACCTGTAATCATAGTCAGAAAGTAAACAAATAGAGAATTCATTTATGTGAAAATATACTTTGGATGCTGTAAAAAGAGGATACTGTTGGGACCTGCACATATTATCTGTTCTATTCTTTTTAGGAAGTTACTTAGCAGGGCATTCCAGATACTAGTTAGTGACATTCTAGAAAATAATTGGAAAAATAATGTAAGTTGAGAATAAAATCCAAAATAATTTGGAGGTTTTTTTAAACTTAGCAGGACCATCATCATGCTCAAGAATACTGAAGTTACTAATATTATCTGGCAAAATTATGTTCAACTTACAGTTACTTCACTTTATTAATGCCTAAAGTAAGTTTAAAGTAAGTTTATCCTTTTTTGTTCATAAGAATGTATTACTCAATATTAGCTCACAGCTTAGAAAATTTAGAATTCTTGCAAAAGTAAGAATTATTTAACTTTGATGTTTAATATTTAACAACCAAATCCAGAATAAGTATGCACAGATCAGACAATAATGAAAAATTGATAATAAAAAGTTGTTACCTTTCTGGCCCCTTTCTTTTTATTCTTGTGGGTTTTTTGTTGTTGTGGCTTGTTTTTTTGGTGTTTTTTTGTATTTTTCCTTAAATCTTACCTTTGAATATGAAAAACCTTATCTTTTTGTGCAACTGAGAAAAGAAATTTGGTTTTTTTGATTGTATTATCAAACAAATTGATTTATACCGAGATGCTATGGTTATTAAAAGTATCTTATCAAAACACAAAACTCAGTTTATGGAATGCATTAGCATTCATGACTGATAATGCAAATGTGAATTATATCACAGTACACTCAATATACCATCTGCTCCAGAAAGAAAAACAGCTGTTGGTAAATGTAAACTGTGGAGCTTATGTGGTATGCAATATGTTCAGATACTGTATGGAATAAATAAATTGGACTTTGACAATCTATTATGTTAGAAGCATTCAACTGCTTTCTTATCTTGAAAAGAGGAAAAGCTCAGCTGCAAGTATGTTTTGAGATGGTGGAGGAAATTATGGTGCCGTGTCCCATCCAGATGGCTTTTGCTGAAGCCAGTCACTGACAGGCTGCTGCAATCATCATCAACAGTTATGAGATGCTTTAAACCAGCATGAGCATAGATGAATAAACTTCTCTACAGCAGAGGTTTCTGTGCTTGAATTTTCATGATGGTGATGACATTGCAATTTCTGACTTTGTTGGAATTGGCTGTATTTTCTGGCTTGTAGGATGAAAATCATACGCATGAAAAATGTATACTCACATGTATGAATGATAAAGAAGAATTTTGCATCTTTAAAAATATAGTTATAATCTTGTGTTGACGGTGTTTTTAATTTTTAATGTACTGCACTGATATAAAAATGGAAAACAGGCACTAGTTTTTGAGTTCTAAGTGCCACGATAACCCTTATAAGATCAAATCTAAATTTATAAAAACAAGCCCTTGTAAAAGCTAATTTTTTTTGCCTGATTTAGAGTATCCTGTTTTCACATTCATTTGCTCAATAAATTTTAAGCAATTAGACAAAGCAATTTTTTTTTTTTCATCCACAACTGAGTGTGATGGCAGAGGTAGAAGTCTGGGAATGGCACTGGGAAATGCATCCATATGTAATGTACTGTACTGCAGAAATTTCCTTGACAACTCTCCTTTCATTCCTTGTCAGACCATGGAAAGAACCTCTCAAAGAGGTTTTCACATATTTAACAAAGTGTTAAGTATGCAGAAATCCATGTTTGGCCATATATCTGAAAAGTCAGAAAACTTGTTCAAAATGTTGGGATTTCTACTTCAGTTTAAACCTTTTCTTTTCCTCCACATTGTGAGAAGGAAATTATCATAATCTATCGTTAAACAAGTCAAAATAATATTTGTGCTAGTGATAGCTTGCAGGTTCTGTTTGTTTAAACATCTTAAAATGTAGTGTTTATCTGCAAGGGGATGTAAGCCCTCCTGGGGTTACCACAGCACTGATGTTTCTCCATTGTGGAGCAATCCAAAGTAAAGGGAACTCTTGCTCAAGAAGAATTGGGCTTCTGTAATACTTCTCTGCAAGAGCATTCCTTGTTGGTCTCTGCATTGCTTTAGAACATCTTTTTAGCTTTTTGCTCTGTGCTGTCCTCACATGCCATTGTTTCTTTTCTTCAGTTTTCCAGCATGTTCTCATTCATTTTCAAGCCTCAGATAACAATGGAAGAATGCTGCATACAAAACACGTTTTAACTCTTTTGGATCAAACTCATCAGTCTCCTGTTCTTTGTGGTGCTGCTAACACCTGTGGTACCCTTACTCCACGTATCCATTATCAGAGAGGTTTTTATCCATAAGAATGGTAACTGACACAAGCCTCACACATCTTTTTATTCGTGTTAAAACATTTAGTCACCTGCAACAGAACTGAATGACCCAATGCAAAGTGAAGAACCTTTGCAAAAATAAACACTAAAAAGGGTAGATGTAGCAGCTCTTGCTGCAACATTTTAGAGAAAAATATCCTGTGTATTGATATTCAAAGCACTAAAAGGGATCAATGCAGAGACTGAATGGCTGCATATGGTTTCTCCAGCTGTAGTACCTATCTAAGAGTGCCTTATTTTAACCTATTATGTGTGATGTAAGTGAGCCATGTATTTTGTCTTAGTAGACCTAGCTTTAAGTTTTGTTACTGTCAATCTCTCTTAGGACTTGTTGTCTATTCTGTACTGTCTTTAAAAATTGGGGTGCAGGAATTTTTTCAGGTCTCCTCTGTACAACCAGAGATGAACTCAACTGTTGAATATGAATAGTTTAAAATGTTCCAGAGAAGACACAGGCAACAATACTTTTTTATGAGTTCCAGTTTGTCAAAAAAGTAGATTTCTAAATATGGGCAGGTTCACAGCTGTCTTACTGAAAGAAATAAAAGCACAGCCCATGATATCAATATCAAGATAATAAAAGAGCCATCTATCATAGCAGAAATAAAGATCAGTTAACTGAATGGACCTAAGCTTTAAATATTAATAACCAGACTGGCAGCTCTCTTCTTTTCACGTTTGGACTGAATGTTAGATACAGGATTGTTTATGTATTAAGAGAAAAACAACAGCTTAACAACCTTTGCCAGTAAAAAATAACCTGCCTTCATTTTTTTGGTTGAATTTAGATGAAAAATATTACAACACGTCTGGTAGTGGAGGTCGGACAAATGATCTAAGAACAATAAAAATGCCTGAGGGATAGAAGGTGTTAAAGGAAGATAAGTGCAGTACCAGCATCCATGCAGGGACATGCAAATACTACCAAAGACTTTGTCCTCTAAGTGCCAGAATAAAGATTAGAAGCAGTACTGGGCCAAGGATGGAATGCTCTGAGAGACATCAGAGCTAAGCCTTATGCTTTGTAAGAAATTTAAAATCTCAGAACAGCCTAAGATCAAAAACTGACCACTGGTCTCCAAATTATAGCGAGACGAGACTTATATAGGCAATGTAGAAAAAAAACCAATACTTTAAATCTCCTCATTAGAGTCCCATGGTGCAGTGACAACTGAAAGAACACAAAGAAATGCATAAAGAATTGGAAATATTTTGAAATGTTTATGTTTGCTCAGTCACATAATTCTGAAATAACTGTAGGTATATATAAAGGAAATACAGCCTTTGGGTACAAAAGACAACTAATTGAAAGCTTATAAAATATAGGAGACTTTTTATTGAGTGATTATCCTAATGGCAAATAAAAGCAAAATGGCACTCAGCACATTTGACAAAAATTTAAATGGTGTAAAAACATTATCAGCAGTAAAGTCTATAAATCATTAAGGCAACGCTTCATCCTGAGGAAACAAAAGTGTAGCTGCATGGCCAGGGTTTTTTTAATACTACTTAATGTAAGTTGCACTCTGTAAACCTGAGACCTTCTTAGACAGGTTTTTACACTTGGCAGGAAACGTAGAAGTGTGTGTTGAATCGTAGGTGTTGGTGATGCTGTGGAGATGCCAAATGCAGATCAATCACTGGGAATCTGTAGAGTATGTCAGAAATTTTGTTTGACAATCCTTAAAATGCAGGAGGAAAGTATGAGAAAACAGACAAGGGAGTCAAATTCAGGGAGCAACGGGGATGTGAACAGTGAGGAAATAGCAGAATTCATAAAAAGTTGTTCCTTCTGGGGAGAGAGTGGAGGAGCTGACAGTTGACAGGCCAAGATGAAGGGCTGTCTTTACGTTTGACAACAGTGGGAAATGGACATAGAAGAGCTGGAGAAATAAAAGTTTTTAAAATATTGTGTTAATAAATAAGGCCTGAAGAGGGCAAGTTGCTATAAAGCTAAATACAAATGAAAGTGTGAAGTTAGGCTTATAAAGAATCGAAAGCAATGGATGTGAATCTCCAGATCTCAGATCACTAAGCAGTCAACCTGTCTGTTTTGCAACGCTTCAACAGGCAGGGTAGTGTGGGAGTTCTCTTCCAGTGTAGGATGAGATTTAGGTATGGTGCAGATTGCAATGTCTTCTCCAATGTGATCACAAAAGTCCTTCTATTTTCTCAATCTGTTTCAAGATAAAAATGTCACATTGCAAAGTCAAAGTAGATCTAAGACTTCTAAGAACCCTCCATTGCAGAGACAAATCCAGCTGTTATAATGGGATCAAAGGAATTGATAAGCCTTATGCAATTTACCTCTAGTTATGGAGGAGGATTTTCTGTAGCTTTCATATTAGTTACATTCTGCACTTGAAAATGCTGCATTGTTTATTGTATGCATAAAACTTTACTTTCTAAGGTCTGTAAAGGGTTTTTTTAATTAAAAAGAAGTGGCAGCAGTTTCTGTTCCTTGGTATCATACCAACAACAAACAGTAAAGTCACGAGTGATGGCTACCTCCTTTGATTTTTATTTAAAATTTGTATTTTTTTTTTCAGAAGACCATGGTGCTAATGAAGTGTTGGGTATTTTGGATGTGAAAGATGACAGGTTGATTACTTTTTGTTTGTACAACTTTTAAAGCTAAGAATGTAACATAAATAATACAGTAGATAATTTGCAGCTGGGGAAGAAGCAGAATAGCAGTTACCTCAGAACATCAATTCCTGTTTACTGAGATATTTTGGGGAAACTGTGCTTTTGTGGTGAGAGAAATACATACATACACAAACTGTGTGTTTATTATAAGCAGTAGTTAAATTTAAATTATTATGAGCTATTTGGCATTCTAGTTGGCACAGGAAATACCATGGGTTCTGGCTTTAAGAATGAAGTAGACTGTATTTCTAACACAGAGAAATGTCTCAGTGTGGTAAACTATTGTTCTCAGTTGGAGTCCACAAGTGCCTTCCAGTTGTTTTTTGTTTCTTTTCTTCCATACTTTATATACTTCAAAATTATTCCTATGCCTTCTTGGCTCCCTCAGACTCAATATGCATTAATAGATAGGATTTATTAGCCATCATTTTGGAGTGCATCCCTTGCAAGCTGAAATATGGTGAGTAGGAATAACCAGGAAGTTTGTTCCAAAAAGCCATTCCAGAGCTGGACTGCAACAGTAATGTAATGTACCCATGGACTCAAAAGGTATCAGAAGATTTCTACGTGTCAACTATCTCTGTTTCCTTCTACTTAATGATTGTTATTATTAAAAACCTTTATAAAAAGCATATTATTTTTCAAGAATGCCTGGTACATCTGTAATTTCATCATTGCTATGAAATGAGAAATATTGTGAGAAGATGATGGGGGTACAGCACAAAGATATCTGCTCGAACTTGATCACTAGGTGGATTGTATGAGACAGGAAAGGTTACCAGCTGGAAGGATCCTGCTTCATCATAACCTGTGAAGCTTCTGGGCTGTTAATGAACAACCACTACATTGCTGATAAATGCCCATACATGAGCTTGGAACATGCCTAAAGCATTAATACTCATATATTAACTGTAAGTATTACTCTTAAGTAAGGCATGATGACTGAACTATCAGTCATCTTTCCTTAGAGTACACTGAAATGAGGAATGACAATGTACCTCAGAGCCACCCCCAAAATTCCACTCCATGTTCACATTCCATTACAATGAACTCTGGTAGCGTAAGACTCTGGAGAGTAATGTTTTTAAAGTCTCATTACCATCTAGTGTACTAGACCATGGCAAAATCATGGCTTAAAGAAAAATATATCCTGTTACACTTGGCAGCAATGGTTATTTTAAAACTTTATCTAAGGCCTTTAAACTAAGCTTTCACCATCTGTTCTGTCTTCTAATTATAAATGCAAAAAGAACATAATTCACAAGTGTATCATAAAAGTGGGTATGTAATTGATTAAATGATACTGCTGCATGTATCTGTATTTGGTTATTCAGTGCCTCTGTTTTGCTTTCAGCTCATAAATCACTTGGAATACATTGTAGAGTGACTTTTTCTTGGCAGACAGACAAGGATGTACTCTCTCACATTTGAGCAGAGGCAATGAACTGATGATAATGATGGATGGAAAGAGAATGCCAGAGAGGTACAAATACTGTCAAACATCAAGTATTCATGCTCCAGTTCTTTGAAGTTGGACCAACGTGCTTGTTCTCTTACACTACTTCAGAAAATGGGGACCTCCTTGGCAACTGTTTTACATTAAATAAAGAGCCAGGAAGAAATTGCTGGCTTAAATGTCTCCTGACATTCTGTGTATAACTTTTTGCATGAAGCTCCTAGATGTGTGCATTGTTATGGATGGAAACCTTGGAGCTTTGTTTTGCGTAGTCATCCAGGTGGTATATTACTTTCAAAAATGCTACAATGCATTCCATTTGTATTACATGCTAAATTTAAGTTACGTGCCTGGGGCCTTAAGGAGTAAAAAAATGCCTGTATGTTAAAGCAGATAGGAAAAAAAGAAAGAGTTACAAAAAAAGAAAGAAAAATTAGTTGTAATTTGTTGCCATAAACAGGAAATTTACGAGTTCACAGATTTCAAATAATAGTAAAACCTAAATAATAGTGTACTCTCTACAATACTTGATTTGGTTACCACTTTAGAATTCTTAAAACCAGCAGATTTTAATGAATCCATAGAAAACTCTGGTTGGGAACTGACAACCCATGAGAAGGTCTATTTTAATGAAAGTTTCCTTAGGCAACTTGAAGTAGGAATTTCAAGTTCCTTCTACAAAACTCTAGCAAAATGATAGATTCCCTTCAGAGTCAACTGTCTGAAGATGTGCTTAGTACCATCTGCACTTCCATTTAATTTTCAGTATTTCTGCACTAACTTTTCTACAGTAATCTACTTTATGTACATTTTGCTACACATGGTGCCCTCTAAGTGCATACATAAACCACATTGCACAAGAAAGCTTTTGCTTTGATGAAAGAAAATACTAATTATGAAATCTATTTTGGAAGATGCTTAAAATGAAGCAGAAGAAAATTTAATTCTTACACTGCTTCTAACCTTTTATCCATTTAGCAATATCTCCATTTATGCTGTAGATTCTGTGATTCCCACTATGTTTTAGCTGACTTCCTCCCAAAAAGCTCTTCTTTGCTGTTATCTTTGTCCCTCAAATTAAGCAAATAAGGAGGGAGAGTTTTTGTGACATTAAGAGATATTTAATCCAGTTTGTTACTTCAGCAGTTTGGTCTCAGTCTTCTTCCAAGGACTCCCCAACCATGTCTTGTCATGCCTTCTGCTCTTTCTCTAATGTTTTCTTACCTCATTCTGACAGGTAATTTAGAAAGCCTGCCACATATCTTCCTTTCATCTGATTCAACTGGATGTGAATGGATTGGAAGATGGAATGTGGTGGAACGAAGCAATCTGCAGTGTGTTTGAGTATTTTAATAAATATTTAAAAATATTTGTATTGACTTCACAAGGATTTCCTGAGTATTAGCAGTGTAATCCAGACAGAGCGCTACCATGATTTTGCCAGGAAATAGTATGTAGTTATTTCCTCAAGAGATTTTTTTTTTTACTATCAATAAATAATGCTTTTCCCTTGTACTACTATGTAAAGTAGACATTTATGCTTAACATATGTTTGCTTGGAGGTAAAATAAATGTTTGATGGAGTGTTAAAAGCAAACATGAAAACTTAGGGAAGCTTAAAACCCCACTAAATTTCTAGATGGATAATAGCACTGTAATCTGTGATGATGTATTGCTCAGAACAGACAAAACAGGCAGATATCAAACTTGGCATCTATATAAATCAATAAACCCCACAAACTATGGATGATACTTCATCTTAGAATGTATAGACATATGCAAAATCTCATTTCTTTCACAGAGCTGAGCTACAACACATGCAAGGAGATCAGAGGCCCAAGCACAGACTGTAAATGGTAGGATTAAAGCTGTAGGACTGGAGCCAAAACCACCCTCATCAGTGGGACTTCTTATGCTTACTTACAGTGGACTGTTAACTGTTCCCTGAATTATTTATTCTGAAATCTGAATAGATATTCCTTACTTCATCCTGTTACTTATGAATGCAACTTATGCAACCAGCCAGTCCTCTGCCATTGGTATACCAGCACGTTTTCACATTTTCACTTACCCAGCTTCACAAAAGGAACTACTGTCCAAAACCAGAAAAATAACTAATTTTACCAAGTTCAGAGCAGGTTGCTATATCGGGGTTTCATCAAACTGAGTCAAATTGTAAAACCATTTACATTTGTGGTTAAAATGTTCATATTCTTCTAGAATATTCTAGAATGTTCATATTCTTCTAGAAGTGAATAAAAAAAGAGAAGTTTTCTAGGAAAAGAAAAGAAAAAACCTAATTATTCCAGATGCAAATATCTCCAGTTTATACAAGTATAAGCAAGATTTAATTTTATCTTCTTTTTCCAACTTTCCAAACCACCATTCTCCTTTCACATGCTCTGTATTCTGCTGATCTGCTGTGTTTCATTTTTTTTAAGGATTTATTTTATATTCGATTTTCATTCCTTTATATTGTCTTTTTTGTTAATTTGGTTTTTGAACTTTAGTGGACTGTAATTCTTTATATGAGAATCCGAATTCAACTTTCAAAATCACATTTTCCTCTGAAGTTTAAAACTGGGAAAAGTACAAAAAAATCCTTATTATACTTATCTTTAAAAACGCAGGGCAATCAAGAAGGAAATATCTGAGGGTTCACTGTTTTTAAGAATAGATTAATTCTTCTCTAAAGCTATGATTTAATATGGCAGATCTTTTGAGTTTTTCTTTAATCAGGGATCAGGCTTTTTTACTTTCCAGCAACCACAGAGATATTGACTCAGCTTGACAATGTTTATAGTAGATGTTATTTAAGCTGTAATATCGTTTTGAGATATGAAGTGAGTTGCAGAAGGAACCTAAGAGGCTCTCAGATGAGCAATGAGAAATTTTCCCCAGGATAACTGTAAGCCATCTGCAAAGTGGAGCTCTTTTGACCAGCTACCCAATTCACTTCTTTGTATGCTAAAAATTAACTAGACTTTGCAGACTGATTGATTATGAAGGCAAAAGTACTATTTGGTTCATTCCCACTGACCTCCAGAATGAGCTGGAGACCTTTGCTTTGCGCTATTCCAAGGACAGAAGTCTTTTCAGTCAGTTATCTACTGTTGCCTTTAAACTCTGGTGATGTCTTGCACCCAAGGTACTACCATTGACCCAGTGTTTCATAACTACCCTGTCCAAATGTCTTCCTTATCTGAAGCCTTATACCAGCTAAAACCAGTCCCTAAATTTACTCTGCTCCCAGGGTTCTGGTCAGACCTGTGATGTGGCCGTGTCTGTGTGGGCTGTGCTGGCCCGAGGGCAATGGCATGGCTGGCTGAGCAGTGGGTGGCCAGATTGGCCCTGGTGTTTGGCACCATGAAGAAATGGCTCACTGTGCTCCAGGGGCTGCCTCACAATCTGCTGCCACACATGCCTGTGTGCCATGACAGGAGCTGTTTATGCAGGAGGTGTTTTTCTTCTTCCCCTGCGTCTCCCTGCCCTTAGAAACAAGGATTTTAATGTTGTCCTCCCTGCCCTGCAGTGCCAGGTCAAAGCTGGTGCCTTTGCAACATTCAGCAGTGTGGGTGGTATTGACATGGCCATGACTGAATCCCTGGCTGTACCTGGCCTGGCCATGGCTCTTCTTTGGAGACCACCTGCTGTCTGTACTCAGCAGCAAAACTGTGCCCATGTGCAGCAGCCAATGAAACAGAGCTCCCATTAAATACCTGTGTGGAGACACTGTGGTCTGGGTGGAACCCAGGAAGCGTGTTGGCCATTGTAACTGTATTTTAGGATTTCTGAGTGACCATTAATTAGTCAGCAACTTACACAGTTATGTCCCTAAGTAGGGAATGTAAGTCTACTTTGTAAGTGAGATTGTCAGTTAAATTTAACTGAGTACCTAAGGCATACAACGGTAAAAGTGATTCCCTATAATAGACTGGCTGTTGGTGGACACACTTGCCATAGGTGCCAAAAGGAAGTGTGGACTAGCTGTTAATACAAATACTCAAAAGCTCAACTCCTCCATCTCCAAACTCATCTCCTATAAAGCCCTCTGGTGCTTTCCCAAATGGGGAATGTCTTGGGTCACTTATCTACAACACTCCAGTCTCTCACATGCATGGCTAGCAGTGCAGGTATTTGGAAATCAAATAATGTGCACTTCAAGGACTATAAGAAGCACACTGAGAGCTCCCTTTCTGTTTCACCAAAATTTAAATTGAGACTGTTCTCTATGCCTTGATTCCGTCTTTAGAAGTAACCATGCTCATAATTAATTCTAAAGGGCCTTAATCTTTAGGCAGAAAAAATCTGCAAAAACTGAATGAACTGGTCTCCAAAAATGAGAACATGAAAATGAAATGAAAGGGAAAACATTCTCATGTAAAATTAAAATTCAGTATTTCTGGTTTGAGTTGTTTGTTTCTGTTTCTGTTTTGTTTAACATAAGAAGTGAGCAATAGCATAGAGTGATCTACTTTGCATGCTTGTATATACCTGTACTTTCAAAGGTTTTAACATTTCAGACTTAAAATGGCCGTGGTTATAGACCTGTGCCTATACTGGAACCTGATTAGCATTTATGCTCTGCAGCTGATGATGAGAAGACTCAGCTGTTGCTTAAAGTTCCATGAGGGTCATGATGACCATTTTCTTGGCTTGATAATATATGAATAACCTTAGACTAATACTAATTAACTTTGTACAGTTTCTGCTGTAAATTATTTTCTGAGCCACTTAGGATTGCTCTCAGCCAATTGCATACAAGGCAAAAGGTTAATTGTTTGTGAAAGACAAAGAAAAGGGCACCTCTGTGACTCCCAGTAGAAATTAAGAAAATAATGAAGTCTTTCCATGGGAATTCATTTGCTTCACATGTGATGAACCAACTGCAAAACTTGTAAAATATTCAAATATATACTTTCAAGAGCAATGTTTGACTGCTCAGAGCATACATTTATATAAAATAATGGCATGAATTTCTGCTTTGTTCAGAAGTCTGACTAGAAAGAGATGCAATAATTTAAATCTGTAATTTTTGAGGGGAATTATATCATGCATACATACAAAATGCATGTATTTCCTATGCTGATCAAGTCATGCTGAGTTGTTCAAACTACCCTACAGAGAACAGGAAAATGTACTTATATACATGGCAGCCTCTATTAAATAGGGTTTGCATAATTATTGTGGCATGAAATATTTATGTGGCATATAATTACCAGAAGAGATGTGAACTGCCAGTTGCACCCAGCAAATGGCAAAACGAACTGCATGTCATGCCACACAATGATGTAGAACTTACTTAGATCTGATTTTTACTGCAGATGTTATGAAAACTTTTTCATTTATTTTAAGGCATTTGCAATACATTGTCCTTTCTGTTTCCGACTTCCTTTATGAAAAAATTTATGTACAGAGGTGAAGAACTTTGAAAATAAACTAAAAATTGTTTGAAAAGTTGTGTAAAAAAGCTTTTGAAATTAAAGAGATAATTGGGATCTTATCAAGAAATTATTTCTTCGTTCTTCACCCAAGTTACTTATCTTCTGCTCAAAGAAGAGTTGTTTCCTTCTCCATCATGTTACTGTTTGCGGTTATACTTCCTCCTCTGTTTGGGCATCTAGAATTAATTGTGTAAACAGAGCTGAGATCAGTCAGCTTTGATGAGTCTTATGTGTAAAGAGTTCACATCTGAAGAAAAAGACATGTTTTTGTAATTCAGAATTGTAGATACCTGTGGAATTTTGTTACTTGTGTGCACTTACACATACTATTCAGTAAAAAAATAATCTCTGAAACATGTGAAACATAATAAAGAGCAGAAAAAATAGTTTGGAATGTGTATAGGGTGGAGAAATAAAGAGTTAGAAAATTAGCATGAGGGAAACCTGATGGTCAAAGTAAGAAAAAAAATCCATGTTTTGGTGGTAAAAATTATGCTGATGGTTTCATTTTGCATAGTTGAAATGATTGGGCAGGTTAAAACCTGGGGTTTGGGTAGCTTTAAAAGTGCATTGTACATTTATCTTGTATAATTTAACACTACTTTGATTTCTCAGTCATCAGTGTCTAATCATGTCCTGGATGAAATGTCAACTTCAATGAATTCAGTGGATGTTTTCTCATTCTGTTAAAGACAGGTCAGACTTCATTCTTGTATGTGTTTATTTCTTCACTAGTGCTGGTTAACCATGAGAAGGAAACAGTTTATAATGCAAAACTCATCTTGCTTTCTCCATAATTACTATTTCCAGCTGTTGCTGGTTCTCTAAATTGGGAGTTGTTACATTTCTTTGTAGGATAGGCTAGAAGTTCCTCCCCTTACTAAGAGTGGTAGAATCAGCAACATCCAGGGCCAGCAGAACTTCATTGTCTTGAAAGTTTCCTAGTAAGTGAGTAACTTTTGAGCAGATGATGTTATTATCACTGTTGTGCAGATAAAAAAAATCAGTATAAAACAACATACTCTATTAAAAAAAAAAAAAAAAAACCCACAGAATTTTTAAACAGCTCTTCCATGGCTGGAAAGGAAAAAAATAAATTATTGTTAAAGTAGAGGCAGCAGAGAGAAGCAGTAAACTCAATTATTTTTACTGAATATTTGAGAAGGGATCATGTGATACCAGTTTGGACTGACAAAGGTATTATTTTCTGGGCAAAGTTTCATTTGAAAAACTGATTTAAAGTAATTCTGGAGAATCAAATGGAGAAAACCTTTAGAGTAGCACAGACGTCTGATTTCCTGGCTGTAACCTATACAAGAACTAGTCTGAAAGAAGTTTCACACCTTTAGGTGTACTGTCATCTTTTTCTTCTATTTGAAGTTCAGTAAATGAAAGTTTTAGTTCTAGAGGTTCTGAAGCATATTTCTGATGAAATGGGAGAGCATAATCATTGCAGGAGAGGTGAATATCACCACTGAATGTTTAGAACAAACAAAAGAAACGAAGAAATATTCTCTTCTCATGGAAATGATACTTACCAACCTCCTGAGGAGAGGGGTGTTGGAGTCCTCTACAGTTGGGGAGTTCATCCTGTACAGAGGACAGTGTTTAGAGGATTGGTTTTGCTCCCATGTAAATAGAAAGGAAATTAAATTGTTACCGTGAATAGTTATGATTGCAGAGCAATTCTTTTGTAGTTCAAGTTGCATGCAGGAGACAAATTACAAAATACATGGTGATTTCTTTTTGCAGTTGAGACTGGCTACAGATTTTCCCACAGCCTTCTGTTGAAGCATTCAGGTTACACAAAAACAATGAATTTGGCAAGCTGACAGTACTTGGCCTTTTTTTGGCAAATGGTTTCTGTTATACAGTTGTTTTCCTGCCTTCTGCAGACAGGTCTGGCTCACGTACTACTGTGTGAAATTTGGTGTGTGAAAAATACTAAGCTTTAGAGTAGAACAGAAACTATGTGATGAGTATTTTGATTTTTTGGCATGTAAATAGATGCATTTTGGCAGTGTCTGTAATTGAGTTAAAGGAAGAAGGTTCACATAAACACTCAGAGAGAAAAAGACGTATAGAAATCTGCAAACCTGGGTGTGCAGCAATTCCTACAGTGAAGATAACTTCAGCAGAAATTGGAATGATAAAAATAGATAAATAATTACAGTATTCAGCTGTTATGGGTCTAAAAGATTAAACAAATACATTAGTAAGAACATCTATTTCATCTTGCTTTTCAAAATTTTTCTCCTTGACAAATTGATGACATTAAAGTTTTCAGCACTTTGTTTCATATTTAGCTCATGAAACTCCAACTAGATCAGAAACATGAATCTAAAAGATCTGCTTTCTTTTAAAATTTAAAAATGTACTTGGGTTGTTAGGACGCTTGGAGGAGGTGATTTTTCTGCACCTATTTAGATACTATTTTGTTCTTTTTTTACAATTGTTATCAAGCCATTGTTTCTTTTTTCAAAGAACAAATTAGATTTAGAGAAGTCTGTGTAGATGTGCAGTCTTGACAATTGTCCTTTTCTGTATTTTCACAGGTTAATTTCTATTGTAAGGTTCCTTTTTAAGGAGAATTATAATGCTAATGAGCAATACGTTGTAATTCTTCTATAAAAAGAATAATAACTATTTCTTATCATGACAATGTAAAAGCATTAGTCAAATAATACCATTTAAAAGAATCATAACCCTTATTTATAAATGCAGAATAAAACATCAATAAAATTGTCAGGAAAAGAACAAAGAAGACATAATAACATTCTTTATTGCATTAGATTAATCTGCTTTCAGCAAAATTTGTATTTTAGACTCAGTTTATGTTTAGACTTGGAATATTTTCAGCTGGAAATGTTATATTTTTGTGTATTCTTCTTTTTTACATATGCCAGTTTATTAGGACCACTACTTTCTTTTTATCAAGACTTTTTAACACAAAGGAAGATATTTTGTAAAAATACACCTTCATTAAGATACATTTAAAGTTGGCTGTCACAACTTACAAGAAATAGGGGCTCTGTTTTCATCTGTTCCTCAGTTTAAGACTAGAAATATTTAGAAAATCTTTCCGGTTTAGGGGCTGATGGGTTGCTCTACCAAACATAATCTGAAATTTTTGTTTGTTGTAGAATATATTTCACTTTATTCCTAGCAGAATTAATTCTTTTATCTGTATTTTGCTTAACAAAGAGAAGGGAGGATGTTTAGGTGTTCAATTTAATAGACCAGTTTACAATTATACTGTTAGAACCATGAGTACTGCTGGGCCAGTGCAGTGCATTGTGTTCTTATGAAGAGCATAAATCTTGGGCAAATCTGGTGGCTTGAAGGCTTACAAACAACAGTAATTTTAAAGGTTATTTCTATTGGTGTAGCAGTGACATTTGTATTCGTGGTTGAGAATAAATGCACAGCATGAGAGGTCACAGCTATCAACGCCACGGTGTTCTGGTCAGGCTGGAGCAATTCTGTTGAGGCCAGAAGGAGGGCAGGGGACAGGAACATTGTCTGTATGTTGAGGTAAATGTAGATAAATGTTCTACACACCTCTGAGTGCTTCCAGAAGGGCCGACCCTCTGCAAGCTCCTGGGCAAGGAGTGGCCTAGGAGGTGAGGGGAAGGCATATGGTAACAGTGACAAACTACAGCTATTTGGTTAAAAGACTCACTCCACTGGAAGCTTCCAGACATAACAAAGCTGCGATCACTTCAGGTGGGTAAAGAGATGAACTTCCCAATTATATAACTTTGATTGAATTTAGTTCTCTATAGAAACCCCTCATCAGCTCACTCACCCACTCCTATGCATTTGCCTAAAATGTTCTTCTGGTTTCAGGCAATCAAAACAATATTTCAGGAAATATTTCTGTAGGTGTTTACACAGAAATTCAACAAAGGTTTCAACAAAGATTTGTGGTCTAATGGATCAATTTCTTTAGTCACTTTTCTGTAATCCACTATAAATGTGATACTAGAATTAAAATTCTAATTCTATTAGAATTACTTTGAGCATAAGAACACTGTATTTGGAAGCATTATAAAGATCGTTTGTCAGATTAAAGGAAATGATATAGGCAAGTTTGCACAAAACACTTATTTAAGTAATGAAGTTTATCAACTTCTGGAAATGTTTAAATATTTTCTTGTAATTTTTTAGTCCTGCTCTCTTTCCTGTTTGGAGATTAAACTGAGTTTTACAGAGGCTGGATGAATTAGATAATATGTGCATTGGTACAACTTGCATGCCCTGTTATTAATAAAAGTAGTGTTTTATGGGGGAAGAGAAATCCATTGTTCTTGTCTTAAAGAGAATATTTAATATGGCATACACACACTTACTCCTTTCAAGAGCAGCTAGGAGAGACTTGTTGCATCTTAGAAGTTGTATGACATGATTTATGCATGCTTGTTTCTGAAATGCTTGGGAAATAATAAATGTAATGTATTTGTCTGCAACTTTGAATACTTGAATAATGCTTTATTCATACACAGAAATTTTGTTCTAAAACTAAAAGCACACAAAAATTATATCAGCAGGTACTCTCAATATGTGGAAATATTGTGTGCGAAAAGTAGTTACAAGTAATTTTTGCAGTTAGATGTATGGCTATAAATTGTTTTGTGGTATAGTGAAGCCTATTCATTTTCTCAACACATGACAAATTCTATATTCTTGGTAAATATTTCATATTAAAAATCTGTAGGTACTTCTACCATTGGCTGAAGTAGATGGGAACATTTCTAAACATCTGTTTTATTAGAGATATTTTGTTTTTTGAAATTTGCAGATATAAAATCTATATTGTTCATAGTTACTAAAGATTAAGCCTTCTCCCTAGAAATGGCAAATATAATGGCAGAAATCCCTTGTTCACGGATGTATGTGTCTGAGTTTACCCTGTTAGTATTTTTAGTATTCTTCCTGTAATACCAGGGATACCAGAGTGTTACTGACTTGATTAGTTTCAAAGCAGTGCAGTTTGCCAGTGAACATGCTGAGAAAATCACAGCTTTGATAACAAAAGCAGGAAAGACAAATGTTGCAATTTTCAGTAACACATTTATGGTTTGTATGTGGCTAGAGATTTTCACACATTGCAGTTTTTGTAAGTGCTTCACATGTGCCTCTAACATATTTTTGTTAGTGCTCCATATTCTAGGCTTAACATAAGCAGGATAATCCTAAACAGTCGTGGTTGTATCTCTACATATAAGAACATAGCTACACAGAATATTTCATAATCTGCCTCTCATTGAATATTCTGTATAGAGCATATCATTCTGAACCACAGTATATTAAATTATCTGCAAAATATGATTTTTGACTTTTTGCTGTATAATCCCATGGCTCTTCCAAAAAGTTAGAACAGTAAGGTTGGCAATGTAAGTGTTACAATACTTCACAGTCCCCCATCAACTTAATATCTACTGGGTTAAAACATATTTGAATTCAGAAGCATATCTGAGCATCCTTACTGCTGGGGGACCTCTTGCTTTCATGAGGTTTCATTTCTAATGGCAGAAATCAGTTGTCATCTAATTTTAGGCTATGCTCAAAATAAAGCTGAATGTTAGATTTTTATTTTTGACTTGTAAAGAACAAACGAAAGGAGTAAGCTTTGATCTGCAGAATGGAATTCTACACGTGACTGTTTTATGATCTCTGCAATTCAGCATACATTTCTCTCACCTACACATTTTCCTTTTTAATTACTGTGTTTACAGACTGTTATGAAGAAAGCAAGAACAGTTCTGACATACGCATTAGGGCTTCTGCTACTTTGATGTGGTACAGAACTGCTTAGCTGATTGGACACAACCAGAGGGGCCTAACAAGTTTGGTTTCTATAACACATCTACAGGAGCAAGTTCATCATACTAAATAGACCTAGAAAATTTTAAAGGCCAGGGATGAGACTATTTACACCCAGGAAAGAGGCTGAGATAAAAATGGCACATTAGCTGAAACACATTTCTTTCTGGCTGACCAAAGGCAGGAAAAAAGGTATTTGAAACAGTTTCCAAACAGTTTGCTCCTCAGATCACTCTATGTCTTTGCTAGTTGATCACCAGTTACCACCACTACCACCATCTATAGCTTGTTTTTGTAACTGAGATAAGCAGTTGGTAGTGTAAGTCTGCAATGTATATACATATACTTCACTTCTTAAAACTACCTTTAAATACATATCTATAATTTAAAAAAAATTACATCTGATTTTTATATATTTAGATGTAAAATACTTTTTTTTTTGTTTGTGTACTCAGTGATCCCTTTCATCTGTATTATCCACTCAGAGTAGTTACTACAACGAAAGCCACTATGGATAGAGAAGTTCATGCTTACACTGGGCTTAAATTCAGCTGTGTGTATTAAATAGCCATTTCTTCCTGCCCCTGAAACAAGAGTAAAATGAGAATTTGGTTTTGTTGTGACATTTTTGCTTTGCTTTCCCCCCTGTAATTACTAATATATTCACTGACAATGTCAAATATGATTTATAAGCAAACCTGATCTTTCCAAGATTTTTTCTTACTATCTCTTATATAATTTTTTGCATAAAAGCAAACAATTTACACAGGGCACTGAAGAAATATGTGGTTCAACCAAGATAGGATTAGAATCTACTGGTGGCATTGTTTAACAAAAGTATTCAGGAACACGAGCAACTGGGAGGTTTTATTTTCAAGTTCAAAATATATGAAGTAATCCTCTTTGTGCACGTTGTCTGAATCATTTTATGCTGGAGAGCATCTTTTCCCTGTATTAAAGTAGAAAGTGCTTATCTCAGTAGTGAGAAAAGCCTGTGCCTCAAATACAAATGAGTAAGTAAACTGACTTCTGAGGAATGCTTCTCTATGTTCACAGCAAAGCTGAGTTCTTGGAGGAATACAGTCAGTGAGATGAAGCTTGTGAAGGGAAGTGTTCTAAACCCATTTTTTCCTATTCATTTGCAGTGCAGATGGTATAAGCATTTATTCTAAACAGAATGTATTGTTAGAATAGTCTAGACAAGCTATGATCAAGGGGCCACAAATGGAAACAATTTGGTGTTGAAAACTTTTTATCTGATTACAGGGATAACGACTTGAAAATCAGCCTGGCAATTTTGCATGATTAGAAAAGTGATGTTCATGTTGATTTCTCATCATGTTTCCAAATAAAAACAGATTTCTGCCACATATCACAGAGTATTTTTTTCATAGATGACTCTGCATCTCGGTTTCAATCAACAGTTTCAGCTACTCCACACATGGAGCTGTTCTGTTGTTTTGACAGCAAAGACACATCAAAATCTTGTATTAGTCACTTTTTTCACACCACTGAATCTATATGAAGACAGCGGAAAAATGAAACCAGAAAATAATATTAAATTCTTTAAGGTTTTCGTTTACATCAAAACTGACATTTATGCAAAAATAGATTCCTTAGAGAAGATCTTCATGTTGAACTAAACATGAATATTTATTTGAATGCCTATCTAATTTTGAATCCTTAATTTCCAATTTGTGCAAGTTAATTTAAGGTTATGGGGCTGCTTCTGGTCCTAGACACTTTTACTGAAAGGAAATTAGTTGAGACAGTCTGATTTATTTTTATATCTTTACTTTCTTACAAAGCACTGTTATGGCATCTCATGATTCACAAAGTTTAATGTGGTATGATAAGTTTAATGTGTTGTAATATAAATAAAAACTTTCCCCATTTTTTTTGCCTTTTTTATACTCTTCTCAATACATTTGATAAAAACACTATACTATAGAGTAGATGAGCTTTGGGGGCATCTAGTCTTGATCTGTTGAGTAAATTTTAGTCAAGGACCTGTCTCTGTAACATTTTCTCCATCTTGGTCTGAAGATGCCAAGTGAGTATAAGATTCTGTCTTTTCCCCTTTCCATAAGCTATGTATTCAAATAAGTTTTACTGAGCTTGTCTGTGTTTTCTGTTGAAAATAAAAATGAAAGTACAATTGGATTTTTCATCAATTCACTTGATGAAAAAGCCAACTTGAGTTACAGAGATATGGCGACCTTAAAGTTTATCTTCTTCCATTTAAGTGGACTTCAGTCTGTGTCCATCTGAAAATTCACCTGCAGGGTAGAAATTACTGAAGTTATTTCACGTGAAATGTTTTAACAGTGGAGGCAGGACAGCAGCAGAATTCTTCAAGTTTGTTTATGCTCTTCTAAAGTGTTCACAAATTGCTTTATGAAAAGATTTTGTTGGGTTTTTCTTGGTTTACTGGTTAGTCATGGTATTAAAATCAAAAGGTGATCTATTAAAAAAATTCAGAAGATTGTAGCAAGACACAAGACTAAAAAGCAAAATGATGAAATCCTACCCAGATAAATGTAAAATCATGCAAGAAAGTGAAAAGTCCTAGTATCACGTTCAAAATAATGGGCTCTGAAGAGGCCATTGCTACACAGGAGAGCTGGGGATTATATATGAATATGTCAGGCCAATGGAAAAGCAGGGAACAAAACAAAGAACATAAAAGCACTAGACTCTACATCCATTTTTTACTTTGGTAATTATGTGACTGTTCTGCTCCTACTTCAAAAGCAACCTGGTAGACCTGGAAAAGGTTCTGAGAGAGAGGCAGGAAGACCAAAATGATGGAATAGCTTCCACACAAGAAAATGTAGAGAATTTAGAGAAGAGTACACATAGAAATTTGGAACCAGGAAATCCTCTGCTTACTTTCCTTTACATTTTACTTTTTCTCCTTAGTATAAAGCAAATATATTTCCTATGGTATTGATCAGTATTACCACAAGAAGTTATCAGACCTTCCTCAGGAATGCTATTTCTCTAACCACTGGATTTCATTGTAAGGTGTTCACAACCTTCAAGTGTTTGAGGAAGGTTATAATTCATTCTGGCTCTTATTTAGTTAGGACTGTGTACGTAATAGTTTTACTATTCCCTGTCTCTCCTGCTTGTATTTTTCTCTAATGTTTTACTTTATTCTGTAGAAATGAAAGGGAAAAAAACTCATAGGAGAGAGCCTGGAACAGGTAGAGTTGGCAACCACTCCTAACACTGCTTAAGAAGACATAACATTGTGGAACTGAATATTGAATATTGGATATTGAATCAGTGTGAAAAACCCCCATAAATTAGAAAGAAAATTGGGTTCAACAAAATAGCATTTATCAAATAAAGATGGAGGAGAATTCAGGGGAATACAAACAATAAATTGGCTCATTCAAGTTATTTTTTCACTCTCCATTTTTCCTGGTACTCAGTCCCTCTGCTTCTGCATTCCTTGTGCCCATAAATTTGTTGGTCACCGGTAACAATGCCTGTTTTGGCCACTGCCTGAACTTGTCTTTCAAATGAATCAAGAACTCATGTCCTCTTCTTTCAGCTATGTTCGCACTCAAAGTTTGTTACTTGCATCTTTTTCTCTCCTGATAGAAGGAAGCTGTTTGATTTTGTGTGTGTTGTTTCAGGCTCTGCCTAACATTGTTTGTTTTCTGCTTGGGGTAATTTTATCTACAATCTTGTCATAATGCCATGGGAGCCAGAAGGACTCCTTCAGTAATTTAGTGCAATGTAGCACAAAACCATTTCATTTTATCCACTTATTCTTATTTTAAACCTCATAATTTGAACTAATCGATTTTTGTGTTTTGAAAACGAAATTGTTCTACACCGATGGTTGAAAAAAGCATTAATTGTAGAAATAATGTTAGATCTGAATTACACGTGTCATCAAGAATAAGGCTGCCATTTGAACATTTGTCTGTCAACTCTGGTCATTCAAAATGCATTTGATTTCCTAAATGCTGACAAAGGATTGTAGACAATATACAGTAATGGGAAAAATTTATCACTAAAATTAAGTTGTAAAGCACTGGGGTGATTTTTAGATAGCACTGACAGTCTTTGGGAAATTATGATCCCAGCATGAATAGCCATTCACATTTTTTAATACAAGTCCTTTGTCTAATCATAGTCTCATCAAAGACAACAAAGATGGTGAAGGGTCTGGAGCAGGTGAAGGAGCTGGGGGTGTTTAACCTGGCAAAAAGGAGGCTCAGGGAAGATCTTATAGCCCTCTACAACTATCTGAAAGTAGTTTGTAGCGAGATGGGAATCAGTCTCTTGCTCCAATTCACCAGAGATAGGACAAGAGGAAACATGACTTCAAGTTGTGCCAGGGGAAATTTAGATTGGATGTTAGAAAAGATTTCTTCACCAAAAGGATTGTCAAACATTTGAATAGTATGCCCAGGGAAGTGGTTGAGTCACCCTCCCTGGAGGGGATTATATTTAAAATACATGTAGATGTGGCATTTAGAGCAATGGTTTATTGTTGGATATTGGACTTGGCACTGCTGGGTTAACTGCTTGATTCATGATTAGAGGCCTTTTCCAACCTAAATGATTCTATGCTTCTATGATTCTACATATTTTGGGGCTAGATGGCACAATTTTGGACACTTATGACTGTATCCCCCAGAACTAGTGGCATGAAGAGGCCTCTTTTTGATACAGAAAGGTCATTATATCTTTTCCATCAAACTGTAACAGAATGCTGATGTCCTGCCTTCTGCCAGTGAGAATGATCAGATTTAGAATGTTTCAAAAGCTTGGATTTCTTTGTGAGAAAGAGTAAATTGGAAAGGAGGTGACCAGTTTATTTCTTCCACAATTATAAATCTTAAGTCTGTAAAGGTATGTTGTCTAGTTTGAGTTCTTGTACCATAACCTTTTTCTGGTAGTGTTAATAAAGGGCTGTGTGGATTGATATTGAGAGTGGTGAGGGCTAAAGCTTAGCATAGGACCTAAGAAATAAGAACAACGGTTTGAATGGTATTTTTACACTACAGTGATCTTGCCTACTTAAAATATTGCCAGCAGAATCATTTGGATGAAAAGAATCCACAGCTCACAGTTTGAGAGACTTTGATCAAAGAAATTGGAAGCTGAGTGTAATCTCTTGAGCCAGAATGGAGAAATCATCACTCAATAATAACCCTTTGTTTGTGGCAAATGTGGCAAGTTGTTTGAGTTTGCTAAGAAATTGTTTCTAAATTCTTTAACCATTGTAAACTGAAGCAAATAATCTTAGGACTCACCTTATCCTTGAATACAAGCTATACTTAGCTTGTATTACCTGTCTGTGTAGCCACTTAGAAAACACTGTTAGAATGTTTTCAGTATGAAGGTAAAAGACAACATTTCTCTGTTTCATATGTTTGCTAATCCTTATGCAAGGATAGATAGAAACCAGCTTGTAGACTGCTACAATGCCTTTCAACATTTTCTTAGAATTTTGTACATATTTGTTATTAATTCCAGTCTTTCAGTTTTGTATATTTACTTCCTAACAATATATTTCTTCTTTTCATGGTCACCTATCCTTGCTTGAAAGCAAGTTCCCTTTCGCATAAGAAAGGGAATGTCTGTATGGGAACGACTGTTAGGCTGGGATTTTATTATTCATCCTTTATTTTGTTCCACCCACTGCTTTTAAAACTCTTTGAATGGTGACTAAGAAAGGGAACAACTTGTCAGTACCCTTAAGTTAGACATGTGGAACTCTGTCTCTTTATTGGAAAAAAACCAAAACCAAACAGAACCCAAAGAGATGGGGGTGTGTGTGTGTACAAAATGAAAATGGCTAAAAAGCATTCCTGAGTTTAAATTCACAAGATTATTTTAATAGGAAAAAAAATCAGTCTTTGTTTCCTTAAATTTTGTGATGTCTTGGGAATAATTACACAGCTTTAGTCTGCCTGTGTTGAATCAAGACTGAAGTGAAAACCATATATTCTTCTTCCATCTTCTGAAAAATGATAATTTTACCATTGTTAGAATCAATCTACTTTCAAAGATACAATGACATGTTTTCATCTTATCTATCCTTAAAACATTAAATCTTTTATATGAATTGGTTGACAATTTTTGAAGGATAACCTTTTCAACATCATAAAATAAATGGAAGTGGTGAAGGATTTAGATTCAAAATGCTTTACCAGTGCACTAATAATTTGATGAGCACTGCCATCATTTTTTCTAAAATGACATTAGATTAAATCTTATTCATCCAGCAAATTCTTTTGAAGAGTCTCACCTTTAGAAGCTGATGACACAAACCAGCTTGAAAATGTGATTGTGGTATTTGAAATGCCCTATCACTAGAGTAAATTTATTTATGATTTATGAAGAATATTTTGTGTGTTTATTTACAAGTTTCCTTACCTTAGTATCAACATTTTAAAGCTAAAATTACAAGGACATATATAGTTACTGCTCCACAGTAAGATCTTGTTTCTGGTAACTTAGCACATTTTTCTCCAGGCATTCATGTCAGCAGCACACAACCATGATGTGAAAGGAAATTGCTTCCAACGCCTCTAAAATTGCTTGCTTGGCTTGAATTAATCTTAATCGAATTTCTGTCTGAGATGTTTAAAAGCTTACAGAATCTCATCCTTTGAGCACAGCTTTGCTAATTTGACTCTACATTCCAAAGTGACAAGAAATTTTGAGACCTGCAGGGCTGCTGTTGCTGATAATGTTTCTATGCAGGTGGCATGAACCACACTGTTCATTAATGTGACATACCTTTATAATGAATGTCCTCAAATAATAGTAGGGAAAACAATGATCTTGCATCCCTATTTAACTGTGTTGTCCCCCTGTCTAAAGTACCAAATGTACATTCAGCCTTGAGAAGGAATAACCAAGAAAAATATGGTGTATTATATTTCAGATACTTAAATTGGGAAGAAAGCCAAATTATTAACCTTTAAAGTGTGATTATTTTTTTAATCCAAACCCCAGAACATTACCGTAGTAGAGAAAAACCAGAAGGGGCAAAGATGTAGCCAAAATTTCCTAATGATCACTTGCTGACATCATTAGAGTCAGTCTACAGTGGAGTAATTCTAGAGTTTCTAGTCATACTGGCCACAATGTGACGGCTACCTTTAAACTTATTTGTAAATAGGAAGGATGAGTCAGATGATCACATTGAAACACAATGGTAATTTCAATTTTTCAGACTGCTCTGAATGCCAAAATGTGGTGGACGGCTCCAAAACCAAAGTACAAAATAAATCTTTTCTTGAAATCCCTGCTTCATTGCAGGTTGCCTTTTGCTCAGTGTGGTGGGGGTTACAGGCAGGTCTGGTCTCTTCTCTGAAGGAAATCGAGCAGCATTTTTAGGGCTGTTATCTTGTGATGCCTGTAGTAGCACTTTTGGTCTAAGTGACTGACTCAGGAACAGGACCTGAAAGACCCTTCCATGCAAAATTCTGAGCTGTGAACCTCAGCATGACCCTTATGTGCAAAATTCTGAGCTCTGAACCATCTGAGACCATGTGGTTCTTTATCTGCTTGTGCTCCTCAAACACCAGCACTGCTTCCTCTGTGAAGGCAATGACAGCAGCAGGCCAGAGAGCATCACCTGGGGGACACCTGGGGGACTGGCAGGACACTTCCATTCCAGCTGCCATGAGACAAGCCATCTGTGTTCTTCAAGTAGTTGCATTTCATTGCACTTTTCTTTGCATGGTCTCAGCCTTCTACTTTTGTTATTCACTCTGCAGCTCCTGTAGCATGGACTGGGGAGTGAAAGGAGGGAATTTTGTTACTTCTTTCTCCTCTGTGCGGATAATTAGGAGCTGTGATGAGATGTGAGAACTGCATCCAAGTTCTTTTGAAATACATAAATAAGCATTTGCAACACTAAAAATGTAAATCTTACTGGCTATAATTGTAAATAGAGGAAAATGCTTCTTTAAAACTGTTACTAATCTCTTTAAAGTTGAAATCTCTGTAAGAGATATTAAAAACCCATTTGGATTGCATGCTGCTGAAAAGTTCAGCCCAATTATTGGAATTCTACTGCTTTCTGTACAAATTTATAAATTGGGATGCCCACATAAATACAGATTTACATTCATAGTACTCAAGAATGTGAGAAAAAACAGCCTGAGTAGTTATGAACTATTATTAAGTCAGACTTTTCCTTAATTTGCCAGAATTGTAGAAAATTATCTGCACCTTGCTAAACTTTTTCACAAAGATTTGCAGGGATGCTGTACAGGGTTGATAACTCATTTTCCAAACAAATACTGTGTTATCCCAGCAGCACTAGCTCACTTGTCTTTGATAATTGCCTTTATTGCTTGCTATGATGCAGTGGCTGGTTAGGCCATGACGAATAGGTTTGCTTCCCGCTGTTGTGAATGTGGGCTCTGAAGCTCCTTATGTCCCTTTAAAGTTGACAGATCCAATTTTCATTATTTTTTAAAGAGGTCTGGATTTTGTAATATTTTGTATTTATCTCCGAGTGCTCCGTTTAGCTCTGTCTCAACCTTTTCATAAATCTGGACTTTCAACTCTCCAAAATTCCAAAATTCAAAAAAGAGCTGCTGCCAGTTTGTTTTATGCAGTGGCTTAATCCATGTCATGCATCTCCACCAGTGGTCTTTTTCTTTTTTTTTTCTTGTGTCTTCTATGAATATTTACTATATATTACTTCCAGAAATAAACTATTCACCTGATGACTAATACATCTAATGGCCAAAAAGTTCTGCCAAGGGCTGTATAGTACATTTCTACTGATCACTGACCTGCTGAATTTGGCCTACAAGCTTATGTGTTGTAAGCGTTGTAAGTTGTAAGATAGTAAGGGTTGCCTTGCATTTACTGTAGTACTGTAGTATTTTGTGCAGCCAAGTCGTCCACCACTTTTTCCACATTTCCCAGGGCTATAGCCAGCTCATTTGTTTTCCCTGTGTGCTAGTGGTAAAAGGAGCAGGTTCATAATCTCTTTTCACTTTACAATTCTTCTTTTCTCCTCTTATGTCGTACTGGTGCTTTCACTACTTCTATCAAAAATAGTAGGGAAGAAAACAAAAATCATCTGATCAGTGCTGGCTGGAATTTTTCAGATATTATAAATGGTGCTGATCTAAAGCATGCACTGATATAAATATCAAGTGGAAGCAGCCCACACCTTCTCTCAGAAACTGCGCTACTGGGAAGTTTCCTGAAATCGAATTGTCCCTCTTGGGAGAGGGTACAAATACAGTGTGCTCCCTGTATTAGTCATGAGATTATCTTTAAAATGCAGTCTATCATTTAGATACAGATTCCACAAATTACACAGTTCAGAGTGAGGTATTTGTTGTAGGAGTGCATGAAGTTGCAGAAATATTCAAAATGCTTTTTTCAGTCAGGAGACTTTTCATGCTGTCACCCCTTCAGCCCCTACAGGGTATTTTCACACTTGATGATAGTAGTAGTGAAGTCTAAATCTGCTGTGACTTGGAATTATGAAAAAAAATTGGGTTGTGACATATATTGAAGGTCACCTAGACTGACCCCAAACCAAAGCAGGGCTAAATTACAAGTCAGGTTACATTGCACAGCCACTTACCTGGTTGAGTTTAGATTATCTCCAGGAACTGGGAATTCTACAACTTTTCTTGGAACCTTTACAGTGCTTAAAGATAGCTAGCTAGCTACCTAGATGGATATTGCCTCCTGTCCTTTCACTGTGCATCTCTGAGGGGAGCTTTCACCCCTACCTGCACCTCTCCTTAACATATTGGAAGGCAACAACTATACTCTCCTTCAGCCTTTTCTTCTTCAGACTAAAACCTCAGTTCTCCAAATCTCTCCTCACTAGCCCTTTTTGATTCCTTCTGTGCATTCAGTCATATCAAGAGGAGTCAGAAAAATGAAACAGAATCAGTCTGTATTTGCTTGATCTAGTATGAGAGTTATGCAACTCTGCTGTATTGGGTTTTTTTCTGATTCTGAGTGTATGTAAGATAGAAAGCTCTAAAATGACTCATGACCTACCTACCTGGGAATAAACTCTAGTCTTCTGGCTACTGACTGAAGTTTTCTGACAGTTTCCAACATGAGCTATGAGTCTAGGTTTTAATGTCAATTTTAATGCCAGGTTACCTATTTGGTGGATTTTTAATTTTATTTTTATTTAAAAAAAATTTTGCAGCAGGGATTTATCATTAAAATTGAGCATCTAGGATGTCATTTTTACTTTTGGATATCTGGGCTGAAGAGTCTCAGAACTGCAAAGTGATAAATCACTCATCTCTACCCTCCTGGCTGTGGAGTAGCCAAAGCACTCTGTGTTTCTGCCTTTAGGAAAGAAAGGGGCATAATTTGTTGAAAAGAAAAAGACAGTAATTGCGGGACTTTCTTATAGCTGCTTTTCAAGCTGTAAGCGAGTTCTTTTACTATTGCTGACTTAGTCTTATTTTTCAGGGTTCTCCAGTTCTGCCCTGAGGAAGATTCTGAATGATTCCCTGTCTGTAATCCAAACATGATTATGATTGCTGTGCATCACTGGTCTTCATAGGGTCTAGAAATTATGTAGGACCTAGGTACAATCGTATTAGACACAGTATGCTCCCTTGAGGTTTCCTTCTCACTGTTTGTCTGAATGTTTTTCCACATTTTCATTCATTTTGGTTGGTATTAACTGTTTGACTGATGGGATACCTCACCTGTATCAGACCTTAATTTCAGATAAGTATGTATGTGAGCTCTTTTCTTCATTGCATTTAGTGTCTCATAGTAGTTTCACTATGCAATGACTTCTGCCTCAAAGGATTTACTATTTACAGACTTATTCTTACACACAAGCTTCCACTTTTACCCTTGCACTCAACTGAAGTACTTGACCAATTTAATTTCAGTTTTGAACTTTTATACCTGTTAAAATATGATTTTTTTCACTCTCTCACTATTTAGTAGTGGCTAAATATAACTAGTACAGAGTGTGTAGAAGGAGAACAATAAAAAGTGAATAATTTAGTGAATATTTCTACAATTTATAAGGCATGAGTTCAGAGGGAAAAGGTGGTTTGCTGCCTTATTCCTCCCTATATGCATGTGTATGTGTGTACACACAGACACGTAATGTCTTATTCTTACACAGAATGTCTTTGCCAAGACTGTCCTTGAGTGAGGGGAGATGAATTGACACAAGGCATCACCATAGACATCATATGCCAGTGTTACTCAGAAAATTCATTAAGTGTTAAAAGTTGTTTGAAGTCTACAGCAGTTTGATACTAATATTTCATTATTAGATACACTTCATGTTGTCTCTTTTAGTTAAAGTACTAACTCACCTGTTTAAAACATTTTTCAGACTTTACATAGAATTTTTTTTCATGTACCCAGCAAGTGCCCTATATTCATTGTTATTGTGTAAGAATGATGGGTACTTTTAAAATCAGATTCTACTGTATGTTAACTCAGATGACCTTGCCCTGTCTCCCTCACTTACCCTCAGATTCTTGTGTATAAGCTGTAGCTTGCTCACCAGAAAGTTTTCTGTTGGACCATTGTTTTAATTCTTATTTATGTAATTTCTTGCAGTCCATTTTCTTGAAATTCAAAGACCATGATCATGGAAAGTCATAGATTGTGAATACTGAGGGGAAAAAATTATATTCCATTGAAATTTATACTTCTGTAATGTCAATCTCAATGGATCCCAGCTTAATAATGTCTAAAATGTATGTTAATCACTCACCAGAAGAATGCATGATGATAATCAGTTTAATTTAAATTTTGATTCTTTTGGAGTAAGACAAATTGTGATATACATAACAAAAGTTTTTAGTTGGCATTCCAGTTCTCTTGCTCTAAGCAGAAAAAAACCTGCTTTTGGAAAAAATAGCTTAGGGAGAACTACTAGAAATATGAGGGGGAAACCTACTGTGCATACTGAGAGATCAGAATAAATATTTAACTTTAAAAATATGTTATTTCTGACAGCACCAAAAGTCCTTTGTGAATGACAATGATTATTGAGGATGGATTCTGAGAGATGCTCAGATTGCCTTACTGTAGCTTTTTATGAGTCAGATACTTAATGCATTGTTCCCAGAGGCAAAGATAGGCATCCTAGGAGTAACTCATCCCAGCTGCTTTTCAGGTGAAATGCATTTAGAGGTGCCTGTCTTACTCTGAGTGTAAAGGGAGTCAGTGGTTCACTTCAACTGGACGCCTTCCTTCTGTACAGCTCACTGCAAACATGTCACTGGCCCACTGCCGAGGGGAACTGCACACCCAACAGCATAGAACCTTAAAGTTGAGAAAATGCAATTGACAATCTAATGTTAATGGAAAAACTGCTAGTGGAATTTGGGTGAAATCTTAGGTGAAATTTGAGGGCTCTTTTTCCTTTAGTTCCTGGTTGCAAATTTGCTCTTTTCAGATTATGAACAAAAGTACTGTTGCCATAGCAGCAAGTTTCTGCTTTTGAAGAAAACAAAGGGCAGTATAAAATATACAAAATAAGCATAAACATTTTGTTGAAAAGAGGGTAAAAAAAGTAAAAGCCTTATAGAAATTGCATTTATAGATGAAATTACATTGCATCTTTTTTCTGCCAGATGCAATTACAATAGAGTGTGTGTATTCTAGCAGGGAGGAGCAAGGGCCACCCAGAAAAGCCTTGATTTCTTGTATAGGAGATGGTGTACAACAGACAGCCTGATCTATAATTCCTGAAGAATGTTTAGCAGAGATTAGAAGTGGAATAAGTGCTAAAATTCAACTACTTGCTATGCTAGGCCGTGGCTATCTGGTGTTAGTATGGCTGTTCACCTCTACTGTGCTTTCATTTTCGTACCATCTGTCTCTTGCACTAGATGACAGACACAGCGCCTTAAGTGGCTGAGCATTTGACAAGTATTAGGGAAAGGATACGGTGAAATGGAAGATCTATTCTTTTCTTCGTTTGTTTTTCTTGGGTGGTTTTGTTTGGTTTGTTGTTATTATTTGGTTTTTCCAATGTTGAGGGATTTTATGATGTGGTGCTGGGGTTTGGAGGGGGAGGCTTTCACTGGTAAGAATGACAGAAGAATTAAGGCTGCCTAAAAAATCCTTATCAGTACCGTATCAGGTATTCCCCCACCATTTTTTATGTTAATTCTACTTCTCAGTTGTGTTCATTTTTTAATTGTAAAGAAACATATTTTTTTTTAATTTCTCACCCTGTAGTTGTGAGTCATTAATGTGCAGGAACTTGGAGAAGGTGTGGATGAATGTCTCAGCTAAATAGTGTTTCACAGTCTGCTTCTACTCCTCTATCACCTTAGGGTGGCTTCTTTCATAAAATGGCAATAATTCTATGATTTTTTCAGACACAACAAATTCTCTATCTTGTAAAATTTATTCTGCTACTCAGCAGGAATCTTCTCAAGTTCTCTCCAGCTGAAGCACAGATTTAGGTACATTTGTGCAGTTCTATAAATTGCTTTCCCACCATCTTGTGGTTTAATATAATTTATTTTTCCTACACTACTAAATTAGCACTCATCTAATTCATCAGAAAACCCAAGAAATTATGATATAAATGTGTGCAAATATAACAACATCAAAAGATTTTTGTGTTGGGAGGTTGTTTTTTTCCTGAAACCTCTATGAAAAGTAGGGAAATGGAAACACCAGCCTTTCCTGTGGTAATTTGCAGAGAACTGTGTGGGTAACTGTTCTACTTATGTTTTGAAACCTATCATTTTCTCTACCAGTGCCAATCAGAAATCAAAGTGACTAAATTACACTTAAATTCAGTTCAACAAAGCACAAATATGAGGACTAAATAGCAGATAAATGGTCAATAACCCAAGATGAAAGTGGATAATATATCATGTACCTTCCAGAAGGAACTGTAGGGTTTTTTTGTAACAGCTAGTAACTTATTTTCTTGTAAACTGCAAGAAATAAGAACACCAGCTAACAAACAGACAAAACCCAAACATTTAACAAATCTTTGCAGAATACTGTTATTCTAAGATAGAAATATTTGGTCTGAAATAACTTTAAATTAGTTATATAAGTGACCAAAATCACAATAGAAACATAATAAATAAACCCAGTATCATTAGGATACAAATGGTGTATTTCTCATCTGGTGGAGGTATGAAATATATTCTGAAGCTATTTTGTATCTTCTAAAATAATGGACTGTTTATCTTCTTTGCTCTAGCATAAAATTTCGTATTATTTCTGAAAACCTGAACTGTATATAGCTCTAACAACCTTGATGTTTGTAAGGTGGAGAATATAATACCTCTCTCTTGTGATTTTCCACTTTACATTGCTGCAAAGCTTGACATTATTGGTTTCCAGATCAGAGCCAGGCCCCGCAGACGGGGCTGAATCTTGGTGAGGTTATTTCCCTTCACAGGCTTCTTAAGTCAGCAGTTCAGTAGACATTCAGGAGCAAAAAAAAAATTTAAAGGTGTAGTTAGCCAAATTACATCCAAGTGCATAAGTCTCAATAACTTGTGAATTGACAATACATTATTTTTTGAGAATGGGACTGTGCTCATAAAGATGTAAGTCAGTTTTTCTGACAGTAACCTTATGTATTGGAAAGTCCTACATTTTCAGAGAAGTAAGAAAAATAATCTTAAAAATACCTAATTTCAATCTATCCAGGAAATAATCCATAAGTGGGAAAATTTTTCAAGGGGAGGGGATAAAAGGAAGCTAGTGCACATTTAAATAATAAAAAGATTTTTAAAAGCGCTACATTTACCTGATGTATTGTGCAAATTGTTTCATCTAATCCAGTCTGCTTGGGATCCCAGAAGATCAGAACAATTCTTCAGCACCACAACAAATTTCTAATTTTTTTTCTTTTTTAATGAAATAACACCTTTTCTCACTTACAGTGTTCAGATAATGCTGTTAATGATGCTTTACTGAATTTTCCTTACAGAAACAATAGCCATCCAAAGGGATGTGAACTGCATGAGTTTTCACTATTTATTTACTTATTCATTCATTTATTTAAAGATACCTATTTGACTACTCTAGAAAAAGTCATAACTTGACAGAGAGTTGGCATCTGTTTTTTCCTCTTGTTCTATTCATGGTTACATTAGATATTCCTGAGCTTACTGAGTGTTTTCTTTCCTGTTCCACCACAATGTCAAACTGTTTTTTGTGGTGTGTGGTTTCTTTTTTAATAGTGCTTTCCTTCTTTAGCAGATACTCCTGTCTTCTCTTTTATTTGGCCTGGACACAGACTGCTTGTGTGAAAATCACTTTTGATTGTGGTGCAGGAGTCTTACGTGGCTAAAAGCAAGATGTAATTCATCAAATGTCCCAACTAATCTGTTTCTAGATTTTATGTTCCTAGTTTTACTCTTGTATTCGATATTACTTTTAACAACATGCTTGGATAAAAACAGTTTAATGCTATTTTAAATTCTTTAAAATGTTATTGCATGGTTCACTCATGCCAGCAATCTACATAGGTAGGGTAGGTTTCTTCAAGTGTAGTGTCTGAATGTGTTTATTTCTAAGACTTTTTTTGTGCTTTGACTTTGAGTAATCACTTCAATCATACTGTGCATTTGGTGAATGTTTTTTGAATAGCTTTTAATAATTCATAATTTCAGCGTCGTCCATGAGAAGTATGTTTTAATAGAGGTGTGCTTAGTATGGCAGATTTATTTGTATTTTTTTTCTCTTGATACTTTATTATATTCTCTGTGCTACTACATTTTAAAAACACTTTACATCTGTAAATGTATGTATACCATTGCATGGTATTTAGGGATTTTTTTATTTTGCATTACACAGGTACTAAATAATTATTTTGCTATACCGCAAAAAATGAATTTTATATATCACACAAAATTAGGCAATGCACAATCCTTCTGCAAAATAACTTTATTTCCTAGTTAACATGAACTGTCTCCAGATACTCATTGTCCAGTCAGAGTAACTGAGGCAAATAAAATTTATTTATAAATGTAATAAATCTTGTAAAAGTATTCCTTTTTCTCTATTAAGTATTCTTTTCTTGTAATTTATGTGATTGGCTGCGGTCTGGTAGAATATCTGTTCCACAAATAGGAGCAGTAGGGTTGAACAGGTTTTGGACACTGGTTGGGTGTTAACTTTGAATATTTATAGTGTAGTTTGTCTCACTTACACGCTGCTTTATTTGCTCCATGATTTTTTTTTTTTTAACAGAGAGGCAACTAAGAACAAATAGCACATTCTGTGTGCTTATTTACAGCCCTTGCTTCCAATGAACATCACAAAAAGCAAATGTTAAAGTGTGTATTCACACTGTATAACTTCAGGCATGTCAATGTAATACCTGGGTTAAAAGCTGCTCTGAAAATTGTCAGATTAGATGGTGAAGCAGAAGGGTGCCTAATTGTATTCTGGATGTTTTACTGGAACTATTAAAAATTTATACTAAGCACAGAAGAGAAGGAAATGCAGAGCTTGTACAATGAACTTGACGAAAAATATTCAGTAAACTACCAAAACATTCAGGTTGTTAGTGAATTTAACAACCTGGATTGAAACCCTTTTTCTGCAATGTGTGAAGTGTTCACTACGTTTCAGACTGCTTATAAGCTTTTCTCACTTCCTCTGCACTAGAAATTAATAATTTTTTCATTCTTTTATTAATTCTTTTATCAAAATTTTAGTGAATCTCAACAATGCTGTAAAGCAGATGGAATAGAAAGAACTAACTAAATAGATATCTACCTGAAACTAGGATGTAATGTAAGTTTAATTACTTTTATCACAATTTATAATACTCAAATGGCACATAATAACTGATTAATGTTTTGAATTGATTTTTTTTGCTTTTATATAACAAGCCCAGTAGCACACTGGCCCCATTTTTATTGGGTCTTTGTTATGGTCTCTGGCATCTTTTGGGCAGCCATCAGCTTTTCTTGCAAGATGCGTAGTTTATTTCAGGAGATCTCATTTGGTTCTTGATTAGATCTAGTGTTGTTTAGGTAAACTTTCAGTGATGCCAGAATTTGATAGGCTTTACCTGTTACAAATTTCTCCAGCAAGGAAAAAGAAGGGTAGGGATTATGAAGAAAAGAATAAAACTAATGAAAAGATCAGAAATGAGTGACCTTTGCTGTATGAGCCAATAAGGGTTTGGTGGGGATAAATGTCAGTCAGGAACAGTGACCTTCAGCTGCAAGAGTTCACGTGGCCTTTATCTGGCCACATTCCTACCCCACCCCTGGCCTCTCAGACAGACAGGAATCAGTTAGGACCTTGACATGGGAGAAAGGTTTGATCTTAATGCAATCATTAAAAGTGATTCTGGGAATCACTGGGATGCACATACTTTGTATGTGCAGTGGGTGTGGTGTCTGTAGGAATGGCTGCAGTATGCCTTTAGTGGTAGCAGAAAAATCCCTGTGATCTGCAGTGGCAGGAAAATGGGGAATGATTATCATAAAGAGAAAAGATGTTATCACTCCTGGTGTAATTCCTTTCAGTGACTTGAAGGCACATCCTTGAGGTTACAAGGTGGTCTTGCAAGCTCTCTCTCATTTGTAGAAGAGACACAACTTGCAAAGGATATACATCTCTGGTTATAGAGATATTAAGACAATATAGTGATTGTGAACTGAGATGAAAAAATTTGGACCTCATTGAAATACACTGAGTTTTTCAATACCTACAAAAGTTCATCTGCATTATTTTAACATTAAAACCTACTTCTATTATAATTATTTCATGGGCACCCTTTGGAGAGAAGCACAAAGGTAATGTACTACACCTTTGTAAATCGCAAATTTTCTTTGTAAAGTCATCAATAGAGTAATTTATCTACTTCTCTTTTTTAAAAAACTATGAAAAATTATTTGAAGCACTTCAGCAAATCATCAGTATGGTTGAAGGAGCTCTGTGCACTTTTTAAAAATTATACTTCACCCCCTGGATCACATCTGTCAACAGTTGCACTTGAAAATATTTCAAACACAACTCCAAGTTTTTTACATGCTACAAAATTAATCTGTCCTATCTCATGTGCTTGCCATATCTTATATCCCATTTGTAACTTATATCAGTTGACTTTAAAAAATTAGTAGGTGTGCTTCATTAGTATTAAATTTTTAATACATTCTTAATAAGATTTTTTACTTCGGCAGAGGGTTGCTTTGTTAAATAGTACAGCAAAAATTTTGTGTAAATGGAGCTTCCCAAGCGTATCTCAACAAACCAGTTTCACTTTGTTTTCTTTCAGTTACTTAAGCAGAGGGTATACTTACTAATATTTATTGAGATCTGTCCTTTATCAATCCTTCTCTCAGCTGAAATACCATTTTTACCGCTGTGTTTGGGGACCCTACTTCTGGAGCAGGATGAAAGGAATGTTATTTCATGTAGCTGTGAGTTCCAGAGGGAGATTGAAGAGAAAGGCTTTGTTGAGCACAGAGAAGCTGTGCAGAGAGGAGTGCAGGAGTGCAAAACTCCAGTGCCAAAGGTGGTTTTGCATCCAGCCTTCCCTGGGCTGTGTAGAGGGGGTGGCAGGCAGATCACTGTTGCAGTGCAGAGCAGGGATCCTCTGCTTCCCCTCTCCTGCATGCCTGGGCTGCAAGGGAATGGCAGGTGCCACTGGCCTGGTGTGGTCGCCAGGCTCATTTTGGGGCTGGCTGGCTGGAGAGACTCCTGTGGACAGGAGGCTCTCACCTCACCCACCTCACTGGTCAGGGTACCTTTGCTGCTGAAGTTCCTGATTTATAGCAAGGAGTTAATGGCTGTGTTAATGTCTGAGGTTCCCTCAGTATTCACAAGGGCAGAAAATTTGCTTAGTAAGAGTAAGTACTGTGCAAAGACTGGATCTCAGACTGTCTTATGAATTTATAAAGCCAATTCAGCAGAATAATATTGAGGTAACACTAATGGGTACCAGGAAATAGTCCTTACAGGTTTTGGGGTCACAGGCTGTTCAATGTAGACTTTTCAATGTTCACGTATCCAAGGCAGGGAAGAAGAGAGGTTTTTGAGATTTGAATCTGCATGAATATGCTTTTATACTTTGCTCCACCTCTGGGGATATGGCATCTTTGGTCTTGGGATAGTATTAGCTTGGCATCCCAAGGGTATGGCAGGAGCCCAGAGGGAATATACACATTTTCCATCTAGGTTAGATTCCTGCTGTATTTCAGTAGATCGTTTTCCTTCTTCTTAACCCTTCATGTCTGCTACTATTTTAATAAGGAAGAATTTGTAGGCATGAAAGCTTTCCAATATAAGTCAGCCATATCCTCAGTTTATTCTGAGAATTATAAATAGACCTACAAGCTTTTCAAACTTTATTTTTCAGTAGTTTCTGAAGCGACAACTAATTTATTTCAAAAGTGGATGAACCCTTTTAAAAACACTTCTTTTTTGCCCCCAGCTACCAATTAGAATTGTGTATTTCTTCATTCTTAACAGCCATCTTCTATATTTTAACAGTGATTACTATTATTACCTGGAAGCCCTTGCCTAACTTTTTCATATAGACAGCACCTCACTCTCTAAACCATATACAGTCTTTCAATGGAAACTTCTGTCAGGGGAAATACCCTGTTATTTTCAACCTCCATAACACATGCACAATGCATATTATTCAAAAAGTAGAAGAAGGGTCAAATGATTTTCCTTTCTCCAGTATAAACCACAAACTACTTTATGTATGTGTGGATAATTATGGCATTGGCCACACTTAAGCATCACGTAATATTTTCTGTATTCATCTTCCTGATTAAAACATTTATCAGAGAGTACACTTGGTAACTCTTGAAAGTGTTCAAATAGTCACTTTTTAAAGAAATAATAAGAGAGAACGCCTTTTATTATAGTTTACTAGATGCTCTTTTTAAATTATCCATAACGTGACAGTTACAATTTTCTTTTAGATGGGATAGATTGTATTTAGCAATGACCTTTAAATGTTCTCATCATAATACATTTTAGTCACTGCTTCTAATCCTGCAGAAAAAAATAAAAGCAAACTAAGCAAAAAATGTCTGGCTAAAAATACACCTAATAATATTATAAATAACATAAATAACATTAAAGATAACTTTGGCCTTTTTCAAAGCTCTTAACCTGTCAAGCCATAAGCTGCAAATGGTATTACTATGCAGGAACTCCAGGTTTTGCCAAAACCTTTGAGAAAAATGAAGGAAATAACTGGTAATAATGGCTCTCAAAATTCAGGAGAAGTTGCACAGAATAAGTTGCTTCTAAAAGGCATCAGCTTTTTATTTTTGTCAGAGAAGAACAGTAAAGAATAAATTGTTCTCTTTTTCTTTCTATTTTTATAGTGTCATCTGAAATAAAATAGTAGACTAGAGAGGCATACTCTTAAATATTGTTCTTGATCACTGTACAAAGAACAATCCAGCTCATTAACTCATAGAGTTAATTTAAACTTTAATATGAGTAACTAGTATTCTTCATACTTTTCAGCTTTCCAGTTTGGCTCTCCATTTCACTTTACAATGCAGTTCCATCAATTCAAATGTCATCTTGACAACAGAGGGGGTCAGATTCAGCTGGTTCAAAGTAACTTGACACAACATCACTTCTAACTCAGCTTATGTATTAAAATAAAATATTTCAAGGTCCCTCTTTTGCATTCAGATCTATAGTAATGATTCTTGTTAGGTTATTAGTACAGTGCTGTCTTGCAGATAGTAATCCAGAAATAATAACTGAGACAGAAATATCAGTGAATATCAGCGAAGAGCATGGGTGATGATCATCATTCAACAAATAAATCCAAGTTCTCTGTTTTCTATTTTACAAAAATCCAAGTGTGAGCAGTTTGATTTTGACAATATGGTAATAAAATAAATAGACTAAGTGATCTAGGTTTTCAACTGTGAATCAAGAATAACCCTCTGTTGGGTGCTGTCCCTGGTATGCAGCAACCTTGTTTTTGAAGAATCACTCAGGGCTGAAAGTCAGGAAATTGAGTAGGATGGAGTTAAAAGAGGAGCACATGCATCTTTTGATGTCTTACAAATTGGACTGTGTGACCTAATTGGATGAAAAATTAAGTTACCTGTTAGTAGAAACAGATTTACCTGACTGATACTGCTCCTAGTGAGGGAAGTGATGAGGCTCCATTCATTTCAGTTTAATAAGGAAGGTTTGGTCTCATATTTGATATTCAGAAAGATTTTATTTGCAAATTGTGATTAAATTCTGTCTTGATATGGCTTCTCTGAACTTTCACAATAAAATTATTGCCTGTCTCAAGGAGGCTGGAAAGGAAAGTCTTCAGTCAAGGTCCCAACTGGGTGCTAAAAAAGTATCTCTCTCAGGCCCAGGGGCCAAGTGGCCTCAGTGTCTACAACTCCCCATGACTTCAGGAAGAGATAACAAACACTTCTTTTATTTCTAACTCCTAGGATAGTATAGAGTTGGTGTTTGCTTTTAATGTCTGTTTTCTCTTCCTTTTAGGTCCCTCCCTGAAAATTCTAAACATTTCTCTTCTTTCATCCTGTGCACATTTTTTTTCTTTATTCTGTTGTAGTAAACAGCATAAATAGGATGTCCTGTATACTTTAAGGTACAGTTTTAAAGCATGAGGGTGCACATTATTTGGAGAGGAACACTGTTTTCAGTGGTTACAACACAATGTGAAATCAGCAGCACAGTCAGCTCCCAAAGAGTGTTTGGAGTGTATTTCGATCTTGTCATTCCTTCTCATCCTCTTGTCATTAGGATATGAACAGATACTGCCTGTTCTCAAAGTGGAGAACTGCAGCCAATCTCCAGGTGATCAAGCTGCCATTTGTTTTAAATAAAATAAAAGAAAATGTAGATTGAGAGCATGGAACACATGACCTAAAATTACAGGTCTGTATGATGTAATATGGTTTAAATTTCGTATTTCAAATCACAGACCAAATTTAGACTAGGAATGAATAGCACAACTGCCTTTAAAATGAATGGGATTTTTTTTTTCCTTTTTGTGTAGGCTGGAACTTAGCCCTCAGGTTCACATGATCTGCTGTTTCTTGATTGGAACTAGCTCTTGGTCTCTAGTTATCCACCAATTACGCCAAACTAATTTCCACTAATGACAACTCTCAAATCGTCCTTCACAAGTTTTTAGTGTAATTTCTTTTTTGGCCTTGGGCTTTCAAATCCATACACCAAACTGACTGTAAATTAGCTCTAGAGTAAAGAACAAACTATTACACAGAAATGTGACCCTGTAATAATTAACAAGGTGCCCCAGAGGGTTCCATGTATTATGATACTCTTTTCTCTTCAGACACATTAGTGGCCCTTGTGATTCCTTGTAGATTCCAGAGTTGCTTTTATGCAGATGACTTTGCAATCTGCATTAGTGGACCATCTGTCACAGACCTTGCAGTTGAAGTAAAATGTATTTTGAACCTTGTGCAATTGATTGCCTAAAAAATGGATTTTAACAAGTTGTTCCTATTTCATCTTGAGTTTGAATTCTGAAATATTTTTTGCAAAGTATGCCATTTATATGTTTGGGGTTTTTTAAATGGTTTAGGGATTTTTGCTCATTTGTTTTTATAGACATAATTTTTAGCTTTGATGCATTTATTAGATTACTTTTTCAATTACTATTGAATAAGACGTGATTACTTCTCTACATTACTAGGAGATGATGTTCGTGTGAAAGACATTTAGGATTAGTTTCCTGTTTTTCGTTGCCACAAATTCATTTCAGTGATCATGTACACAGTGTAACATTTGTCTTTTTACTTATGATTCAAACAATGTACCACATTTCTGTTTGATTAATTTTGTTTTTTACCTTTGTGATTTCCACAAGGACTCATGAATAGACTGAACTGATTTTGCAGATATGAGGATTTTTACCTGTGTTACTTTACATTTACTCATAGACTCATTTATAGAAACATGGATGTTTGCATGCTTGCATGTAAGATTGCAAGTTTCTGAGATATGGTACTAATTATAATTTATTTAATTGCTAACTTACTGGTATTCAGTGACCTGCATTTGACTTATCATTTTTATAAAGTGCTAGATATGCCACAATGGACATAAAACACATAGCGGATATATTTTTTAAACTACTTTCATTTGTTGTTGGTTCTGGGTGTGGGTTTTTTTTTTCTACTGCTTATTTTTAGGTCCTAACATTGGAGGTTGTCATTTGAATGAATGCATGAAGGTCTCCTCAGAGTTTTCATCTTGTTTAAATAAATTGAATTGAATTGATTTAGTGTTCCTATTACAATATGTTAAAACTACTCAGGCTTTTGAGGGATGTAATGTCACTGGGCTTTATTATGAATTATGAAAGAAAAAAACCGTAGAACTGCTCAGCAGGTTGATTTGACATTAGTTCAACCATTGTGTAATATGCACAAAACACTCCCTTCATGGCAAAATCTTTGATTGTTTAATTGCATATTTTGCTTCAGAAAACATAACACGTAAGCAAGGTAATTTTTAGTTTCCTTATATAGTTCCTAGTTTTAAATCAAGAGTCTCCATTTAGTAACTATAATAAGCATCTTTATAATAACCCCAACTGTGGTATTTCTTAGTCCATGAAGATAAGAAATAACATGACTTTCTTATGTCCGAATTGTTAAGCCATCTAGGAACTAGGAATGTTGGCTCCACCTATGACATGGGAGATGGCATGCTGGAAATCAGTGATTTTGAAAATTCTTTGGAGTCAGGGTAGAAAACTAGTTGACCATTGAACTGGTGGCAAATTAAAAGGGCCAATGTGATTTAAGGCCTGGAAGCAGAACAATAACAAAACGCAGTGGAAGGGTGGATACTACCTCTGTATGAACAGGACAACAGAGTTCTCAGAATAAATACTAGGATGCCTTTTGGAACTCATACTTTGAGAAAAAATGTTATAATATTAAAAAGGTTCAAAGAAGAACCACAAATGTGGTAGTAAGATTGGAAACAAAGGACTTTGAAGCTCTATCTGGAATCAATTCAAGGAAACCCTCCTGTCTGTGATGCAAAGGAACAAAATATCTGATTGCAATAAATACTGCTAAATAAGTACAAACTATTGATTGTTTTTATAACAAGAAGTTTTGTTCTGGAAAATTCCCAAGGAATGAGACATTCTTTGAGATCCATTTTTCAAAACCTCATTTTACTATGTTATTGTATTGAAAATATCTAAAAGGTTTTCATAGAGTTACTTTTTTTAAAGGCTCTAGTTTAGACTAAATAAAATATAGAATGCCTGTCTCCAGCATATTCTTGACGGCATCACTCTGATTTATTACTACAATCTCTTATCACAGCAACCATTCTTTGATAATGTGCAGAAGTGGAACAATAAATCTCTGGTATAAAATCTGAAAAACTGACGCATTCTACGAATTTAATTTAGGAGTGTGTGAAGGTTTGTGAGTGTTGTGGTGGTCTTAGGAATTTAGAAATCTGTAGCCAGTGGAAAACCAGACATTTTCAGAGGACGAGTCAGGTTATGGATGGCTGGGTTGCACAGGGATGGGGTCTCTCACAGCAGATCTTGGGGACCTGGGTGACAAGGAATTCTCATTAACTGAATTTGAATTGCAACCCTAAAGTTCAGAACCCTCCTCTCAGAGGTATTTAGGTAATAAAATCTCATTGACATGTTTTCTCTAGGATTCAACACCTAGATAATGTTAAGGATCTCAGCCTAAATAAACATATCCAAGGATACTTGGGAGCAAAAATGTGAATCTCCAGGTAGATGCTCTTCCCCCTAGACAGTATTTTCTCACACCCCACTGTGCCCCCCACCAATTTATTTATTTATGAGGAAGAACATAAATTACTTACTGGTTTTGACCTATTTCTGAGAAAGTACTGAAACCAAAATAATTTATGCATCATAGAACACAGCCAGAAATACAAGATCTGCCAAAGTACTGCTGTAGCAAGCCCAGTTCCTTGTTCCTCATTGTGGGCACGTAAGTGAAATAAGAGATGGTGAATCACACTGCATTAATGACACCATTATATCTATGCCCTCTATGCTTTAAAACAGATACTGAAAAATTGGAAAACATTCCTGTAGAAGCCACAACAATGATTTAAGTTTGGAAAACCTGACAGGGAATGAAAGACACAAAGCTGTATCTAGTTATTTTATTTAAAAAATCCTTACAAAACCTTGAGAAGCAATTTAATATATTTATTGATATTTCCATGGAGAGAAAATTTCTGATGGCAAAGAGCTCTTTAATCTGTCTGATAAATATATAAGAATCTGAATGTGGAAATATTCAGATTTTACCTAGGAACCTTGGGAAAGCTAAACAGTGGTTGCATTTTAACTTCAAGTATTTAAATCTGGAGGGATGTTTTTATGTTTTGAGTTTTGTTTGTTTTTAGAAAAGAAAGTTTTAAAAGTTACAGGGATGATTATTAGTATGTTTATGTGAAACCATGTTGCAGGACCCAGGTGTCAGGTGATGACTGATGACAATAATCTTCTTTTCTTACCTTCTTCAAGTATCATCTCAGTAATTTGCAAGCGAATACACTATTAAGATGCAGAAATTGTGGGCTTTTCCTTTCTTTTAAAGTGCTGCTGTCTTATGGATTTATTAGCATGAAAAAAACAGTAAATTTCACCAAGGGTGAAATTCACTCCTGGCAAAAAGCCAGAGAAGAGAATGTGCTCCAGTTGTATTGTGCTTGAGACCTGTTACGACATGGCTTTATTGAAAAAATGGTGGGACTAGGATTCTTGAAGAATTATTCTCCAATGATTTCTTGTATGCTGTGCTGATACCACTGTTATATCAGAACATCTCAGAAATTCAATTAATTTACAATTTGTAGCACTCACGAGGAACCATTATTTTCCCACACAGAGCTGAGTGAGATTAAAAAGTTTTCCCAAGGTCATTCTCAAAGTTACTACTGAGGTAGGCATTAACTAGAGCCAAAAGAAAATAAAATTTTTGTTCTATTAATTTAAACTTTTCTTTGTGGAATACAGAACAAAAGCAATTGAGAATTCTTATTAAAACTTATTACAAATTTGTATGCAGATAGAAACATTATGGTTTGCTAAAGTATTTTTCCTTGAGCTAGAATTTTTGAGTTTGTTTTGCACATGAAAAATCCTGAGCAAATCAGAAGTCCTATTCAAAAAATGGTTGATGTTTCACTGTTATAGAAGAAATGTTTGGTTTTGTTTGAGGTTTTTTTTACTAAACTGTGTTTGTGCAAAATGATTAAATCTGCAGATATTTCTGTTAAAAAAAATAGCCCTTTTTTTAAAACTTTTTTTGAAACTCTTCTGATGAAACAATTATAAATGCTGGTTTCGCAGTCCAGTTCCTTAACTGAAAGTTCATTCTTATTTTTCAGGGCACAGTAGGAGATATGTGGTTTTAAAATAATTAAAAGGTGTATGGTTTAGAATGAGAGACTTGGTAAACTTTGATTCATGGTTAATTTTGTAGCCATTGCAACTATTCCATTTTTCTTTTTGCAATGCAAGTTCTGAATATGTTGTAGTGGTAATGATAGAAAATGCTACTGCTTTGGTATAGAAGTAATTTTGCAATTAATTTTAATTCAGATAATCAAAAATACATTCTGTATTATGGAAAAATAGGATCTAGATATGCTTAGGTAAAGTAGAGGTTTATTAGGTTACCATCAGGTTGCTTTTAGGTTGCCATTTTCCTATCAGTGCACGAGGTTTCCATTCAAGGATGCCCTCAGATGCCTTTTGTTTGTCTTTAGGGAGATACATATATGCCAAGTAATTGTTTCAGTCCAGCCCTCTGGGGTTTTATAACTTTTATTGATAGAAAAATCTAACTATGTTAAAGATGATAACAATGGACTATCAGACTTAAAGAGTTCTGACAATATCATCATAAAATTCATTTGACTTCTAAGATAATGAAGTGCTAGAAGATGGAAAAGAAAAGAATGGAATGGAATCCTTTGAATCTCCTTGTGCTCAATTTCTTTTTCAGAGCTGAAGTGTAGTTCTATGACACATGAGGCACAAATTACTGAACAGACCTCGTAAAGTTTTGCCCTATTTTGACTCAGTTCTGAAAGACTGAAAAGAGGCAATTTTGATTTTGTTTGAGTACATCTTTTATAAGAATTATTCACAGATTAGTTCAAGATGTTTACAGACTTAGTAGGTTTTTCTTGTTCTATTGAAACACGTTCTACTTTTTTCCCCTGCCAGTTCACACTGTTGCCAGTACAAATCAAATTTGTTTGACAATCACATCTGGAATACATTTATATTATGTAGTTGAAAATAGTTATAATATATTCTGATTTCATATATGGCAATGGATTTCTATGAAGCATCAACAAACCATGAAAGATGAAAATAATAATAAATACCAGGAAAAGTGATTTATAAATGTCTGCTGTTTTTACACCTGCCTGTATACATACTTTTTATAAAGAATTTAATTACATACTCATCTTGAAAGCTGATGTATTTTTAGACTTGTTTTGCAACTTTGCTGCTTTGATTTGTCATAGATTTAGATTTCTTTTTGTAGCTCTGCATCTGCACTTAAATAGAGATTGAGTGCGAAGGTAGGCATGGGGAGCAAAGTTTTTCATACATTTTGAATTATTTTTCTGCAACAAAATGTTGTCTGCCAAAGTTCCAGAAAATACAAAAGTACTTGACAAGGAGACTGAGAATCTTATTCTTTAGTACATGCACACTTCTGTCTACCTGAACTTCATCATTATTCTCAGACATAAAGCTGAAACTCCTATTCTCTTTCTGTTGTGATTACAAGGAAAGAGGGGAAGAGTATTTTTTGGTTTCAGCCCCAAGTAACAGAGAACCCAAGGGAAGCTGCAACCTAAATGAAACTTGGCCTGTGAAATAAGCATTTGAATTCTAAAGCAATAGGTGACTGAAATAATTGCCAGAAATATGGGTATTTCCATGGCTTATCACTCAATGCAAGGATATGTGTTATGGGCTTTCCACTGCATTCTTGCATAGTAGAAATAGTCAAATCCACTTAACTGGATGAAGGTTACTCTTTGTCTCACAAAATATTTTGATGTTCAAGGACGAAAAAGAATACAAAAATATATTCATAGGACCATGAATGCAGAAAAAAGCCCCAAAAAACCAAAAGATGCTAAGCCAACTGTCCACCCTCTACCACTTCTAAGAACTGCAGATTGAAAGGACAAGAGGCAGCAGTTGCAAACTACAAGGGAAATTCCAGTAGAATATAAGAAAAAAAAAAAAATCACAATGTTTAAGATCTGAAATGTTGCCAAGAGATACTGCAAAAACACCATCCTTGGAGATATTTAAAATTTACTAAGTAAATGTTCAACCATATACATTACTTGCTTATTTATTCTCTGCTTTTAATCACCCTCTACTGCCCTTTGGTCAACTGCCAGATAATTCAATAGAATAAGTACTAGCAGTAGTAACTACTGAAAACTTTTTTATTTTCTTGAAATAATTCCATGGAATTTACTGGTACAGAGAGCTAGTTTTCTAAATTACAGTAAAACCAAATGCTTGAAATAGAGAGCTTAGAAAATAAATCGTCAGAAAAGTTTCCTTTCCCATAAAAATGAATTAAGAGGGCTATAACTTCATACTCAAATACTGCATATTGTAATTAGTTTATCTTTCTCAAGGGAAAGAAGGTAAAGCACTAAAGAAGTATTTCAGATGGAATTCAATTCTTTATGATGAATAGTTATTCAGTAGCTGACATGTAATGGCCAATATTTTAGCACAAGCCTAACCTGCAAGCCTGATGTTAAACAATGCTATGTTGCTTATTAACATTAACTTACTCATTCAGTGCATTGGAGTATTGATCTGTCTTTTTTAGGAAGTTGCAGTAGAGTTTTACTATGAATCACGTAGCATAAAGTCATGGCTCTGAGATTTCACTGCATACAATTCTTAATCCCAATAGGCTTAGTAAGTAAAATAGTCTGATGGAATACTCACAGTAGACTTTCAGCTGCATTTCAGTGCACTGACCCACACACTTATCTAGGACTTCTATAGGACCAATGTCACAGGCTTCAGATGTCCAATAATAATACTAAATCTGTAGGAATATTACAAGTTAATATTTGTAAAAATATTTTAGGAGAGTTTTAAAAACAGTTTAGTTTGTCAGTTCTTCCTTTTCATCCACATTCTTCTATTGTTAAGAGGAATTTGATAAAGCTAGTCAGACTAGAAAATGGAATTATACCAAAACAGCAATTCTTCTAGATTATTGTAATTTAAAACCAGACTGGTTTCGTAATTTGACTGACTGGTCCCTAGACTCTCTTGCATGATGGAGTACATCTAGACAGTTTATCTTATTTTGATGAATGGGATAACCTGTGGGAACAATTAGTTTTACAACACAGCTATAAAGAAAGTGTTTGCTTACTTGATATTCAGAAAATATTCAAAGTACTGTCGTGAGTAGATGGAAAGTTAAGGCAGAAAGGTTGACAAGCCTTATGTAATACTCTAATTGAATACTAAACAGTGAGGAGGAACTGGAAAATGAGAAAATTTTTGCTCTATTTCATTACTCCCTTTAAACTTCAAATTTTAAATTTTAGCATTCCACACTGCTGTTTCCTATATACTGCTACAAAGCCTTGAAAATGAAGATTGCTAAATCAATTAAAGGGATTTTTTTCAATTTTACCAGTTTAGATAAAACCATCATAGTTGCTCTTCTATTTCAGTGATAAAGGATGAAACTTACTACAATGGTGGGGATGTAAATCCTCTAATTTTTAGAAATAATTGTTTAAAACCATATTTATTACTTTAGCAAAACTCAGTAATATTCAGAAAAAATGGTTGCATATCCTGTGTTCTAACAAATATTAGCTCAGCATTCCTGGATTTATTTACATTACGCTCTAAATGAAGGTGGGTTTCCCTCAAGAATTACAGAAAATTAATGTGTTAAAAAAAGTTTTAAAAACTTTTTAGCAATGCTCCTAGAATAGTACATATACAAAAATTCAAACAGATTATAAATTGTGATTAAATCTAAGACTTACAAATCAAGTATTCTATCAACATATCTTTTTGGTATTAAGGATAATAGCAGAAATAATACTGATCGTGTGATGAGATATTTATTGAAATTAATCATTTTAATTATTCATAATAGTTTAATGCTTGAATTAAATTAATTAATTGTATCTATCATACTTTGATGTGGGAATCTTTGTGCAGCTGATAAGCGATTATATTAAATTACATAGAAATAGGATTCTAATGTTTTAAATATCAAGTTCTCAGCCTATGTCTCCAGGTCCCCTAAAATAATTTGCTAATATTCTTTGTGGATTCTGTAATTATAAAAAAAACCCCAAGCAACTAAACCTTATGACTTTGTACTTCTGTAACTGAGGTTCCTAAAGATATCTTAGAGCCTTATTACTATGATTTTAACTGTAAATTTGAGAAGGGTGGATCTCATAACTTTGTCCTTTTCATCTTCTCATTCTTAGCCTGTTCTAGTATACCCATCATGGCGTTGTGAAGGATCAGTGTTGCTTTTTAGGATGTTATCAGTTCAGAATGCATTTCTGCAAGGAAAAAAAGGTGAGCCTGACAGATTCTGACTTCAGAAAAGTAAGCTTGTTACAGCCAACTGCATTGTGTTTGGTCCCCTCCAAATTGCTATTGTTGTGTGTCATGGCATAGGTAGCAATGTACCATGTAAAACTGTATTTGTCTTCACTGCAATGCCAGAGCCTGACTAACCTTGTCCCTTTAAATATACATTTTTGGGGGTCCAATCCAACAACCACAGATAGCAGGTATAAAGAAATTTCTACCAAACCCAGCGAGTGCTGTAGCACAGCTGAATAAGAGGTGATTCATGTAACAAAATTGAGAATTTAAAGAAATAATTTCTGTGTAAAATGCAACCTTAAATGAGTCCCACAACTACCAAAAAATTTCAGAAATCTTTTTAACGGTTATTGGCGCTGATGAAATTCATGAACTGTTGTTCACAGAATCATAGAATGGGTCAGGTTGGAAGGGACCACTGGGGGTGATCTGGTCCAACCTCCCTGCTCAAGCAGGCTTATCCTCAGGCACAAGGCACAGGATCCCATCCAGGCACTTCTCAAATATGTTCCTCATTTGAACCATAAATTCTTATCTTCTTCTATAAAGCATGTTCTTCATGTGTGTTTGAGCTGACAAAGTTTCACCATCAGAAACACAGAGAGGATAAGAGCAGGATTACTAAATCCTAAGAGGGTCCTTTCTCCTGCTTTTCCCCCCCCGCAATTATGTTATTTTGGATTTATATATCTGTGACCCAAGAAATAACATATTTAACTGTGCTTACAATGCAGAGGGAAATCCTCAACAGCATGTTGATATGAATTTCTGATTGTATGTCAGAAGATGTTTAGCAGTTCTTAGTAAGAATAAATCTCATACATATTCTACAGTTCTTGAAACAGAATTTTAATGTATAGCTTAAGTAAAGATCAAGTGATATTTGTTACATGTTAAATTTATTTTGCAGAAGTCAATCATAAATTTCTGTTTGGAGAAAAATTATTTAAAAATGTAAATGGAATAAGTTTAGAATAAAGTAACAGAAGCTATTCCTCACCTAAAGATTGAATGGGATTCTTGTTTAATTTTGTAAGTGCACCATGCTTTATTAAGCACAATTAAATCCCATTGCCATAGCAATCCATTCTCCACAGAATAAAACTCCTGTTGTATTCCTTTATTTAGAACAAGTTTCCTCCATTCTGATGCATTTCAGTTTGCATGAATGCTAAAAGCAAAAAGTATTTAGTAAACAAATTCTCAGGTTACTGTTCTTGATGACATAATGACACAGCGCAGCAAAGTTTGCTTTCATGTTTTCTTTGGAAATGAAGGGATGGAAATATGAGACTTTGTTTGCAATTTATTTTTTTCCTTGTAAAGTAAAAATCAGTGTAAGAAATTAAGGATAAAAATTCAAGATTAAAATACCTGGAGGTAATGTGGATTATAAAAAATCTCTGTGCTTTAATATGAGACATGAAAAGATGTCTGGGCAAAGTTCTGAACTTCAGTTGACTTTGGTCACCCCCAAATTACAGATATCTTGTAGATGCACATTGAAATGTCCCTTTGTATATTTTTTAAATAGCTAGCATAAAAGAAAGCGACTTGACTTGTTTTTGTGAATCTGATATTGCACCCACCACAAGATCACAACAGTCCTTATCTAAGTTTTCTATATGCAAACCTACGTATGTATATATCATACCACCTTATTATTTTCAGGCAAAAATTCTATGTCGTTTACTTTCTACCTTTAAGGAAACTGAGAAGAATCACCTAGTATTCAGAATCATGAACTGAATAGTTAAATGACTTATGTGTCTTGCAATAAATCTGTGTATGTTAATGGGTTACTCTTACGGTGTGACTAACACTGAGGGCTGCATTATGAAATATCTTCTGCTTGAGAAGGGCTTGTCTCTGAGGAGTGGCTTTTGGGTGGGTAGGTTTTTGTACTTGGTTGTTTCTTTGCTAAATAGAAGACAGAAACAATAGGCTATTTTATCCTCCTGAAATTAACTTCTTTTAGCCTTACTTAGCTGTGCCATGGAAATTTTTTGTGTGCTGTTGAAGATGTATGACTTCCTCAACACCTGCTGGTCTAAATTACTTGGAGACACTGGGAGTATACTTGCTTTCACAGGTATTTCTAGCAGCTAATTGCCTGTGAAAATTCATTTGGTTATTTTCAACTTGAAATGACAGGAAGTGTTAGGAGAGCTATAGGTGAGGTATATTCCCAGCTCACCCACCTCTAATTTTTAATTCTATTGATTGAATTTTAGCATATAGGCTGTATTGCTGCTCCACTGACTACTGTAACAATAATTAAATAATTCAGGATTAATTTCTATATTAAATTAGTTCTATGCTATATTGTATGTAATACTTATGGAATGGTATTCCATTTTATAGCAGGAAAATTTGTTCTAGTAAATTGAAGGAACAGCATGTGCTATTCTGGACTTTCCTCATTATCCCTTTGTACAAACAAAATCATAGTCTCAGTTGTCAAAGTTCAATAGAACTGTTACTTTCCTGCCCTCCCCCCCTCAAAGTCCTGCAGGATTCAAATATTTTGTGGCCATATGTTCCATGTCTTCAGATTTTACCCAATAACTTTTGAAAAATTAGCTTGTTAGCCAAGGTTCCAGAGTACTACTGCAAAGAAAAGCCTCAAAATCAGACTACTTTTGCCACTCATTATTCAGATTTTTCCCAATACAGTATTTAAAAGAAACATTGTATTTAGTAGAAGCTGGAGACTGAAATCACCGGTATTCCCTGTTGTGTGGCAACCAAACTTGATTCCATGATTTCTAAATTTATGCTACAAGATGTTGCATATCTTTGGCATTTTTTTGTCCATGAATATACAGATACGCATAAATTGTCAATTTTCTGCAAATATTCTTTACCAATTTCCGTGAATTAAACCAGGTACTTTAAAATTATAGTCTGGTTTAAATAATACAGCAAAAACCTATTTTTGTATGGTGTACCTTCTGTCTGTATTTTCATTCCAAAGGTGTGCTGATTGCCTGAGTTTCACTGCAAATTCCCTACCTGTTATTCACAGTGCAATGCCTAAGTAGACTTCTCTTGTTGTACTGGATCAACATTTTGGAGGAAGAACTTTCACCATAAAAATAGAGGCTTGCACTCTTTTAAAAGTAATCTGTAGGCAATTGTTATTTGCCTACATTGTTACTTAATGGTCATCAGTTTTTCACCCAGTAATTTTTGCTAAACTCTATATCTATTCATCTTTTGATGAAGACAAGTTAGTCACATCCACAATTTTAAATCCATATAAAAGTTTCCTCCAAAATGAATTGTTCATTGTGGCTACATATTTTCCTCATAACAGAGTGTATAATATGTGTTACATCCAGGTGTCTGGGTTAGTGTTGAAAGTGCTGGGTTCAGCAGCACTTCACTGCCAGTGCAGACACCCACTACAGCTCACCTGCTTGTGTAGGTGAGTTCAGGGCATTTTATTAAATAGACAGGACTGTCTATTTTCCCACTACTTTCTGTGGCAGCCTACCCTGAATACAAGTGCCAAGAAGCAGCTGTGGTACACTCCAGGCAATTTTCCTGGAATGGTTGGCAGGTTGGATCTATTTGTCTTTTCTGTCCTAGATTCTTACAGAATCCCTTGTTATTCTTCACATCCCTTTCCAAGTCACATTATATCTTTGTCTTATCTCTCCTATTCCTATCTCTACATATACAAACCATATTCCAGCACTCTTCCCTGGTCACATGTCTGTGCTTCCACTGTGCACTCCTCAGTTTGAGGAACAGGTCCATGCTCATCCAGAATCTATGTGTACAGAGAGAAAAAATGGTGAAGAAAGCAGAACAATGAAAAAGACATTGTGTCATTGTCCTGTTTGTTCTGGATTCCAAACTGATTGCAGGTCAGTCAAGGTCAGCATGTTAATTCCTAAGAACAAAGATTTTGTGATGGTCCTGACTGAGGTCTGAAGACCATAACATCCAGTTCATTAAAAAGCATTCCCACTTAGACACTCTCCTCCCTTTTCCCTTTCTTAGATAAGATTGTTTGTGCATTTTGCTTAAAATATTTTTTGTGTCTTTCCCTTTGTGTAGCAAAATACATTTATAATTAACAATACCTCCAATTTTATATTTTTCAATCTTTTCTTTTTACCTTATCTAGCTCTTTATGTACATTGCCTGAAAATGGATTTTTGGAAGCTTTTCAGCACTCAAAGGTCTCATATTATGTCTGTTAATGTCTCTGATTTATCTATTGATCTATCATCTTTTTTGTCTGCCTTTCATTTTTAAGCTATCTGAAAGAATATCTATCCCTTTCTTTTACTGGTTAGACAACAATGAGAAAATTGTTCTCCAAAATAAGGACAATTGATGCCATTTTTTGCTTGTAATTGCTTATTTGATCTGTCAGTCATTCCACCAATTTCAAACACAGAAATAAAAGTTGGACTAGAGAAAAATAGAATGAGGGCGAGTATTCTTTAGCCTTCTACACAAGGCTATAAATACAAAGAGATTTCTGACTCTAACTTCTGTCACATCTTTGAATAATGCACTTTAAACACAATGGTTTTATGCATGATTTAGCAACTGAACCAAAAAAAGGCAGATTTGGAATATTAAAATGTTTAAAAGGCAAAAATATCATTTTATGCAAAGAAAGAGCAAGTCTGTAAGGACAAAGTCACAGATATTTTAAAGGAGGGAAATATGTAAAAGGAAAATAAAAAACTATAATGTCTCAGATTAAGCAGATATCATATTACCAGTAGTTTCTTGGTCATTTTTCCTGGAACAATTCCATATTTTGCACGTAATTAATTGCAGGTATAGTTTTCATATGGCTTTCCATTTTCTGTAGATGATAAGCTGAATGGGATTGCAATAACAATAACAGAAACAGCTGTGTCTGAAGGAAAAACAATTGTACATCAAAAAACAGTCTGAAGACAATTGGCTCCACATGTTTGAGCATGTACAGAAAAAACGTTTCCAATTCAGGTGTGTTTGCACACCAACAAGCGTCAAAGAAGATGGGTAACATTAAAAGAGATAGAGGACAAAGGAAATAATTATATTTAAAATATCTGGAGCAATCATTATGACATGCACACCTTGGCACTGTGTAACACTTATCATTCTTGTTCCCAATTTTCTTCCTTGTCATTTTGCTACTCTATGTTAGACCTAAAGTTAGATTGTAGATTCCTTGGGGGCAAAACCTCTGTCTTAATTTATTTTGCAAGCTGCCAGCAGTCTTGGGGTGCTGTATAATAACATGCTGGATCTCATTAACTTGCAGATGTATTTTGATCCAAGCAACAGCAGGTGATTACTTTGCTAACAACATTAGTCAAAATCAGGGTTTCTTCCCCCATTATTTCCCCTTGCCCTCTCCTGTCTCCGTGTAAACCTGTGTGCACATGGGCTTTCATGCAAATACTCCTTTGCTGGAACTCAGTCTTACATATTTGTAAAAACAGGATAGTTTCAGGGTATAACTGGAAGTATTTATTTCTTTTTTTGTATTTCAGTGTGGCATATGCTTAAAAGGAAACACAGGTGCTCAGAATCTCAAAGGATATTCTCAGAAATTCAGCCCATTTATGGTTAACTTAGGCAAAACTTATGATGAAATCAGAGCAGCTACAGCCTGTAAATCCATGAATGTCTGCTGTTTGTAAAATATCAGATCTCAGCCAATGGCTCAGTGGGAATTGACCTTGTGTGGTACAGGGTTTCTTCATCTCTCATTAGCTCCAGTGAGAGTGGAAAGGTGCTCAGCACATGATGACAGGTAGCAGTAGAAATTTAAATTCCCAAATCACTAAGTGTCTGAATATTAAGACTGAGTAACAGTAGATGTTATACCTGCCTAACAGTGGGATGTCCTTAAAATGGGCAGTTGTAGTTTCTCTTCCTTCAATTTATGATCTCATGGAAAACAAGTGTTTTGGGGGCCTTTGTAGTATTTTTTATTATATTGAAATCACGGAGTAACTCCATATCTGATCCCTTGCTTCCTTTATATTCCCTATATTTATTTATTTATTTATTTATATTCCCAATATATATACCCCAATACTAGTGGAATATGTCCTCCTACAATAGATGGAGAATATACTCTTTGGTGACCTGAATAACATAAATTAAGTTGCATTCTGCAGTACACCAACTCTTTTGTATGACTGTATTATCTGCATCTTCCACTTTGAAGACAGTTGTACAGATAGATTAAATCCAAAATCAGAAGGAATAATTATTATTGATACTCGTTGGACTCTGTGAGTGCTAAAAGGCTTTCAAGCCTGGATTCATTAGCAGATTTAATTTAGACATGCAAAATTTATTTGTCACTCTGTTAGTCACCAAAATTCCCTTGGTAACTATTAGAGCAAAAGAGGAGCTGCCAGAAGGTTCAGTGCTTCCGTTTTAAATACCCAAAGAGGGATCATAGGCAACAAGCTCAGTCAACCTGTTTCAAGATGACTAAATTTAGGTGAGAGAAATGCCCTTCCTTTGTTAAACTATGTTTGTTTAAAATAAGAAAAAAAAGTCTTGAAGATTGACTTCAATGGAACAAGAACTGTGTCCAGTGAGCTAGATCACTGAGCTGGGTTTTTAAATTTGTTTTAATTAGATATTAACAGATTCTCACTTTCTGACTGTAGAACTCTGTAGTTAGTAGAAGTTTGTTATTAGGAACTTCATCAAAGGCTTTCTAAAAATATAAATCAGTAATGTCATCTGCTGTTAAAAATTGTAAATTCCACTATAATATCCACAAAGCTAGTTGGGTAGAATTTTCCCTGTGCTGTACTATGCTAGTTATCCCTTATTAAATTATTACTATCCCTTAGAGGCATGCTCTGAAATACCTTACACCTACTTATTTTTTCAATGCTATTTCTCATTGCTAATTACCTGGAAAGATGTAGGTGACATCTGACCTAAATTTTTAAGGGTAAAAATAGTGTCTTCCAATCTTTAAAAAAAAACAAAAGCTTGTGCTTTTCTTCTGATTAACATGAGATTTTACGTTTTGTAGGATGAGACAACCTCAAGACATACATGAAATGGTATCTTCTCAGGCTCTTTGTGGTTCAAAGTGGAAGATAAAAAGAAAAGAAGGAGCAAAGAATGAATTTTGAAAGTCAACAGCTTGCCAATTTGCCTACAGCTTATCCAAGGTCTGAAACAGCCCACAGAACTCAGAAACAAGATAGTTTGCATGGTTGTGAATTGCTGAAGTGTAGCATAATCTGCTTCGCTCTCCTCAGACCAACTTCACTCAGTGATGTTCCTCACATGCCAAACAAGTAACCAGGTAATGGTAGGTCCAGTACTCCAACAGAAATGTCCTCTTCCTCCAGTTATTCCTGTAACAATTTCTTTTCTGTTAGCAAAGAGGTTAGAGAGTGTGATGAAAATTGGCTCCAAAAATACATGGCACAAATAGACTTTTGCCCCATGCCTCTATATTCAGAACCCCAATGCAAACACTTTGTTGAAAGATGAGGACTTCAGGATTCTCCATCCCTCTGTCAAGAGGAATCATAGAACTTTTGGTTTGGAGGGGACCTTAAAGATCGTCTAGTTCCAGTGCCCCTGCCATGGGCAGGGACAGCTTCCACTAGGCCAGGTTGCTCAAAGCTCCATCCAACCTGGCCTGGAACACTTACAGAGGTGGGGCACCCACAGCTTCTCTGGGTAACCTGTGCCAGTGCCTCACCATCCTCACAGTAAAAGATTTCTTCCTTAGATAAAACTTAAATCTCTGTCTCTCAGTTTAAAGCCATTTCTCCTTGCCTTAAAACATACTACAGTTTTTCTCCAGCTCTTCTGTAGGTCTCCTTAAGGTCCTGGAAGGAGCTCCAAGTTCTCCCTGCAGGCTTCTCTTTCCCAGGCTGAACAGACCCAGCTCTCCCAGGCTGTTTTCACAGGACAGGGCTCCAGCCCAGTCATCTTTGTGGCCTCCTCTGGACTCACTGGGAAGAATAGTGGTGGTATGACAATGACAATTTTCTGTTTCAGCAACTTCTTATTTCTAGTACTTTGCCTTCAGAGTTCTGCAGACAATTCACTAAGTGCTCTAGGCAATGTTGATCAAGAAAGTAGCATAGAAAAAGAATTAGTCAGAACTCATAGTTTATGTCTTGCAAGTGTTAAATGGCTTGGTGTAGAGTGCCAAGGAATACTAGTTTGTTGTTTTAGAAAACATGCTTTTTTCCAGTATAAAGAAATCAGCGGTGTCTAAGTACACTTCAAAGATCTGCTGTGTGATCAAGGAAAAGAAATTGTAGTAAGAACTTTACAATAATGTTTCTCTGTGCCATTATTAATGACAGTCTTTGAAAAACAGTCCTTAAGTAATACTTCATGTTTGCAAAAAGTTCAAAAAATAATTATGTTACTACTTTAAAATGGAAAAAAAATCAATTGATGCAATATCAACTCTGGTAATAAAACTATATTATTCTCAATATTTTAAAAATATTACTTTGTGTAAAATATTTACAATTTATTCACTAATTAAAGAACAGATTCCTTCATTTTATACTTTTTACTACAATTTAGTCTTTATCCTTGTTATGGATGTTTTATTCCACAGCTGGCCAAAACACTCAGAAAAATACACCACCTTATCAAAAAACTGGAACTGTCTATTTTCATGAAGGGGATGAAACTACTTATTCTCACCTTCACTGGAGAGGCTTACAGAGAATATTCCTAAAGAAATAGTATTTGTATAATCTGATTTGAACGGAAGTTACCTCAACAACATTCTATTTTCCTTTCACTATCACTCAGTTTAGATCAACTATATAGGGTTTTATAGATGGTGTCATGGGGGTTTGGAAGTCAATCATTATCACTAAAAGGACTTTAAAACTCTGACAGGTTATTTTGCCAATACCTGCATTGGTCTGCATCCCTTGTGAATTGTGGGCTGGCCAGGGGACAGGGATCCTGCAGTGGGAGAAAGTTAAGCTACACCCAATAGAGAGGCCCAGTGCTTACATATCCTTCTTACTCTCATCAGTCTTATCAGTGTTGTATTGGCATTGTGGAACTGTGGTCACCCAAAGGTTGCTTGAATTGAATCATGAGATTATAAAAACTAACCCAAGATCGGAAAGGACAAACACGTTCAACGTTTTGACCTGAGCCATCTGGTCTCAGAGCTGTAACTGATTTATTAGAAATTTTTTTTTTGCCTGGGTAGGACCAAAGGCTCATTGCAGGGCCTGTAAACATCAAATTGTTTAATTTATGACATGGCAACTTATTAGTTTTTGGCAGATTTAGTAAGGTTTCCAAGTAAATAAATAAACAAACACCTCTGATTAGCCAAGGAATTCAAAAAAGAAAAAAAAATATCAGAGACTGCTCTGAGTTCTCCTTTATTCATTTCCAGGCACCATTTAGTTCAGCACAGGAGAGAAACAAATTTCCTAAGAACTGAAATAGTCTAGATGACAAAATCAGGATGTAAGCCTCATGCAATAAAGAGAGGTCACCTGGGGAAATGACTGAGGTAGTAATTTTTCCCAGCTCAGTGAGAGATTCCTTGATGCACACTTTTTTTGGAGTTTACTGTTGAAAAAAAAAAAAGAGTGTAATACTAATTTACACAGTCATGTTTAATGGTAGAAATACTTATGAGTGGAGCTACCTTATTGTTACTTTAAAATGCACTACAAGAACTACATGAGTCGATATGTCCTAAACAAATGTATATCCTCTTGTTAGAAAAAATCCAAAGGATACCAGTTAAATAAATTAACACAACATTTTACAAAAAGATCACTCCTGCTGTATCATTTATTTCTCTGAGTTGCAACTCATAACTCATTTGTGATTGAGCAAAACAGAACGGGAAGTGACTTAGGAAAAATTATCAGTAGAAATAAATAGCACATACAGAGTCAGTCTGCTCTACAAGTTCTCTTATGGAACACCAGTTTTCATTGATGGACTGTAATACATTAAGTGCTGAAGCATCATCAGTGCCTTGGTTGAAGGGTGGTATTGACAGTGATTTCAAAGTAAGTAATAAGCAGGCATGTGAAGGTAAGCAAAGGGTTGTGTTGCACTTTTTTACCCTTTCTCCTGAAACTATTACTACTAACACAAGCAAAGATAGACAAGGAATAATTGTTTGTAATTTTTGGTAAATGCCCTCTCAAACAGTACAGAGATCCTGTTTCCCAGAATTTTAAGACAGCCCTCTATCAAATACAGAGGAAATGGTGGAGCCAGAGGAGAATTTGGAATTGAGTCTAGAAGAGATTTTCATCCTATTGGCTATAGAATTTGCAAGGAAAGATAATAAGATTACAGGCTCATTGTAGAGAGCTGAACTGACATTGCGTAACCTCCTACTCCTACAGTGTTTTATTAATATCAAAGTGTGAGTGAACGTGGGTAGAGAGGTTAACTTTACTTTGACCAGTGCAATAACTGGGGGTGTGGATTGCTAAAAGCAGAAGGGTTGAAGAAAGGGGAAAATTTATTAAAACTGGGGAAAGTTGACTTTTAGAGTCAAAAATGAACTTGTTCTGCATGGCTTCCCAAAGAAGTGACTTAATTATGATGTAGAAGTACAAAAACCTCCATATGTTAAATGTTAAAAGACTATTTAAGCTAGCAGAAAAAAACACAAAACTCCTATCTGGAAGCTGAAACCAAACAAATTCAAATCAGAAATAGGACACAGTTTTTCTGCAGATATAGTATTTAACCTTCAGAGCAAAAAGCCAAGGGCAATGTGACTCTCCATCTCTCTGCCTTCAAATCAAGAGTAGATGTTTTTCTGTAAGATCTTTAACATAAACTACTATGCTGAGTAGAACTGAAAATGAAATCTAATGACCTATGACATACAGGGTCAGAACAGATGATCTAATGGATCCTTCCTGTCTTGAAGTGTATGAAAAAGTTAATGGAGCTGAACCATTTTACAGAGATGAAGAATCTGTCTTTCGTGTCCATTACTTGGCACATTTTTATTTCCTGTTTTTTTCAACTGGTCTGTGTAAGTAGATTATAGAAATGGTTTTCCTTTGAAGATTTTATTCCATGTATTACTGTACTGAAACACAGACAGCTCTCAACTCATCACATTGAATTTATTTTTCAAGAATATTTCAGTTTTCTGAAAGCATTAATGCCATCCTCATCACTATCTAATGCCAAACAAATATGCTCAGCAGTAGGGTCTTTGCTCTCAACATGTTTTTGTGTCTCTAATTAATTCAGATCTAATCATTCACTACATCTTCATTCCCATATTTCTCCTCCTCTGTGTCTCTGAGGTTTTTGGTAATTAGAGGGTTGGAATTACGAATTCACATAGTCTTATGGGGTTTTTTACCTTCTTTTTCTTGCCTCATCTTTAAGCAGAATTTTATTCTCACCTCTCTTCTTGCCCTGGAGGTCTCTACAACATCCCTTGTGCTTCTGTCCTTATTCTTTTTCCTATCTAGTAGCTTAATCCCAAATTGATTCATTATATTTCTCCGAGGCTCACTATAGCAATTTTTCAGATCTGATTTTTCTCCTGATACACACAGCTCTACTTTCCTCCCAGTCGCTTTCATGTTTTTGTCTTCCAGAAAGTCTGGAAGCCCTGTGTTTAGAATTAATATTCTTTCTTGGGAATAAACCATGCTTCTCATGTAAGTACTACACTGCCATGCATTTGATTACCAGATGTTCACATTTTGAATATCATATTTCTGTAATGGCATCTCCAGAAACAGTATCCTGGTTACACACTGGATGTAGATGCACCACATGAATATTTTATAACTCTGCTCATGGAAGGTTATACTAAAGTGTCTTTTATAGATTAGTTACATGGTGAATCAGTTGTCCGATTGTTATGGAAGTCCTTTTAAAGTATCACTGTTCATTCTCTTAGAGCTAACCCTCAAGTGTCAATGCTAGAGCATAAGTAATCATCCACCCTTTTTCTTTTTGTGATAGTTGCCTAAAAAAGGGAGTCTTGCTGTTGCTGTTCTGGTCAGGATCTGAACTTTATGGAATATAGTGGGACTTCTAGTTATGAGCAGATGAATTTTCCAAGAGTGACTGAACTAGTGAGCCCTTTTAATTCAGTACTACAACTTCAATAGCAGGCAGTGTCAGAAGTTGTTTTGGAGAGTGAAACAGTTGTTCAAAAGGGAATTTAAAAGAAAATGTCCAGCATGACTTAGTTTCTGATATGAAGCATATCTACTATCTAGAAATTAATATTTCTCTTTCTGATTTTTGGGTCATTCTCTTACTTTTCCTGATGCTTTTTAGAAAAGGATATTTCATTAATTGGGTTAATCTTTGAAGTTTATGTAGGAGGTATGAACTGATATGCACACCCCAAACCCAAGTATACTAAAAGTATTTCCTGTCTCCAAAAGTTAAGCAGGTATACCTCTCTCCCAGTTTCTAATTATTGTATACAACATGGGGAATTTTTTGATGATTTTTTATTGATTATTTTATCACTGAAAACCTCAATTATTTAAAATTGTAGCACATTTAATTCTACTTATTCTCTACAGCTGGATAATTTCAAAACCTTGGTTCTCTGACGTTTCAGGCTATGTGTTCTTCTAACATTTCTATCAATTGGTAAACATTTCTAAATGTGTATTAGGGTTGAAAATTTAGTAGCCAAGACTTTCAAATAGTAAAACTTTTAATATCATGGTACCTTGGCTCTGGAGTAGAATTTGGACCAGCAGACTGAGAGAAAAAAAAACATTTCTAAGAAATTATTTATTCTGGTCCTTCTTTTAGAATATTTGGATTTGAAGGAAAATTTAGCTTGTAAACTGACGGTCAAGTAGGAAGTAAACTGTAGATAAACTTTAGATGTGAGCTGGAGCCATTGTGGTTTCCTTTTAATGGCTAACACTTCATGAGTATCTTGCTTGATATCAGTTACAATGGCTAACACTTGAACCTCAGTGGGGAGGAAGACATCATTTTCCTGCCTCTAATATTGAAATTGCTTTCACATTGCAGGATTTTAGACAGTGGGGTGCTTTTCATTTTTACTAAAATGTTCACCGGTTTTGACATTTTAACCAAAATAAGTTCATACACTAAAATGTTGGGAGAAAGAGGTCTTGGTGGAAATGTTCTTGTGGAAACAGAAATAAATGTTGAATTTAAAATTACAATATTAAGGAAAACCTTATACCTAACAGAAAATATTGGAAACATGGGCAGTTTTAATTAATTGAGGAGAGGTTGGAGGGGTGGCGACAGGGTAGTATTTGAGTGTAGACCCTGAAAACCCTTACATCTCCATGTGGTCATAGAGACAGAAAAAATTTTACAAGTTTGAAATATTCAAAGTTCAGCTATACAAACATACTTGCTAGGTGATGCAAGCTAAGCTCATTTTCTTTCTCAGTCTTTTTGATACAACTGTAAATCTGAGAGGCTCAAGCATGCCTGATACTCCAGTTGTTAGAGAACCACCATTTGCTTGGAAAACAATGTGGGAAATGTGTTAATTCCATTGCTAAGAAATAACACCAAAACTTGAAATCCTATGTAAAATGCTTATTCTCCAGTTCTTTGTGTATGTAATTATAAATATACAACAATGGTGAAATTATGCAGTGAAATATATGTTTAATGGGAAACCCCACTGAACATTTACTAAAAATTCTTAGCATCTGCTTTACCTTCTCAGTTATTAGCTATCAAGTTGATATTTTTATACAATTGTATGTCACAACCATGAGTTCTTACTCCTTTTTGGTAATATTTTTCTTCTAGCTATCTCTTATGTTTTTTTCCCAGGTGCAGTATTTTACATTTATCTATAGAAAATTTCTTCCACTGTGAGAATTTGCAGTCAAATCATTCTTCTACAAATCAGGGCAGTTCATGACAGTGAAGGCTATTTTTGAAGCATGTGCTATAAAAGTTTACTTAGGAGTACAATTGTCTGGCAGATTAGTAGAGTTCAGAGGCAGCTACTTTCTGCAGTAGGTTTTCCATCTCTGACAATGGGCAGTCATATAGATTTTATATTTACTTTGGAGCAGTAACTCTTGAAATGGAGTAAGTACCATGGGAATGCAGATGCAGAGCCGAGATTCTGCTTTTTCTCTTTTGCTTTTTTTTAATTTTAAAAAATGTACATGAAAAGTACTATTTTCAGCATTTCCTTTTAATTTATAGCAATTCTTCAACAGGATAATAAATACCAAATTATTTACTTCAGAGGATTGAGAGGATTACTTAGTTAATGTTTAAAAAGCACTTTGAAGATAAAAAGCACTATTGAGCTGCTGAAGACTTACTGAATAGTTAATTATCTAAAGGTCCCATTCTCCCCCCTACAGGTTATTTCTACATAGGGGAGAGTAAACTCTGAGCTTCATATCATGACTTTCAAAGCCAAGCTTTTTAAATCTTATTGGTTTCAAAATTTGCTTTTTTTTTTCAGTGGCCTGAATCTGATTCCTTTGAAGTCAATGGCAAAAGTCCAACACTGAAAAAAAGTCCACCAGAGCATAATGTAGCTGTTCAGAATAAACAAGTTGAAACAATGGTTAGAGCCCCTACCCATATTATTTGCATTTTGTCTCAGTGTGCGTATATGTGAATGTACAGATCCACATACACACTCACATGTGCAAACACAGGTATATGGACACAGTAGTTTGAGGACAAGTGAGACAGATTTTTTAATTTGGGACTTTAAGCACATGAGGCTAATTTCTTCATGAAGAGAAGATTTTAGAGGGACATGCTGACCTTGCTGTGACCTTCTACAGGCAAAAAGGATCTCATTGCAAGACCTTAGCACAAAGGATTCTTTTGTAACAGGGGTAGGAAAATATTAAGAAGTCTCCACCAGGCCCCTGCTCTCCGGACCCCTCAGAGCTGACACAGACACCTCATACAAAGAAATGGAGAAGAAGGAAAGTGTTTTTGAACTCAACATTCAGAGTCAGCCATTGCCCATGACAGAGTGATTGAAGGTAATTACTAGTCCTATCCAGTCTTAGCAGTTAAAACCGCTTAATTCCTTCAGTCTTAGCTGTTAAAACTACAGTATGTAATCAGTGTAAGGTAAATGTTATTCTCTGCTGAAGACAGGACTCTCCCTTCCAACTAAGTAGTCTGGAACAAACTATTGCACACATATCTGATCTTTACTGTAGAAGACATCAGTCCCCCAAACAACAATGCATATATTTAATTTTGCAAATATTAAATACCTCCTGATTCTGATATGCTTGATTAGGACTTAAATGTTAAATATTTCTTAATACTTGCAAAATTACGGCCTAAATTTATCAATATATGCCATTTGAGAAAAAGTCGTAAGAGTTATATATTTAACTGAACTTCATAATTGATTCCTCCCTAAGACAAAGAACAGTATGTCAACCTGAACTCATTTAATTTTGACCTTTTAATGTGCTACAGCAGCATACTATCTTATGATTTTAGCTGTGTTGGCTCTTAAATCAGGGTCTAGATGTAAAAGGTCATACTGAATTCTTGAACTGAATTTTTAACAAGGACAACTCTTAAGTTTTTTGTGATTAATACCAACATGTAGAGATTAGTAGAGGAAAGAATAAAAAAGAGAGAAGAGATTTGATTAACAAATTATTTTCTGCATACTCTATTCTGTTTGCAAACATACACTAATCAGTTGGCATGAAGCACAGCTAAAGAAATTATGGTTAAAACACAATGCTACGAAATAAAAAATGAGTTGATCTTTATAGTAAGAATGTAAATCTTCAGTTAAAAAAAGGATGTTTGGCCCACATGTGTCAGACATTTCCAAAGTGCAGAGGTAATTATAAGTTTATAGCTTTATGCTTCTAAAATATTCCTCTCCCACAGGATCTCATGAAATATGTGTGTGTTTACAGGAAATTGTGGAAATAGTGAGTCATCTTTTCAATAATTAACACAGGATAATTTCTTGAAAAACAAGATCAGCAGGGTTTTTTATTCTGATTACAAAGAATTTTGGTTAGCTACTTTTGGATATGCTCAAAACAAGGAGAATTTTCAAAGTAGTATCTAAGTGACATTTCCTCTTTGGCAATACACTTTTATCACAAGTTGCTTCAATTCTCTAAACCCTAACCTTGTATCTGTCACTAGGATCTTTTAAAACTTCATTTTCTGACTGATATTGGGAGTACAAGATGCTCCCAATGTGTGGAAATTGCTCAGGTTTCTCCACGCTATGGAGTTTTTCATAAATATGATTGGAGAGATTGAAGGCAAGTGCTAATCAATGGCTTCTAAAAAGTGATCAAAACCTGTACTGTCTGTTCTATCCTCAAACACTGCAAAATGGAGTGGAATGACGTCACACTAAATATTATGACTTTGCTAAGTTCAGTGTAAGTAGAGCAACAAATAAGCTGTGTCAGGATAATTTCACACACATATGCACTACTAACCAACCCTAATTACCAGCCCAGTGAGCCAGAACAGTGAAGTCCAGGGGACTGAAAGACTCCCTCTGACCAGTCTCTGTGTCAAGCCATTGGGCAGAGGCTCAGCATCAACTCATAAGCAGTTCCACCTCAGGCACTCTCTTCCACACTTGTTGGATGTTCACATAACATTCTCTCCAACCCCAGCCTCTTGTACCAAGTGTCTTTATAGCCAAGTATTGATGCAATCAGATCACAGCACCCCCTTCCAGCAGTTTCAGGTATCATTCCCTGCCAGTTTTGATCCATGGTCCACACCAAGGTTCAGATCCCCCTGTGTGTCAGACGTGGCTCATTTTGCTCAGGCCTTGTTTGCAGTGTCCTCTTGGCCATGGCTCATTATAATGAGTCACTCAGTCCTTGGTTAAGGCAAAGCCATGACATTGCCATGTGAAATGAAGGACATTGTCTATGCTCTCCACTCAAAGTAAGCATTTATTCCTGTCAGATGATAGTTTGTGAAACTCTGGGATGGTTTTCTACTTCATGTTTCTGCATACTAAGTGCTGGAGCTGCCTGCAGAGGGTTTAGTTCATGATGTAAATTACAAGACCTGTTTGGGTTCCTCCAGTTCACATCTGAAACCACAGCTCCAGGGGGAACAGGAATAATGTATAAGCAATATAGAGAGGATGTAATTTTTCTTTGGCTGCATCTCCTGTTGCAGGAACTGCAAGACGAAAGGGCATAGAGTCACCACAACACATAAAATGTAACTCCAGGATATTATTATAATGATGTAGAAATATAATGAACTCTTTCAAGTATTTCTTATAGGCAGGCCCGTAGAACCTAACATTATTTTCATAATGAAGAAAATTCAGGAGCTTTATTGCTAAATTAGAGCAAGTTCTTGCAAATGTTCAAATAGAACATGATGTCCAGCATAATGAGTATGCTAAATGAATAGCCACAGGATACAGAAATTGTTCTGCAAGTCTTCTCCATTAATCTTTTAAGAGAATGAGAATCTGCTGCAACATTGGAATTTTGTTTTGGTGCTTTCTAATTTAAAGCTTATTGTAGTCTTCATTTCATTCGGAGCCTGCAAAGACTAGCTAATGAAATTTGACCTCACAGACGGAGAGTAAAATAAATAATATCAGTACTCGTCAATTAAAAAAGCAAAATCTATTTGCACACATTTTAAATGTATGTAAAGAATACATTTTTGACCTGTAGAAGTTATTTTAAATTCATGCATTGACCTGTATGACCTTTTTATCAATATAGCCCACATGAATAATGCAGCCACCCCAAACTCATGCCATTAAAAATTGTAATAGTTGTCTGACATGCACAAGCAATGTTACAACAGGGATCTATTTGGCCCAGAGCATTCCATTAAAACACAAAGTGAGTTTCAAATGTACATGTTAAAATGAAACATCAGCTATAATGAAAAAGGAAGCAGAACAGAGCGGGCTTCAGTTATTAGTGTACATTTTCCTTTTGAGAAAATTTTGCCACACTTGTACAATACCTAATGCCGTTCCATATTTGAAGTACAATCAATCCACATTTTATTTTGCTTTTAAAATTCTCTTATGAAAGGCATAAGGCAATCAATATGCCGTGCTCTAGAGAGATGTTGGTATTATTTGAGTTTCTATTGCTATTTAATATTTAGTTTTCAATAAAGCCTTAATTATAGTCCATTGTATTAGCTACCATATAAGTACTGAGGAAAGTATGGCCACCATTCAAAAGCATTTCTGTTTGAGTTATGAAGCTATGGTAAGCTTAGAAAAAGACAGGTAAAACACAATAGAATGGACTGGTTATTACTTGTTTCTCATATGTTATCTCAAACATTCAGACACAGACATCAGTCCACCATCTTTACATTTTTGTATCAGTTCATATAGCAGGATACTAAATCTTAGGATACCTAAGAAATCCTCCTGTTGGAATTAATGGGTTTTTAAGTGATTTTAAAGACCTTTGACACCGCACAATAGAGAACTGGACATTACATAGCTTTGAGAGATTGTCTTCCTAACACTGCAGAGTTCAGCCCTTCCCTTTAGCAGTGAGGAATTCAGGCATGGTGAGAGGAAGACCCAAAAACTGCTTGTTGGTGTGCTGTACTGAGAAGTGAATCTACATCCACAGACATCCTTGACATGACCAGTGTATCAGAGGAAAAGCAACAGTGGATCAATGATAGGAGAAGATCATTCAAGACTCTGACAATACTGAATTTATTCTGGCTTGACCAAAGAATGCAAGTGAAAATTCTTTTTGTGCATTTTTGTAATTTATTGGGGCTATTAGTGAGGAAAGTGGTTTTCCCTGACACCAGATGCACATGAAAAAGTTAATGCTTCTGAAAAGCAGTGGGAGAGCCAGACCTACTCCCTAAAGACAATACATGTAGCCTTTGGATCCTGACATCTATAGAGCCGTTGTGGGTACTATGTACACTGGTATTTCTGAACCTCAAATATTATTGATTAATTTATTCCAGAAAATGAATACCTACATTTATGCACTGCTCCCCACTGTAAGGTGTTTATTAATAGAAAGAGGTAGCCAGTGTTTCACAACTTTCCAGCTTTAATGACATTGGTGTTAGAGTTGATATCATTGTACATGTCCTGTGATTACTTTTATGTAGCTTCAGAGTTTTATGTTAAGGCTAAATTTTGAGTCCACTCATTCAGCGTAGACTGAAAAAAATTCTTTTTTCATTTTCTTGTTTCATTCTTCAAACTGGAACATAATAAACAATTTCTTGATATTCTGAGAGAAAAAGGGCAGATTTTATATAACAAAACAATAAAAAATTTTCATATTTCAGATTAAGACAGTAAACATCAGATTTTAGCCTACAGTGAGTTGTAACAAAGTAGTAAATAGGGATTTGGAAGAGAAGTAGTGAGAGGTCTCTTACTAACATTTTAATGCTGTTGAGTTGAAAAAGTTTATGAAAGTTTCCATCATGTATAATTCCTGCATTTACAAGAATATTTCCCTACACAGAAAAAAGCTATACTTAGTAACACCCAGCCTGCCATCCTGCCTCATTTTTCAGCGTTCTTGCTTTTCTTGGAGGTCATTTTTAATGACTATGTACAAGCACCTGAGAATCAGGTGCATAAATTAACTACCAATTAAGATAATACAAAAAAAAAGAGAGGAAAATGTAATTACTAGTTTCTATATATAAGTCCACTCATTATCATGTGGAATGTGTGCATCTTTTTCTTGTGCATGTTTATCTCGTAGCAATTACTGAGGCACAAAAGAAAAGTGACGTTTTCATTGTGTTGCAGTCCTGAAACTGTATATAACATGAAGCAAAAGAACCTGCTCTCAAATTTCTATGTCAGTGCTCAATGTTGAAAGAATGTTATCACGATTTAGTATAGCAAGTGCTTAATTATTTCTGTGGAACATTTCCCCACATTTGATATCACTGTCTGTCTGGAGTGGCTGTTGACCTAGTTTTCAATTAATTGCAATGAGAATTAAAAAATGCCTTTAAAGCAGTGAATTTTTCTTTACTGGATTACACATGACAACTGAAATTGTGAATTCATAATTGATAAACTTTGTTGCCATTATCAATAGTGAACTGGCATTATTACAAAAAATCTTACAAAGTAATAATGGCATCAAAAAACATACAGGATTTTGAGAATCTGTGATTCTGTGGACAACCAGTGTGCCTCTCCAGTAGATAGCATTTTAATCTTTCTTTGAATATTTCAGGTAGGCTTACTCTTTGTTTAAAATTTAACTGCTGGAATAGAAAAAAAGAAGACAACCTGGTAGTGACAATGTTCCTTTTATATAGTAAGCTTTGATTCAGTTCTTCAGTTATCTTATGTCTTAACTCATCTATCTCAATTTTATATATCAACTCCCACTGAAACCCAGAAGAACATATATACCTAAATTGCTCTGTAAATATGATGACTAGAAGTGAGAACCCTTTTCAAAAATGTTTAAGACCTAAAACTGAGGTTCTCTGCTGCCTGAGGGGATTAAAGCCAAGTATTCTCAGAGGCTGAGCTGGTCCTGCCTACATGCAGAGTCAAAATACCACTCACCCATATGTAGAATTTAGCTACCATCAGATGACATAATGGTTTTATAGCTGTATATGTTTCATCAATTTTATTACAGTGGTTCAAGGATTTTAATGCTAATAAGTAATACAGATGGAAACTAAAATCCACAGATGGTAAACACTTCCAAGTACCTGTGACCTCTCCATTCTGCATCCAAGCATAACTCCTTCTACTTTTTAAACTTTTAAAAACGTTTTTTACTTCTTTTTTTTCCCAGAAACACCTCTCAAAGTAAACATTCAAAGAACAAATGGCTAGCAATTAGGTTGTTGCTGACACCTCAGAATACAGGATGACTGCATACAATTTAAGTAGTAACATGCAGACTGTAACTTATAGCATTAGAGACATTTACTGTATGCTTTTTTATTTTCAGCACCGTAATAGCTATGGACTGTATTCAGCACCTGCTGGTAAAATTAGCCTCAGCTAATTGTATGTTATTTGTCTCTCTCTATTTCATTATTCACCACCATTTTTTGTTGATGTCTACACTATTAGCCCCACGTGAATCACCTTAAAGCAATTTCATCTGCCAAATTCTGTCACTTAATCTGGTCAGTTTAGACTGCGTTGGTATTAACTGAATGCATAATGTATCTCAATGGATGAAAATTAAGGAGATCATGTTGTAGTATAAATTGCATTCTTATTATTTGTATTTCAAGTCTGTTGCCCTTTAGTAGGTTTTCCATCCTGCATAGTTCACTGTGGTGACAAGGGGTAACAATGGCCTTTAGTAGCTGTTAGTGTGACACAGCTCATAGGGACCACCCTCTGCTAACTCTCAGACTAGATATTAGTTCTCATAAAACTACCTTTAAATAAGCAAGTCAAGCTTGACAATATTGTCATGGTCAGCCATGAACAGTCCTTTATTTGCAAATATATAGGAAATATTCAGGGGTTTTATTTCAAAAAATATCTGTATTTTTCTTTTTATTCACAGTGTTTTCCATATCACTGGATAAAAGAAAGGCTGAAGACAGCAATATATGAGAAGATCAAAGAAGATGCAAAGTGGGCTGGAATTCTGTACCGGCTGGTAAAATTATAAGATCTCATATGATTAATCTTGAATGTAAGATTTTATTTGTTAATGTGAGAGGTTTTCTGTGAATTTGTTTTTCTGTTCCAAAGCTCTCAGTCAGCTTTTGGCATTAGGCAGATGACCAGTACCTTCATCGCATTTTTTTTATCACATATCAGGTCGGGATATTAATTTTGTGGGGCTTCCCAGTATCTTTAAGAATACACTTCTGATAGTTTTTTTGTAAACAAAACTGAGAGAAAAATGTCTCTCTAATTTATTTCCACATCAGTTTTTTGCATGGGTAGTCCTCTCTGCTTAAGGTTTTTGTGATTTTTTTTAATAGTTAATCAGCCCTTCTGACCTCTCTGCTTCATATAAATACAAGGGCAAGATCTATATTTATTTTCATGACAGGAAGTACAAAATTCTCTTCACTCAAGAATGGTGATTTTTGCCTCTATGCCTTTACATGCATTGCTAAAGAAAACACTGTTTAGAAGGAGAAAAAAGAATGAGGAGGACCTGTATTATGCTATTGATTCTTCATCTCCAGATGATAGAATACTGCAAATCATATGAACTCAGATGACAAATCTTAAAAGGAAGCATTTCCTTACCAGTTATGCCTTTTTGTAATGCCACAGAGACAGATGAGATGCACACCAAGAACAAGGGTACAGGCCACAGAAGTTGGAGTTGCAGGTAGATATTGTCTGTAGTTTCCTCAAGTATCCTCACAGTTCACTGGAAAGTCATTAGGTAGCTAAAAGCAGAAAGTCACTTGCTTCTCTCCTGTGCCTTTTCTATTTGACAGTTCCTAGAACGGGAAATCTGGCATCTCTGGACGCCACATCTAGGATAAGATTTATTAAAGTTATCCATGAGCACCATCAAAATACAAAATGTCTGTAGGTTTTGAAAGATGTATTGCATGCAGAAGCTGATTTGCATGTTATGCACATAACTTTAAAGATAAATGATGCTTCTCACCCAAATGGAAAAGACTCTGGAAACTTTGGAGCAGCAGTTCCATGAGCTTCTATCCTTCACTCTGAAGGAAACTAAATGAAGTCACACATCTAACAATACAGACACACTGTTGAGCAGCAGCCAGCATGAGGACAGAGTTTGCTGACAAGAGATGAATAACAACAGAAGGTAAAAATCCCAGGCAGAACTAATGGTCCGCAAATAGTCTCTTGTAGAAGAGAAACACTGTAAGTTAGAATCTTGAACTTCGAGTTTTGCAGTTTTTCAGCTGTACATTATCAGAAACTTTAGAGCATTTTGTGGAAAGTAAAATAGGTGTTCTGTAAGTGATCTTTTAAAAAAATTATAACGTTGGATTCTTCTCATGTAAAATGTTTCCGATTTTATATCCACACTTCTGCATTTTATGCGTTGAATTTTCAATTCAACAAAACTAAGCAGTATCAGTAAAAACAGCCTAGTATTTTAAAAGTTACGTATATCAAAATCAAATGGCATTTTTGTCTCTGAAAAGAGCACACTTGGAGGAGGATAAAAGTGTGAATATTTTTGTCCGTTTTTCCCAGAATTGATAGAAAACGGATTTTTTTAATGTCTGCATAGTTGCAGCCTTATGTGTTTATGTGACTGGATCAGCTTTGGAGGTTATAATGTTATCAGAATATATATACATAGCTACATATATACACACACACAGAGGATACTTGAGCACTAATATATTTAACTGCTGTGCTTTTATCAGTCGGTATCTGTCCTGGTGTGTTTGTTTGGGGTGTTTGGTTTTTTGTTTTATTCAGTAACCATTTCTTTATCACCACATACACAAAACTTCAAATGCATAGATCCTATCTGATGTAAAAATAGTTTTCCGTCTTCACTGAACACATTCCTGGCATGCATTTTAAAAGAAACTCATCTGACCTTCTGATCTGATAGTCTGTAACAGATTTCTACTTTGGCATTGTTAACATTTTCCTCTAGATGCATTTAAAGCCTATACTCCTAATTTAGCAGGAGCTCTAAGAGAGAAAGATGTAGAATGCTGAATATGTACCACACCTTTAATGTGGTCTATGTTTTTTCAATATGCAATAACCAGCTGTATTAGCATTCAAGTCATGAATCATCACATCAAGTCTCAGCAATGCCAGTTATGTTCAGTTTCTTTTCCACAATAAGATTTTCTTATTCCTTTTATTGTGAAGTTACTATGGAGTCTCATAGAATTTGTAGATTAGCAACTGCAAAATGTCATATTTTACTTTGTGGGTTTTGGGGTTTTTTGTATCAGTTCAGTTTATCCATGAGGATGCAGATTTAAACCTAGTACAGTGATAACAAAGCTAGCTCTAAACGACCTATCTTGGGTGTCGACATCTGTCAAGTTGCTACAGCATAAAATTCAGCTTAGGCTAATATACTCAGATATTATCTGAGCTCACCTGAAACTGGGATTTTATTCTGTTTGCTTCCTTACTTTATATCATTGTTCATTTAGTTCCCTCTCAGCTGGTTGAAACATGTCACAAGAACATGACCCATGAACTTAAGCTTTCTGCTTCACACCAGTTTCCCAATTAACAGTAAAATTTCCACACTTTCACTGCCAGAAAATCTTTCCTGATGTTGAACACATATCCTCTCCCCTTCATGATGTAATTTTCAAAGACATTTCAATTACTTATAGTTCAGATCAGTTCAGGAACCTCTGAAGATGGAGATTCCCAGCACTGATAGGTCACTTAAACAGTGAAAGAGACCAGGGCTTACGAAACAATGCGCTGATGCATGGATGTGCAGTGATATTTGGAAATCATGCACTAACCTTTTAAAAAATGTACACAGGGTTTAAAACAAAGCAAGCAAAAAAAATCCAAAGTCTCTCACTCTTAGATCTTCTCTTGAAATGTATCACATTTTCTCCTGTTACAACATTCATTTTCAAAGCTCTCTAACTGCTTCACTCTCATTTTAAACAAGGATGCCAGATGGTACTTGCCCTGAGGCCAAACATACCTTCTATGTCTCGTCACTTCCTTAATTTTAATGTGCCTTTTAAGAGAATGATACCTTTTCCAAATCAGCAGCAAAGATGTTAATGCATTTTTCAAAGCTCCTCAACTCCTCTAATTTACCCTTTGCTTTTCACTATGCTTATGTGTAGGGTGATGATCAATGTGCCCATCTCATGGCAATCCTTTTCACTGTTCATTCACATCTCATTAGTAGGGTAGAAAAGACAGTGAATTTGTTTTCTCAGTGTAGTTGAAAGAATTATCAACCTACTCTACTGCCAAAAAAAAGTGAAGCAATTCAAAATCAATTATGTTGCAGAAGACCTCAGAGATCATCAAGTCACACCTATGGCTGAATGCCACCTTATCAATTAGCCCATGGCACTATGTGACACTTCAGCCATTCCGATGTTTAATCATCCTTTCTGTGATGAAATTCCTCCTACTGTCCAACCTAAACCTCCCCTGGTGCAGCTTGAGGCTATTTTCTCTCTCCGTCCTTAGCTGCCTGGGAGAAGAGGCCAACCCCCCATAAGGAGTTCTCATATTCTGACAGTAACCATAAAAATTCATGTTTGATAAGTTCTGTTTACTTTGTTGTGCAATTAAGACCATACAGGACAGCAAATGGAAACTGATTTCCTCACCTGATATTCCCCACTTATAACTATTTCATTAGCACTTCATTGTTCTGAAAACTTCAATATCTTCCTATCAGTCCTCCAGCCCTACTCAGCAGGTCTTACAGCTATCCCAGGTACAGTCAGGAGTCTCAGCTGCAATTGTTCTGGCTTTGTCTGCAGTGCCCAGATTTAAGGTATCATAATTTAAATTTTCTATCATATTTTCAGCCAGTGCCATCACGTTTTTCTCCCCCTAGGTGTCTGATCCAAAGCCCATTAAAGTCAGTGAAAAGGCTATAATCATCTTCAGTGCCCTTTCATTGTTCACAGTCACTCTCTCCTGTCAATATGTGCCTTTCCCAAGTTATTTTAATATAAAGAAATACCCTGGAAACAAAACAGAGAAATGTCTGTGGTCAAATCCTACAAAAGCTTATTTGACCAGTATTGTGTATTCTCAATCAAAAAGCTATTTTCACCCTGAGGATCTACCAGTTTACCAGACAAGCAAATCAAAGCAGTGAATTATTTGTACAACACTTTATGTTAATTTAAATCCACTTTGTTGGTGACCTTTGCTGAAGTTCAGAGAAGAAATAAAAAACTTTGGAGGATAATGTTTCTTATATTGTCTCTTTCTTTTTTGAGTTCTAGTAAGCCAAAGTGAAGAAAGCTCAATCAGAAGAAAGTATAGGGTTTCCTTGTCCTGTCCAATTTAAAGGGTTGACAAAGGGCCCTGGAGACCTCGCAAGATCAAGTTCACCAAGGTGAGTTTAGTTCTGTGGGATTTTTCCCTGGACTTGATTGGCTATCGGGGCAGTGTATTTATATATTTTGAAGAATTTAGAACTTTTTTGAAATACTTGCGAATGCATAATTTTTAACTCTACTATTGTTTTTTTATGACCCTAAAAGGTCACACCTATTCTGTAGTCAGGGCAATTCTGCAGGGGATCTTATCTCTGATATATGCCAAATTCTGCAGAATCTCAGCCATCTAATTGCACATCATGTACAGTGACTTTTAAGGAGTGTTTTTAGAGCCGCAAGACTGCTACTAACCTTTAAAAAGTGCTTAATCCACTTGTTGTGTCACTGCCTGTCACTTGTTTAATTCTGGTCTTGTGAGATTGTTAAATTAGAAAATATATATAAAAAAAGAAACAACCAGCCTACAAACAACAAAACCCTAAACAAAAAACCAACACCCCTTCCCCCCCAGCTTGACTAATTCCTTTGTGTGCACAGAAAAATTTGCACCACCCATATTCAGGTGAAAGATCTCCTCTCTAAACTATCACATTTTTATGGCTCATACAAGGCACACCTCTGGTTTAACTGAAACATGAATTTCAAAGATATTAGCCCCTTCATGTAGTATTTACTTAGAAACCTCTTGCACGGCCTCTTCTAGTGCTGAATATTAACTTGTAGGACCAAATTTTGTACAAAGATTCAAACTATCATATTGATTTTGTCTCTGTGTATAAAGCGCTGAAATATACATTTAGTTCTGAAGGAATCATCTCTGGGATTAAAAGGTGTTCATAGTAGATATTGAAATTCAATGGCAGTTGAGTTCTTCATTCACAGAATTATCTGTAAAGGTCTCTGCTAGTGTCTTTCCTGTGCTTTTGCTAAATTTAAAAATTATATAGCAACATGTGACAAGGTCTTTATTACTGAAATTTATACTTTTAGGAAAATTAATTGTCCATATATTTTTATTTGTATAAAATACTAACAAGGAGTTGATAAACTACTGCATTTCCCAACTAGTTTAAACTGGATTCCTTTCTGCCCTGGTTCTGCAAAACTGAAATTACCACAGATTTCAAACGTTGGCTCATTCCTCTTTATAGTAGGGATTGCTGCTTGTGACAGATTCCTTAACCTAAAACTTGTTTAGGAAAAATTATGGACTCCTCCAAATTAATGAAATCAAGCCAAGTTTACATGGCTGAAACTTTGAGTGCAAAAACTTTGATCTCAGACACAATATAAAGACTTTGTATTTAAAACAAAGGAAAAATGGATGAATCATTCGGGTTATTTGCACCGCAAACAGATTAACATAAATATCTGTGAGAATTAGTGTCCAAGAAACTCACATGGCTCAAGTAAGAATGTTTTATCTACATTAATGCTTCCTTAGCTTTGCGCATGACAATCAATCAAACCAGATCTATGGGGTTTTTATTCCATCATGGATACATAGATTTCTTTTTTTTATTGCAACTTTAATAAGAATAGAAACATTTCAAGTATTTACAATTTACTTTTGTTATTATTATTCCCTAAATACTTGCCCTCCAGAAAATTAAACAGAATAACTTTAAGGTTTCCTGTGATAAATTTTTTTATGAAGGTGCAATTTGGAGAAAAAACCTGCACGTAATTCATCGTGGCACTCAGTCCTGCTGTATTCCTGTAAATACATAGATTATAAATTAACAGACTACAATGCTCTTCCTGACAGCTTCAGTGACTAAGACACTGTGGAGAAAATGTTACCCCTTATTTTTCCTAAAAAATGTCATGTAATTTGCTAGGATCAATTAACAAAAACTTTAATTTGAAATGCATGAAAACTCTCTAGTGCATACACCAGTTCATACAGTCAGCTCTTCCTGACAGCATTAGGATTTCCCAGTGGTATCTGATTTGTAAAAAGTCCATCTATGTCCAGCATTTTTAGTTTTGCAGAAGCAGAACATTTTCCATGTTCTTCCTGCAGACATGAACTATACAGAGTTCATAGGCAGGAAAATGTACTGTGCAGAAATGTGAAGATGATGAATGTTTTTTATGTGCTGTTCATGCTTGATTTCAGATTATTTTATTCAGACTGAAATGCATTTCAGTTCATGATTTCATTTTAGAGTGATGAAAAAGAAAGATCTTTCCTTTTTAAAGGCCTCCTTAAAGGAAAAATTGCAAGGGCAAAGGGTGACAGGATATGGTGAATAAATATCCCAGTATATGTGGCTGCTGACCGTCTTCAAAGGCATACAGACAAATTCACATAAAAGATCAATACTACCTAGATTCTCTCAGTTGCTGTATTTGGTAGTGAGTACTCTGAAGTTCTAATCCATCCTGAGAACAATTGAAGGCTTTTCCTTCCATTTCCAATGAAACAGTAATGAGAAATTCTTTCTTTAAGCTCAGCCTGCTGCCTAACAGCTGGCACATTTTTCACCATCTGTCGGTGGCACTGCAGTGATGTGTCTGTATCACAGACACTGAGCTGCTCTTTCTCTAAGAGCAGTTAAGGAGCACTTTTCCCTCTTTAGCAGGTCCATATATTCCAGTGTGATCACTGCCTTGCAGCAAGGGAAGGTGTGCAGGAGCACTACCTGACCCACAGTAACAGAAACTGTACAAAGATTCTGTCACTGCAGGAATATTTTTGCATTGTAAAAGTAACTATGAAAACTACCTTTTGTGCTGTGCAGTCCGATTCTGTGATGTTACTCTTGCAGCTACTCCTGAGTTAAATGTAAAACATACCCCAAATGTGCTTTGTTGAAGTAACATTTAGCATTTAAATAGTCATCATAAGTGTCAAGAGGTGTTTCTGTTCCAGGTATTTTTTACTTTAAGACTGATTTATTTTTTCTCTAGGTAATTTAATTGTTAAAAACACCTTTAATTCCCATATTAAAATTGTATAATTCTTCAGAAAAGTGGGAATGACCCTACAGCTTCTATGTTTCAGGGGCACCATTCTTTATATTTTATTGTTTTCATTTTTTATTCACATAAATATAAGCCTATAATATTTCAGATGCATGCCCTTCTGGAAAAAAAAAGGATTGAAAAAATTAATAGCTCTTTACTGGCTTGCTGTTTCTTAAGGAACAAAATACCACACACTTACATTGCAGGAGTTAATAAATTATGGCAAGTTCCTCAAGGCATTATCAAACTGTGTGAATTTGTGTATCTGATCAAATATTTATTAGTTGCAGGCTCTTCCTGCACTGATTTTTCTTTTCATTTATTGCTTTAGGCCTCACTGCAGAACTCTTAGGTGATACTCATGGGCATATGCCCCCAAAAGAAATGCAATCATTGAAATACCCAACTTCAAAACAACAGACTCTGTGAATTTTAATTTTTGTGGGGAATTTTTTTTAAAGTAAACAAACACACTAATTATCTTTTATATTTCATTTACTTGATCTATATCAAAATTAAACAGGAAAAAACTTTCATCATCTAAGCTGCTAATAGATTTTAATTTTGATTGAGTGATGTCCTAAGCTTTTATACTTACACTTTTATTTTTTATACTTCTATATAAGCTCTTTCATATTTCTGATTCTTCATTCATTGTTTACATTCTCTATAGAGGTCTGCTCTATGTTGTTCTCCTTTTCCATAAACCTGTTAAGTGTGCAATGAGTCCATTTCACTCAACTAGTCTGAAACTTTGGAGCCAGCAAATGTAATAAATCATAGCTGAATAAAAATGAAATGTCAATTAAAAAAAATGAAATGTGTGCAAACTTACCTACCACTTAGTTTCAAGACTGTACTACTACTTCCAAAATGCTCATTACAAGGTTTTTTATTTTGTCATATTGGATAGCTTCAAAGGATAGAGAACTCTCTTCTGGGCTGTGATGAATTATGCTTTGCAACAGGACTTTGCTTCTCTGAGCACCAAGCAGCAAGTTATCAGGATCTCTTTTGTAATTTGAACATCTATATGTCTATTTCAAAATGGATTGAAAGAAAAAAAAGTACCGGTTTTGCTCAGGACAATAACGTGTTTTTAGTTTTCCTGCATTTCTGTAGAGGCATAAGAAGGTCTGGAGTAACCTGTTTTCAATAGTTCCACCACAGGAAATGACATGTATATAGGGAAAATCAGAGGCACCATCTTATTCCATTCCCTTTAATGTTCCTCGTAGATTCTCATCTCACCTCAGAGGATATAGCTCAAAATAAGCCATGGAGACATTGTGTAAATAATACTTATTGTAATATCCCATGTTCTCTTAAATAGAGACATCTTCAGAACTAAGTTAAATTGACAGACTGCTTCAGAATGCAAACAAATGCACACAGGCAAAATAATCGTGAGTTATGCTTACAAGAATTCACATTTCATGAAGGACAACAGGGAGATATTCTTGGGATAGTGCAAAGACACAGACTTGTGAGAGCCATGCATTATTTAGATTCATACAAATAGATGAAGAGGTGCTTATGCTAAGCCTGTGATGAGCCCTAGGCAGCCTTGACAATTATGAATAAGCATAAGCATTATAAAGAATGAAGCACCCTGCAGCATTCACTGCCATCCACAGCACTGTGTTAGACCTTACTGCAACAGGAAGAAGCAAAGAAACCAAGCCTCCCTTGTCCCCTGCTAAAGAGGATTTTTGGTGCTGGACCATATGATGCATATAATATTGGTTATTTCATTACTGAAATGTTCTTTATGATGGATGGATGGATGGATGGATCTCCTGTGTGTGCATATATAGTCTTGTATGAAATGTGAGAAATAATGGTCTGCATTTCCATTGTTCAGTAGTAGTAAACAAGAAATGTCTAATAAGTAATTACTGGCTGATACCTTTTTATAGCTATGTGAACAACATCTGACCTGATATGCCAACTTTAAATGTTTATTTTTTTCTTTGTATTATCAGTCAAACCTACATATAGACAATTGATATAGCTAGAAGAAATTTAACATTTGTCCCAAGATTCCTTAATGATACATCAAGGATAAAGAGCTCTAGTCTACAATAATAAGTCAGCTTGGAGAGATAAAAATTTTAAAATTTAAATTGTTAATAGAACAACAGTCATGCTTATGTTATTCCATCAGTTTGGCCCTGGATACTGATACAAAGGGGGTAGTATTTAGGTAATTAAGTGGTACTATGTTTCAGATTCTGAATTATTTACGTCTGATAAACCATTGAAATCAGTGAAGATTTTTCCCCAGCACTAGGCATATGCCTAAAGTGTTGAGGGTTTTTAAGTCAAGAAGCTGGAAGGAAGTAACTTCAATAGGAGTTTCATTAGGAGAATGTTTCTCTTCTATTGCTTAGCAGCTGTTCAAAGTCATACAAAGCAAAATATTCTGTCTCTCTGTCCTGAGTGCTTCTGTATTCTGATCCTTTTTGCTCTTTCCTTTTAAGTTCTGAAAAAAGACATGAGGGAGCCATGTGATGTTTAACATGACTGCATGAAGTAGGAGAGATTCTGTCTATTTGATTCAGACAGGTTTGGATTTTGATGTGCATTTGGAGAAAGGTAACCCCTGCACACAACCTCAAAAAGTGTCTGTTAAGATGATTACTCTGCTTTCATCTAAGTGCATATCTGTATTTGAAAACTATATGGAATGAGATTCCAGTTTTTGTAAATTATTATTGCCTGTTTAGTTAAAGCAGCCAAGTATAAATATTTGTAATAAAATATTAGGATTTAAACATTTAGTAGATCTGTTTATATTTCATTAAGTGTACTATATTTTTGTAGACTAAGCTGAATTTAATTCCAACATCCTTAGTTTCTTTCTTTCTCCAGAGATGTCATCGTGCTTTGTTTTTCATACAGAGATGGAGAGATGATAACTAAATTGCTTCTTCCACCTGTTTACGTATGATACCTGCTCTCTAGGCAGATTACTTAAGGATTTACAGGAAGAGTTTCAAAGGTAGGAATTGCAATTAGATATCTAACACAACTGAGAAACCCCCAAGAACTCTGTTATAGATATTGATAGAACACTTGCTTTTCCATAAGGAAAATGCAAATAAATTTATTTGTTTGTATTTTCTAATATGAGCCCATGTTTCTAATAAATTCCATCCTGTAACTGCTGCAAAAATGGTTTCACACTGAAAGGTTACCTTTATCTGTACAGCTATAATTATAGAAGACTAAACAAGGTAAAGGAAGAAAAAGAATTTGTGATTGTAAATGCTTTGGTTAAAGTGGAGAAATGCAGAGACGAGCACTCTTGTCTCAACATTCGCTGTTGTATTCATTTACAATCATGATGATTCATCATTATTTTGAGAATTAAATCTCATCTTGCAAATGCTGTTAAACTTGATGAATTTAAATGATGATTGTTATATGAGTGGTAAAAGGAGTGTGACTTTCATACAGAGCTGGGTTTAGATTTTTTATGAATGTTATCTTTAATCTGGACTACTTCTTTAATCACAATTCCACTTTCATTGAGAAGCATTTTTGAGAACAAAACAATAATGAATTCCACTTTATTTGCTGGAACTGTGTGTTTATCCTCTGAAAGAAGAAAAATTATGTTGGAGGGAGAGAGCAGAGTTCACTGGGAGTTTCTTCCCTGACCACTTTTTACTGAATCAAAGAAGATGAAATAGGAAGTTGAGATGATGAAGACACTCACTGTTCCAAAAGAGAGGGCTACAGGCAATATGGAAGTTACAGGCCTAGCCCTGTGCATTTCTATCTCCCATTGGGGGAATCTCCTGAATTATCAGTTTTCTGATCATTCCTGGAAGCATTCCTAGAAGAAATATGAAGAGAACAGGATTGATTCTTACCTTTTTCACTGTTTCAGCAGCAGAAAAGAAATGAAGAGCTGAATTAACTGGCAATATCCTTAGCTGACCAAGGTTTTGCCAAGAGGTGTTGTAGATACAATTCTTCTGGCATTCCCCAGCTTCTGGTGGGGAATGAAGGAATAAACCATGAAGCAACTTTGTGCTAGAGGCTGGTATAGTAGAAGCTCACAAGAATGACTGATGTTTTTTCCTGTTTGGAGTCCAGGGCAGACCTAGGGCTCTTGCCCCAAATCCTTCCTGGGTTTCTGCAGCAGGTCAGTGGACTTTGGGTAATAAGCCTGGGCTGACAAATTACAGTCAAAGGAGCTGGGATAAAGCAGTAACTTTTGTTTTCTGTAAGTGAACTGAACTTCATTCAAAAAAATTTTTAGAGTTTTTAGAAAAAGAGGCATAGAGAACTTTAAATAAAGATTGAGATGTCAGAATATTACAGATCCTATAATATATATAACAATATAGTGGAAGTCACAGTTAGGAGGATGTGCTGAAAGCCTGGGTGTAAGGTAATGTATGAATCAGCTTTGTTTTTTCCATAATTTTCTCCTCTAAAATACAATGTCCTGTCATGTTTTGGGTTTTGTTGTGATGGTTTCTCTGTGAGTTCTTACCATTTCCATTTGATTGTATTTTCATTCTGTAAAGGAGCATCCCACTGGTATTTCTGCTCGTCACTTGAAAGCTTCCTTCTTGGCAATGTATAGGTGACTGAGTAATTTTGGGTGAGTCACACAGCACAATGCAAGGCTCATTATCTATCTGTGCTTGTTCTGAACCAGTCATCATGGGTGACAGAAGTCCCTTCAATACCATTGCTACTCCACAAAGAAAGCAGTAGTGTAATACACTGTCCTCAGCCTCAGCACAAAATTGTGATTATGCTGTTCTTAAAACGCAAGCCACTGTCTGTATACTTAAGTATATTCTAAATGCAGTAACACAGTTCACTGGGCCTAAATCTCTATTGTCAGGCATTCAGAAATGCCCTGTGAAATATTTAAACTTGTCTTTTGATGATGTATTACACTGCATACAGACATAAATTATTCTTAAATCTTGCAGGAGAATATAGATTTGGTCCCAGTTTATTCTTTCATGGTGAATTTTGTTTTAATAAAATCACTCTGGTATATCTTTATTTGTCACAGGGATACTGTGGCTTCAGCTAGCGTCAGAGATCAGGTAATATAACCAAGTTTGTGTCTTTGCTTGAAATGACAGCTAGAAAGCTAAAAGCTCAGTGTGAATGGAAATGTGAATTTATGTAATTAGGAACACGAGCATAATAACCTTAAATGAAGGTTATATCCTTACAAGGAGATTTATAATGAGGGTGACAAGTACACATGCTGCTGAAACATAACCCTCTGAACTGTACTGCATAGAAGTTGTAATAATTCATTGGGTTTTGGGGTTTTTTTAATTAATTCAGTGATGGGTGAAATCTCTTGTGTCCTGCTTTTATTGTCTCTTTGTGACATTTGCCATATAATTATCATCTTTTTATGTTTCGCAGGATCTCCCAACTATTTTCAGTTCTTGGTAAAATCATTTTCACTGTTAGTCTATAGCATTATGATTGATTCTTTTAAAAAGTTAGATCACATTAGTATTGTAGCACAGACTCCTAATGCCCAAAACTTGGAGCTGTAATAGGTAAACATTTCCCAGGTTTCCAAGAGAAAGTCTTGTAAATTAAGGATTTATCACTGGATTTGTAGTGGAATCTCAATTTGCTCACTTCATCAGCTGGTTTGAAAGGGTAGTAGTCTGAACATCAATGATTTCTTATTATTCTCAATCAAGAATCTTTGTTTATGTATGTTTGAAGAATATTGATCAAATTACATTTCTGGTTAATTCTTAGTTGTAAAAATTATTAAAAGGGGAAAATACTTGGAATACTCTCAGTGCTCTCTAAAATGTTCAATGTGCTAGTCAGTAATGTGTTGTGCTTACAGTGTTATTTCTCACTGTATCTTTTGAAATTAAATAATTCTGTCCACAAAAAGTAAATTCTTTTACCTTATTGAACTTAAATTAACACTCTAGATACACTTTCCTTTGAAACTGTTTTCACAAGTTAGGTCAGATCAAGTCTGAAAAATAATAAAAACATCTCAATTATAGTTCTAGTTATGTAGATTTCTATGCTACTACATGAAAAAGTACATATTAAAATAGTTGGTTTTGCTTTAATTTTATTTTGCGATTAAAGTATTTTTTACCTGAGGACATACTACCACAAAAGGAAAAAAAATGTCCTTTGTGAAATGTATGAGCTGTGCTAATTAATGTATAGTTTTTATAGTGCCTCACACATGAGCAAATATTGAAATCAGTGTATCAGATAAAAAAGGTTTAGTACAACAGGTTGAAATATTTTTGTTTTGAAGCTATGGAAGATTTAAGACAACAACTCTGAAAATAATTTTTAAAATTCATCCAACACAGAAGCATAAAAGTATGAAACTCTTGGTGCAACTAAAAGTGTGACAGGAAAGGATGACAATTATATCAGGTCAGAACTTGCAAGTGCAGAGACCTAGCAATTTTGAAAAGTACTTCTCAAAATTAAATTATTTCAACTGGTTCAGTTTACTGTGAAATAGAAAACGCTGTATAAAATCATCACTTCCCTTAAAGAGAAGTTCTGTATTGGATGAGACATTTTATGAATCCAATTTATTACTTGTTTACGTTTATATGTATCAGATTTGAGTTCTCAAACCTACTTAAGCTACATATTTTCAAATGAGCTTAATTGTAATATTGCTGTAGTTAGTTTTAGTGAGACAGAGACAGCCATGGCTTGATAGGTTTTATCACAGCAGAATCTGATAATTGGGCATCTTTGATATCAGTTTGGAATCAGATAGTTCTAAGACTGAGGGAATACCACCTGCCTCATGGAAACCCCATGGAACACTTACACAGTAAGTGTAACTGCTATAGGTGTATTTTGGATTTTGGGTTGTGTCTTAAAGGGGAGGATTTCTGTATTGCAGTCCAGGACCGTAGAAGAAGCAGCAAATGGAGAGTGCTATCCAGAAGTAGTCTAGGAGAATGTTCTCTGACCTTTCTAGCTTCAATCAATTCTGGCCAGTCTTTATCTCAAATTGGTCAGCTGCAGACTCCCCTAGAAAAGGAAGATCACAGCTACTGCAGACCCAGGTTACCTGTGAGATTTCAGTCTAGTTCTGGGGAAGATCAATGTAAACATGCCTGTAGCCATCAGGCCACTGCAGGAACACGCAGCTTCCAGTAAAACAGGCTGTTAAGCATTGCTTCAGACATTTTTACGTAATTTTTCACTGTGTGATACAGACATCTTCAGGTCTTTTTTAAAACATGAGTTTAGGGTATTGCTTGATGAATGGGAACAGTAAAAGTCTTGCAATTTTACAGTCTTTCACTCCCTTTGCTGGGAATTATTGGTGGCTCAGGTGAGATTCACCAATGAAGTCTGTGTTTTCCATGTTCTTTCTTTGCTTAAGTTTCAGTGAACCTACAGCACTTTACATTGAAACCTGATGAGGATCAGCCACACTGTTCTCTCATGAGACCTGTATTACCTGGGAAAGGGTAACAAAAGGGTAACAACTTTCTTAGTTTCTTTCACCAGATGACTTGTGGTTTTCTTATCAAACCATTAATTGGCAATGTGGCATAAATTTTTGAAAATGTGGATGTAGGCTAATCACAGATATCCCTTTACTAATCACATTTTTCTTCTTTCCCAACAAGACCAATCTCCTTTTGTGAATTTCACTTGACTCTTATTTAAATAACTGCTTTATAACAATTTAATTTTTTTTCAGTACTTTCTTTCATAATTCACTGTAATGATCTCATTGCAGTGGTATTATCCTAAATTTGCATCAAGTGAGTCCTTTTAGATCCTTCTCTGTGTTTACAGATTCACTGATACTAAATATTTGAGGAGGGATATTCCAACTTTGATTTTTGAAAATGGTCCAAAGAAATTAGAAATTCTGAAGAGAATAGTGTGAGAAGTAGATGTCTAACATAAAGGCATATTAAGTAGCAAATAGATTAATAACACTGGCAAAGTTTATTCAGCAGAAATATGTCTTATACATTGTTGGGAAGGATTATGGATGTCTTCTATACTTGGCAGAACTAATGGCTACGAGTCAGGCCTGGCTGTAAGGTTTTATGCATGTGCAACTTTCTTTAAGAAAACCAATTGAGAATGGAAACTTCATTAAAATGACAGCTTTTTTTAATCAGTCCCCTTCACAGCTGTCTTATTCTAAAGGGTATGAGAATGATGGCTGACCTTCTGGATATAGGAATGACATTTAAAAATATTAAAAAGTACAGATTAATCCAGTTATAAAAGAAAAACACATTATATAATTTCTTTGTCTTTGGTATTACTGTTTTGCAGTGATAACCTGTCTGAGTTGAAATCTGTGGGAATTTACAATTGATTTTAAGTCAGCTAAATGTGCCATCTCCTGACATGGGAAAAAGACTGACTGAAGAGCTTAAAGTGTCTGCACAGTGATATTTTTGGAAAGTATGCAAATAGACTTCGTGATGTATTCTAACAAAACTAATGTATACTGGACCTGATTTTTGTTACTGCTGTAAGCAGTTTTCCCACACTCTGTTCCAAGGATGTGTGCTTGGGAAGTGGGAGGCAGAGATTTGAATTTGCAGTGGCTAAGAACAAACCCACAGTTTTTATGCTTTTATACAGATTAGACTGATTTATGAGATGTTTTGGAAAAGGCAGGTATCATCAGCCAGCTAATCTTCAGAAGAAGGGAGTCCCAACTAATTAAGTGTTTGTCTTCAGATAATTTATTCCAGTCTGCAGAGGCTGCGTGTGTGAAGGTCCTTAATGTGCTACACTGTCATGGGTACATTTGGTGGCATTTTTGGCTCATTGTTGTGCTCACAGTGGTTTATTGGCTAGAATTGGATATCTTCACCCCTCAGCCCCCCCCTTAAAGAGTGTTTTTTTGTCACCTAGTCTACTGAGGTTTTCACTGCCTTTATTTACTTCTGAGGGGAACCTGGGTGCCTAACTTCCCTTCGATCAACCTAGTAGAATCAGCCACCTAAGTTTTTGCTGCTGCTTAAACTGGATATACTTTGCCCCTTTCTTTTCATACTAAGTTAATACACTTGATTTCCAGGAAATTATTTTCTCTCTGTCTATCGTTACATTTGTTTGGGGTTTTTTTAAAGAATTTTTACATAGTAATATTTTTGCAGGGGCTGGAAGTAAGTCAGATGAACTTGATAATCACGACTGATGTGGTAGCAACAGTTGTGCAAGGCTTGGTCTAAAATTAGAAAAATAAGCTGGAATCAGTTCTTTGATTTTTGTCCCTGTTGCATTAATGGTGTTAATGCTGTCACAAGTTCGTTGAGACTAGGCCTGGTTGGGAAAATTCTAGCAGAACATTTCTATCACACTGTATTAGTTTGTCAGGAAAAAGTGGAAATGTAGTAATTGTGTTCAGTCTTTTAATGATACCAGACAAGCTTCTGGTAAATCCTGTGTAGCTTCCCAAGAGTTCACCTGACCTCATTGTGTCTGTGGTAGCCCATGGGAAATTGCAGTTCCAGGGACTGTGAGTTATCTGAATTCCCAGATTACAGACTATATTTAGTTTTCCAATCACAAAAGCAAAAATTTGCCTTTTTTTTAATTTTAAGTCCTCAGCAGTTTTAAATAGGAGTACTTTTTGTAACCTAAAATCTTTTAAAAATTATATATTTCAGATTCTGGAATATGAAATCTCTTTGTCTATAGGAGAATTGTGGCAGTTTTTTCTGCAGGGTTTTTTTTTGTTTGTTTGTTTTGGGTTTTTGTTTGCTTGTTTTGTTCTGTTTTCTTTTTGCCCATAATTCTTGAGCGTGGAGAAAAGGCTGTAGGGTTTTTTTACCCCTGAAATAGATAGGTTTTAATTTTTGACAGAGCACTGTGCTAGCCAAGTCATCTTATCAGAATTTTGTAACTACCTCTTTCATGCTGTCCTTTATAATTACAGTCATCACCATCAGTTTTGTGAGCTTGAAAATGTGCAGGGATTTTTGCAGTATCTCCTCCCACTGTGTCTAACAGTGTCCTTAAGAAGGCATTGAAAAAGAGCATGGTAACAGTCTCACTGTACAGAAGTCTGCATTTTGTTAAAATATGCTTTAACAAAAATTGAACAGAGCATTATGTTTTCCTCTCTTGCTTCTGTAATGTAGTTTTTTACTAAGCTGGTACTCAAGGAAAAAACCTGACAGGGACAAGAACTTGTTTTGCTCTTGTTTTACAGCTGCAAGATTAGCAAGAAAAAAAAAAGAAATTCCTGTGCTTTTTAGGCAGTTTCTGTTAATGACAAATGCATCAATGAGTGGTATTGAAGGTTTCATTTCAGTGGTTGAATCAGCTGATAAAATATGGGAACTTTTTTTAAAGTACAAATATAATTATAAGCAATTTTGAGCAGTAGGAAACAGGAGTGGGATTTGCCAGAATCTAAGCCCACAAATTGTTAAGTCATAGTTCTATCAACTTCGATTTATAAAAAAATTAAAGGCAATGTATGCAATGAAAATTACCCCAGTGTCAAAACGGAGCTGTATTTTTGTGTTTCCTCACTTTTCCATCAAAACCATTGTACCAACGCAGAATATAATACATTATTGATTTGAGTTTCTCTGCTACTCATTCAGCACCAAGCCAGCAGTGTGCTGTAATGATGGCAGGTCAGAGCATCATGTTTTGTTTCTTTTACTGTGCATTGTTTCTTTTACTGTCTCTCCTAAAAGAAGGCCTATTTCTGCCCTTAATAGCAGATTCACTCATTTTTGCTTAGCAAATACAGAGAGTTTAAACTATTCTAAGACTGACATAATAGTTTTGGATTTCTAACACTTTCCCACTTCAAAATCTACCCATTATTACAATGAGCAATTTCACAAAGATTTCAGTGTTTTGGCTCAACACATTTTTCAAACTAGCAAAGCCTTGCTCCACTGACATATTTTCTATACATGTGTCTGTATGAGTATTTTATTTTTTTTTGCATATGGCATAATTAATGCACAGTAATTAATGCCCTATAAACAAGCTACGGTAGTTGTAGTCATTGCAACAGAGATGACAGAGTTCTGTTGCTGCATTTGGTTTTTTGGCCTAAAGCCATTTAAAAATAGTTTATGGAATTTCGTTTTTCACCCTGATATTTAAACATGATAAATTTTCCCATTAAAGATCCCTGACATTCTCATGTGACAGTAGATGAAGCTGAGTGACATAAGCCTCTGCCCTCTTGTGGCAGATCAGGTTGATGAAGTAAGCAATGATTAAGAGATTTTCTTCAACAGTGTCTCTTTTCTTTTCTGCGGCGTTTCTATAAAACAATAAAAAATTTTAAGGGTTCAGCTCTGCAGATACAGAAATCTTCACCTAGTTCCTAATGGAATCAGGCCCATAGGGAGAAAATGACTAGTGTTTCTGATTCATCTCTACTATTCAAACCGTGCTTTGAAGAGTGGTATTTTCAAATTTAAGAAAAAAAAGGGAGTCCCTATGCCATGGTGATGGGTAAAGTTCTGCCTGCAAAAGGTGACTCATATTTTCTGCAGCTTACAGCAGACAAATCATCAAATATAGGATTAAGTTGTAACAGTTCAATCCCGTCTTCTAAACATACCTGGAAGAGTTAAATGAAGGCATATTTAATCAAAGTGTACTTTAATATGTGTTAGACAGAGAAAACTAGTGTGTGAATGGCCTCATACTAAAAGGAATCAAAGGAGTATAATTTGGACATTCGGGCAAGGAAGAAACTCTTTTCTCCTTTGTTGCCCTGGCAGCAAGGTATTTTTCAATAGTATTTTTCAAGGCACTTGCTGATTCAGCAAATTCCCTCTCCTGTTTCGAGCTTCTGACATCGTGCATAGATGATTCACTATGAGAAGAGGTATAATAATAGAAAAATGATCGTGGCACACCAGTGAATGGAAGTAGAGAGTGAGGAAGAATTTGTGAAAACAAGCTAAAAAGCTCTGGTAGTATCAAAAACTATAGGAGGTTATAAATGAGTGATTCTGGTTAAAATATAGAAATACAGAAAAACATAGCTAAGGGAGACTGGTGGTCAGGTTTTGCTTGTCAGTGCAGAGCTGCCCTTCAAATTCACTCTTGGAATAAGATCAGAAGGATCATCTTAGCTCCAAATCAATATAATAAGAGTTATAATGAGAGAAATATTCTGAGGGGAGAGAAAGAGGGAATAAGAAATTATCTGTAAAAAAAATGAAATTAAAAAAACCCTTCCAAACAAACAACAACAACAAAATCCACAAATACAAACAAAAGAATCAAAGCAAGCCTCAACCAACCAACCAATCAAACTACTCCAGGTTCAGCAAGTAGAAATGTAAGTTTTCAGGATGAGTATAATGCTGTAGTAATGTATTTATTTAATAATGTATTTTATTTGAATTTTGTAACATGACTTATTCATAGACCTGAAGTACAACAATTAGTTCTGTTTCAATCTGGGGTTCAGTTCTTTAAGATCAGAAATCCCCTCTGTTTGATGAGTAAAATGTGACACTCGTAGCAGTTTTGAGCTCAGTAGCACAGAGATCTCTCCCCCAGATGCTTTAGTGACCACGAAGTACTGTGATGTGCTACATGGCTCAATATCAGCAAAGGTATCCACCATAAAAAACCATAAAATATCATAAAACCAAATGTTTTTCAGATACCAGATTGCTGAATAAAACTGTATGCAAGGTAAAACAAGAAAACAAGTGAAAATCATAAGAATAAAATGTAAAAACAAGAAAGTAAGAAATAGTGGTTCTTAAAGTTGATACCAGGGAATATTCTAAGAATCACTCAAAAGAACACTATTGAGTTGGGGACATATGAGATAAAAGAACTAAAGGCAAAAGAGAGGACAATGGAGCTTTTGCCATGTGTTTTGCAGAATGTGCCATGCGTGTCTTGGCAGCTTTAGTATTTCTGTAGTTTGTAATGAATGGCACACTACGTGCCTTCCTATCCAGCCTTGACACTCAGTGCTGTAGAATTCTAGACATCTTGACACCAAAATTATTATCAAAGAAAGAAAGAAGGAAATAAGATATAAAGAGAGGGAGAGAGAGAGAGAGAAAGATAAAAGAAGAAAAAGGAAGGAAGAAAGATAAAGGAAGATGGAAAGACAAAGGGTGTGTGCACAGAGTGAAAACAGGCAGAGCTCCAGCTGACAGAAGAAAACAAGGGCTGTGAGTGGGTGCTGGGACTGGGAGGGCCATGCACAGACAGGGTAGGCAGGAAAGCAGTGGAGAGAACTGAATGGGAGAACAGAGAAAAGCCAAGAATTTTGTTTACAGTAAACTTGCTTACAAAAAGTATTTGGGTTAGTGCTGGCTTATACATTTAATTGAAAATTTTAAAAAAACCCACTGTGGATTATCATCCATGTAGCTGTGAGCATATTTGTTATTAAATCCCACTTCTTCATGTCCTTTGTGTACTGCTACCATGAGCAGACAGCCTAATACTTTTCAAACATCTGTTTTGAAAGACTTGTGAATATTTGCTTACAGTAGCATATATTTAACATTTAAGCACTTTCAGCAACTCTTTGAAACAATTAGCTCATAATGAGCAGCTTCCATGCTAGCAACCTATACTAAAATGCTTATTAAAAACTTCAACATGTTGAGACTGAGTTTGACAAAAAAAGGCCACACAATCATCAGCTCACTCTTGGGAGTCCTTCTGAGGTGTTCTTTCTACAAAGCAGAAAATAATTGCTACAAAAGTTCTATTTTACTCTAAGCTTTTCTGCCAGGACAGTACCTGAATGTACCTCAAAACCTGTGGAGGTTGAGTGCTTTGTGACAGATTCCTGAAACATCACATGAACAGAGCTTTGACACGGTATATCATAGAATATATTTGGAATTTTCTTGGCCTTCCTCATGAAATTTTATCTCACTTCCTTCATCATCACCAGGCCCGTGGTGCTACCCTGACAACCTAGCTGTAATAACTAATTTTGACAAGATACTCAAGCCAGGTGAAAAAAAGGGAAGGCAGAGGATTTGCTTCCTGACACCACCTGCTCAGAGAATGCAGCTGACAATGAGGTCTGGCCACAGGGTTAGGACATCAAAAAGAAGAACTTGTCCTCCAAACAGGGCTTTTTTCCTGTTTTTTTTTGAGCACAGAATAGTGTTACCAGTATTTGAGAACTTTGACTTCTTAAAGGTCTCCTTGAGAAATGAGGGATTCTTTGTGCAAGGTTTCTTTGTGCAGATCCCTCCCAGAGATCCCAGGAGGCTTAAAAAAAACCAACCAACTAAAAAAAAACCCTGAAAAGCCAAACAACAGAAAAAGACTTCAGCCTTGGAACTTGAATTCTTTCGTTAGCTGAACCCCAGAATTATAAATAAATAAGTAAAAAAATTTCTCCTTCTTCCCCCTAAACTTTAGGAATGTTAATTATTGCTTTAAGATGCACGTTCTTCTCTTCTAAATGCACCTAATTTGTACTTTGCAACTTCTAGACACTGCAAAATCAAAAAATACCTAAAAGGGACTTACTAATTTATGTCAGCTATTCTATTAGAGGTTTTCTTTCACATCAAATATGCGTAAGAAGGAGTTATCTCTAGGTTACAAGAAACTTAAAAAGCAAAAGTGATATGAAAAATATATGGAATACCTCTGCATGTGGAAACTCAAGAGCTTTAATTTGTTATTGATAGGCCCCTTGGTCCAGAAGCAGCCTTGGTGCTTCCATGTACAAGAAGTAATTTTTGTCATGACTTCAGTGGCCTTGTGTATTTAGCTGAGATGCTTTACTCCAGCATCCTCTATCTTGGTTCCTTTTGTCTTATTATGTGAATTTCAGTCCCATCCATCATATTCTATCCTATTGAAAGATATTGCCCTTATGAAGAAACATTAAAATTTAGAGACAAGGAAAATTATACAATGTGGCATGCAAATATTTGGAAGAACTTCCCTTTTTCCTTCATGCTCAAACACATTTGAAACACTGTTCTAAAATATGCATTGAAAAATCACAGTGATAGAATGTTTTCCCATTTTCTAAAGAGACAAGATTTCTTCTAAATTGTTCAGATTCTACATACCTAAATGAAATAACCAATTCATCTTCAGTGCACCTTGTTTTCTGTGATTAGCTACATAATTACCATAATTGCTCATTGTATTCAATGCATCTTGGTAATGGTCTAACTGCTGTTATATTCCTGAAAATGTCATATTACTAGTCATTGTCAACCCAGGGGCATATGTGCTTGGCATCATAAATTATGTATCATCTCAAAGAGAAATAATCAGTTTATCCTGTGCTAACTTGGCCAATTTTGGGGTAAAGGAAAAATCTACTTTTAAAAATTTTCTATTTTCAGTGTCTGAAAGTTGCTTTAGATCATTATTTTGCATATGTCATGAAATAAACTTCTGTGAATAACTTGAGCTAAATTACCCACATTAAAACTTGAACAAAACATCAGCTTCCACAGCAGACAGAAAAATAAAGTACATAATAATTTTTTAAGAAAAACATAATAGTCCAGCACTAAGATAGTTCCAACACCCAGCATCAAAGCAGTCTAGAGCTCCTTTTGGAAGACGCTTTCCTCCATTCAGCTCAAAACAAATGAGACTGACACTGTGTCTGTTGGTAAAACACAGTGTTGATATATCTTCTGTCAATATAATCTGATTCAGTGTGTTATTCATTAGGCTGGACTCAGTCTTTTAGTTAGTTCAAATCAGATTTCTACTACTTTTTTTTTGAAGATTTTTCATATAGGGTCCTCTTGATACATAGGACAACCTCGCATATCCAAAACTCTCAAGCACACAGAGAAAGAAACAAAAACAAACAAAAAGCAAAATAATATTAAAACTTTACTACTTATGTTTATGGTTTTTAAGTGTGCTTAATACAGTTAAAATGCCTTAGTATAAGAATATTATTCTTAGAATTAGTTAATGTATTTATTATATACTTATATTTAGCATAACAGTGTTATTTTTAGGGGATGAGTACCTACAGTTACCTCTTCAACTGGGTTTTGAAGCACAAACCACTCTGAAAAATCAGGCCTCAGTTTTGCATAGGTTGGAGATGTCAAAATTGAAGGCATATGTTTAAATCTTTGTAATTATCTCTACCTCTAGAGTTAATTAGCAATTAAGTCTGTCTGCAAAATAATCTGAGGCAAAGAGATCCATTATTTTCTGTGTTAACCCGCATGGTAGCCTTTGCCTATGAAATATTATTAGTGGAGGGTTTATTTGCTCCTATGATTTCAGTTCTGTGTTCAGAACACTGTGTGGTACCTAAAAACCTGGGAATGCAATTATTCTTTGTGGGTTTTGGAGGGGGGTCTAATTAAGCAGGACTCTGCTGTTACAGGCACAGCTGTGAAAGAATTGTCTGTGACATGAGTTACGTATCCCAAACTGAAGGTCAGGTTGCTCTATAGAGGATTATGTTTATTATTTGAGAGTAGAATCAACAACAAAGCATATAATTAACAGATACCATTATTTTCTCATTTCAAGTGATTTCTTCTTCTTTGACAAGTATAGTAAGTGGTTCTTTTAAGGTTAACCTGTTCTTTTAAAGACTAAAATCATCACTGAGTGAATTTCTTCGGTGGTTTAGAGTTCAAGAGAGGTGGATTCTATTTAGTTAAAATATTCTATAGTCCTCTGAACTGTTAAAATTACAAAATTACTGTATATACTTATCAAGAAAAAAAAAGTAACTGAAATTTTAAAAACTACATAAAAACTATTGCAAAGAGACCAAATACCAAAACTGAAATGAAGTCAAGGGCCACACTTTTTTAATTATTGTCATTTCTTCAATATAAAATGTGTGTGATTTCCTCATTCACCTCCAATGTCCAAAGGTTTCAATGAAAAAGTCTCAGTTGCCTTCTACAAATGTAGACAGAGATGTGATATACATGTAAATAAATTAAAATTATTTCAATAGGAAAGCAGGACATCAAGGGTTGAGAACTCTTTACTTTGAAATCTGCAGTATGTTTAAGGAGATATGGCAGATTCAGTCTCAAGGCTACCATAAAATGGACTAAGCCTGTAAAGTAGTTTGAGAGCTGAACCAAGTGCAAGTACCTTACTTATAGGTATGGCAAATATTATTTTTTTTCATAACTTTATGTTTAGAACCTTCTACATTCATTCAGATTTAATCCAGAATGATTACAGCTGTGAAAAAGAAGGTGAAAAAGAAGTCCAAATGATTTTATACATTAAATAATTGGTTATTTATAGAAATGTCTTTATTTCAATCATGAAAATTTTATTTTAAATGTTTTTTCCCTGAAACTTATCTTCTACAAAGCTTTTTTTTTTTTTTCATCCAAGGAATTCAATATTTGAGGCCATGAAGCAAAACCACTGATTTTTTTAAAATTTAATTAAAGGGCTGTTAACCCAACCATATGGATAAAGGAACTTTAAATGGTTTGACCTTTACAAACATGGAGAAATAAGTAAGAGAAAACACATAAAGGATGGAGTGAATAAGATAAAGGTATGATTCTATGATTATTCTTCATGTGATCATCTCTCAGTGACTGTTTCATATGGTAAGACTATATGCTTGAAAACTGTAGATTTACTCAGTTCTTTGTATCCATCCCTTCTGTATCTATTACTGTCTAAAGCCATAGTCAGTTTTAATCCTGATAAGAAGATACTGACCATTCCATAATGTTTGGATAAATAAAATCCCCATGTAACATTTCTTGTGCACCTACAGGAAGAAAGCTGAGTTTAAAGCAATTTTCAGAAAAACAAACACACTAAATTGGTAAGGAAGTTCTTACTTCTTAATAGCCTACAATATTCACATTTTTCTGTCTATCAAAAAGACACAGAATCATCTCCAAAAACCTAACCTGAAACTGTGCCCATCATCTTTTCACAGTCCTTATAAAGTGCAAAGTACAGTCCTTCAACTATGATCCTTCAACCTATGTCCTTCAACTCTAAGTTTATGGGTTAACCTTTGCTGTTTCCTGTATTCAGAGCTTCTCCACAAGGTCATACATTTGGAGTTATGAGCTTGTTTCTGATCCTATATGCCAAGAAAATTTTACATTGATTCATGGAGTCTCATACCCCATTGCAAAGTGTTTGCATCTGCCTCAGTTGTTTTAGGAGCCCTGAGAAAGGATCCATCTGCTTTCCTTCAAAGCTTGCTGTGAAGTGGTGTCACACAGTGCTTACACAATGGACTCCTGATATCAAGGCAAAGGTGGTCCTGTAAATTATTCTGATGTGGGTATATTTCTTCATATTTGCTGTAATGCCATCATCAGAAAAATCTCCTGGAATAACAGTGGCAGGGATAGTAACTTTTTAACCATGCTGCCTGAACTCTGTTCAGAACAGATCTAAGAGCAAATTAAAGAGTTGTAATAGACTAATGACTTATCTATGTGATTATTACTACTGTTGTCAAAGAACTGAAACAGAAAAAAATCTATCATGGATGGATTTAATGAGCCAGCTCAGGTTATTCAGTGTTACCACAGCAATCAGACTGACTGTATATAAAACACTTTTCCATTAATAATTTTTGAGCCTCAAGAATGATCAGTTATGCATCAATGTAGACTGTCTGACCATCCCATATATCTTGCATTACAGACTAAACAGATTATTTTAAATGGCTCCCTTTGAAATCATTATGGCCTCTGGAGTTCAGCAGTGTAGAGGATGAGAGCAAATCCCAGGAATGAGGGGGATGAAACTGTAGTTGTTGCTTCAAAATACAGAAGTTTAATATGTGATGAATGACTATTTGTGGTTTGTATAGCACCATCTGTGTGAATAGCAATTTATGCCATAAAAACCTAACAGGTTTCTAACTATCCTGATTTTCCAATGTAATACTGAAAACCCGGTAGTCAGGGTTAGTTTCCTTCTTGCCTTTACAAGATTTGTAGAATCACTGTAGAATAGATTATTGGCAAGGATGAACTAAAAGGAAGTAAATACATTGAGGAATTGTGTTGACACATTGCAGAACATGAGAGTAAAACTATTGATCCAGAGTGAAAAACAGATTGGAATTTTGTTGTTGGATTCCATATTGTCAAAATTTCACTGTCAGTACAGAGTTTGGCTATTTTTACCTTTAATTGATGTACCATTCATCTGCTTTCCTATCCTTCTTCACTTTCTCCTCTTCCTACTCTTCCTCCCTCCTTACCTCTCATTGGTCCCTGTCCTATATCTGCTGCATTTGCCAGGCAGTTAAATTTTAAAATAGCTTTTCCCTTTGAAGTGCTAATACCAGCACTGCTATTTCTATAGCAAGTAACTTCACTGACAGTTGTGGTTTGCTTTTACTCTTTGTTTTGTGTGTTTGTACATGCATATGTGGACGTTATGTGATTTTAAGAGTGAAGAAATGGAAAAAATGGAAAGAAAGAAAAAAATCTCCCAATTAAGTTTTATAAATGAATTTTAAATCCCAGCTGCTCCACATCAGGCTGTGATTTTGTCAGATCTCATGAGCTAAGCAGGTTGAACTTAGCAGTGAGTAATTAGATAGGAGACCTCTCAGGAAAGCCCAGGGTGCTGTATGCAGTGCACAGAAGATTCAGGAGCTGTGATGGTTCCTCTTCAGAAAGGGTAAATCATTGCTTGTGGTGTTCTTCCTTCATTGAATCCATGAGTGGCTATGAAACATGACAGGTCTGTGCAGAAAATCTGTTTCAGAAGATAATACTTTTAATACTGCCAGAAGGTAGGAGGATGTTCTGAAAGGACCACTTTGTACACACACTCATTTACAGCCTTTAACCATCTGGCCAAGGATAGGAAAGTAGATGAACTGTACACCAGAGATGGAGTACTGGACCTTTGATCAGTTCCAGCATGTGAAGTATTCCATTTTTGTACTTTGAGCACTTGAGCAATCACTGTTGTCTTCTGCAAGATGTCTCTTTTTGCTGTTGCATATGATATGTATGAGTGTGTTTATTTTAAACTGTCCTTATGGGACCATTTTACACTGTGCTGTGCATTAATTTAGCAAAGTGAAAAAAATGCATTCCGTTTTTGGGTGTTAACCTTAAGGATTGTAAGATTTAGAAAGCTCAGAGCTGGGCATTTTAAATATTTTTGCTTCATTCATGAATGTGTTGCATATTCCACATGTCTTTTCATTGGTTTGCAGGTACAGAAAAAAAAGCCACTGATAAATAATGAAGTCAGCAGTTATGTGTACATTGAGAAAATTAGTCATTTGCACTATCTGGATTATTCTCAGAGTTTCCTTTGGCAAAGATAATTCGAGATAAATGTTTCCTAGTCTGTATATGTCAGGAATGTACTTATACTTTGATGAGTTTAACAGTGGGTCAAAGCTTGATGGCTTTTGTAAGTCTAAGTCCTCTTGTATGGTTGTTTCTTTGAGATGCTTGTGTTTGTTTACAAGAAACTCCAAAATCTTATTTCCTTGAACAAGGCACTGGAGTATTTCTTCACTCCTTGCTTCAAACCACTTTCAGTCCACTACCCCAAAAGACTCTCTCCTTTTCAAAGCTTCTTTCAAGGCATCTGAGGGCAAAGTCAAAACATACCTGCCTACATTCTCTTTATTTTTTTTTTCCTGGACTTGCTGGAGGGGGGCTGTAGGTGTGTCGGGGAGGTTACAGACACATAAATCTTCATATAAAAGTTGAGAATTAAAATCTTTTTCTCCTGTATAGGAATGTCTTTTTGATTTAGCAGGTCCTTGGGGTATTTGAAAGATAGCTAGTTATAGCAGTTACACGTCCCAAAGCAGGAATGATTCTTAGGGAACTTAAGGGAAGGCACACTTCTGAAAATATGGGGTGGGAATTCTGTAAATCAATTAATAATGGTACGTGTATTTCTAGCTGAGATTTATATCTTTAATAAAAACATGTATATTTACATCTGAGATCCATCACTCTGTCATACAGATCTGTTACTGTGCCCAACGAGTGGTCAAAATTTGGAGGTTTGTCAATTATTCTCTTTAGATGGGGGAGCTGTTAATAGAGATTGATCTTTTATCAGTGCAGTCCTATTTCTAAGAAGCAACATTTTAAAAATCTTCTCTCTTTGAGCACAGCAGAAATGATACATATTGAAAAAGCTTTTTATTTTTCAGAGATTTGACCCATTTCAGTTTGTGCTAGCAGCCCAAAATCTGTCTAAGTTTACTACTCCTCAGTACCTGTTCTTTGGCATTAATTTGACATGAGTTTCTACATATTTCCTCTTTCTCGGTATTTATGCACAGCCTACATACATTGTGTCACTTTTATTTGTATCCTTCCTAAAAACCATCTTCATTCACATTCTGACCTGGCTTTTTCCAGCTTTTGTTTTGTACAGAGATGTGTAATTGTGTTTGGGGTTTAGAGACTAAAGTCATTTCAGTTACTTGTTTCAGCAAAGGAGCATAATGACTTCTTACATCTCTTTTAAATGAAGAGGGACAGCTATACCCAAGAGCTGCAATGAGGTTTACCCGACCCATAATTTTACAGCATTATAAACCACATTTCAGCTGAACCATCAGGGCTAGCAAAACAATAACGGTCTTGGTTTAGTATTGTGGTGTCATGAGTTTTCCTTCCAGCGATCTCATGTCTGCTCCCCCAGAAGCAGGAAATTGAGGTTCTGAAGAGCAAGCCTGCAACATGCTTTACTCAGATGCAAATTGCACAGCTTCAGGAGGATGCTCAGAGACTGTGTACTGTAGACACCAGCCTTGTCTACAGCTTGCCCCAGCTTTGTATAGATCATTTTGGACTGTTTTCAGGGTGAGAGAACTACAAAAGCAATTGCACTTCAGTTGCAGTCTGCTCTGAGTCTGCAGAAGGTACAGCTCAGCTGGACTAGCAATTTGGAGTAATATGGTTTTTTGGATCACCTTATTTCTTGCTGTGATTTTTCAGTCACCCTTCCTATTTTCTCTCTTTCTTCAGTTCACTGCCTCTGGTGACACAATTTAAGGTAACACAATCGACATAGGAGTTGAGGATATTTAAAATTGAGGCACTTCTTAAAATCAGAAATAATATATATAGCAAAGTGTTTCAGTTTCAAAAATTATCTTGTTGGAATGCCTCAGTAACCCTTCAGGAATGACAGAATTGTCCCCTTTTGGAAAATAAGTCTGTCATCTTTTAACATCATTGATGTCCTATCAGTTATTTGTGTCTATTACTTTACTGTTAATAAGGATTTCTAACAGTTTTTCCGGCTTCAGTAAGAAAAAAGTAATTTCATGAAAATTAAGATGTCAGAAATTGCAATACTCAATGACCAGATAAACATGAGAGAAGACGCACTTCTCTGGAATATTTCAGAGGTTGTTACTGTATTGAATAACAGAGGTAGCCCATGTCAAGCCCTGAGATTTTAATTTTATAGTTCCCATAAGTTTTATACAGAGAGAAATCCACATTTGTCTAGAAAATCTTTTATAAAGCTGAGAAGAAAAGTTCTTTGGAGAATGAGGAAAGCTGAGTCAAACTCACTCTTAATTAACACTAGTGCTTTGAGTAGCAAAAGGTAGACCTGCCCTCTTATTTGTCAGATATTTAATTCACTGAAAATTAGTTGAAAATCAAGCAAAAGACACTCTTTGTGCCTTGAGTTTTAGTCTGTACCTCAGACTGAAAAAAAAAATCATAATTCATCTGAAACCACAGTTTTCATGTAGTAGCCAGAATTAGTCGTAGATCAGACCAACTTCATGAACCTTAACAGATGAATAACTGTAACCAAGCTTTGAATATTAAGCCTTGAATCAAGAAAATGTCATGTGGCCTTCAGGCCAGGGATATTTCATATAGATGTACTATTATCTTTGCTTTTAGTTTTACTAAATCTGGACTAATTCATTCACACAATATTCCTTCTTCAATATAATTTATTTTCTTGAAATAAGCCTAGGCACATGTATATTTATATTTAATATAAACTACTGTAATTAGTGATTTCATGTCAAATGTAGTGAACCCTCAGAGAGAATTCAGTGAATGCAATCTTAGCTTTGATAAATTAACTAGAATTTCTTTGATTTTTGTGTGATTCACATTTCATCCCAAAGATACACCAAGACCAAATGTCTAGATATTGCAGCACTGGAACTTGATTCACAATATAAAAAAAAAATTGAAATATTTTTAATGAATCTGTGTCCATATAACTTCAGATGTTGTGGTAGTGGAACTATGCATCCATCTTTTCATATCAGTAAGGTATCAGCAAGGATATTAATCATTTTGTAGAAACATAAAGTTGTACTTTAATAAATAACAATAATATAAGAAATCCAGGCTTTGAAGTTTTGTCTACTTTGAGAGTTACATAGTTCTACCACTCTCACTGAGATGACACATTAATAAAATTGCCCAGGCAATTGAGTTCTGTAATAAGGAACCTGGAGAATTTCCAAAAATAGAAGAAATGAGTGAAAAGCATAGAAAATAGGTCCACTCCTCCCCCTGTCTAACCATGGTGATTTTTCTTTGAATTGAAGTATTAGGCCATGCTTAAGTTGGAAATGTAGCACAACAGACAGACTGCACTTTTACCACGTTACTCATGACTGTTTTTTCTCCTTTGTTTTTAATTATACTGCTTTTTTATCCCAAACTCTATAACAGTTGACACCTCATACACCATCTCACCTAACACGTTTGCTTTCTCCAGAGTTGAATGCTAGTAACCTGGAAGCAGTCATCTGTGTGTGGGGGCCACTATTGCAACGGATGACAAGAAAACCTGTATGAACATTGCGAAGTGGGTAAGGACTTGCAAAGGAAGAGAGTTTATGCTGAAAAGAGATCAGTGCATAAATGGAATTTGCTAGGTTTGTTAAGACTCAGTTCTTATTATTTCTGTATCCCCTGAAAAATTCATTCATAATCTTAGAAAATAAGGAAATGCATAATTTGCTGTTGATTCGCGGCTTGTCAATAGCACACACAAAATACTGGAGCCAAGAAATGGCACTCTATTTGAGGATAACAAAATTCAAGATTATGCACCAGAGCCAAATAAAAACTTTTGGTATAATCCAGTACTTCACGAGTCAAAAGCTGGCATGAGAAAGAATTGTTGGCATTGAGCACAGGAAAAACCGAAAGCTGTCTACATAGGAAAGTCAAGAAAGAAAGTGAGGCAAAGCCCACCTTTATCAACGTTTAAATGAGAGTGAAGAGACCGTTGTGGGCATTACTAGTAAGAGTTTACTGGAATGCCACGTGTAAAACTCTGTCCATCTGTCAGTGTTTAAAAACTACTGATTCAAACTGTAATAGGTCATAGATATCATCAGGGAAATCCAGAACCTGATTTATGGAAAGAGACCGAAAGAGGATCTGTTTCAATCAAAGAAAAACGTGAGTGTTGTATATAAATATATCAATAGATGAACAGAAGAGAATAATACTTAAAATGTTCTGGGGAGTGAAACAAATGGGACAATTTCCAATCAGGGCACTGCCTTCACTAGGAAAAGTGGAATGAACTGATTTTAAGATGAAGCACTGGATTACAGAAGGTGTTAGGTAATGTCTGCTAAAAAGCAGAGTTTTGGATTGGTGATTCAGAGGTTTTAATCAAGTTCCATTTTTTTTTACTTCTTTAGATGAGTTCATCAGTTTTGGAAGGAAATATTTGATTCTGATAAAACCCTTTAATTTTTTCCCAGAAAAGAAGTAGATAGAACAATTCGATCTACTGTTATGTAATTATCTTGGAACACCAGTAAGAAGTGCAATTAAGTAATATGGTGGATATAGTCCGTGTTACTCTATTTCTGCTTAATTTTGAAAGTTCAAAATCTGCTTTATTCGTGTTCTTTTCCTACAGTACAAATGGTTTCTAATATACACAGGAACCTTCAGAATTCACAGATGAAAATGGGAAAATCTTGAAAAAGAGGACAATTAAGATTTTTCTCTGTAGAAGGCAAGTAAGTATTATTTTTTTAAAAGAAAGTTCAACTGTAATTCTTATGTGCTATTGTGCTGTGTAGTCTAAGTGCAGGATTCAAGTATCCAACCTGGAGATTTTTAGTCCCGCTGTAGGTGCAAACCACAACACAGCCTTAACTATGGAGTTAATTACTCTATTGTGTATGAGTAGCACAAATCTACAGCATAACACAAAAGGAAAATTGATGTGTCATGTAAATGAATTTTTCCCACAAAACTGCTCTAATTTTTCATTTATTTTCTTCTTCCTCCTTACACAGCTTTAAATCTCTTTGCCTGTCTTAGGGCTACCTATCTTAGGGCTTTTGACAATTTGGGGATCTCTCTATGTAAAGCTTATGAACTCTGTCTGATACTTGGAAATCTGTATCAGCTTGAAGATTCTTTGCTAATCTAAAATCCACAAGAGGTGAATTTAGCTCCTGGAGCATGATCAATAAGGAATTGTTAAACCATGATAATATCCTATTCAAATACATTCTCCTGGAGTATGACAATAGGTAGGCAAACCTGGTTTTATAGATGGAGTGTGGCAGTAATAACTAGGTGATAAATCATCTGCTGTACACGAATTTCATCACCTGACTAGGGGCCTACCTAACTAAGAAGGTAAGGTGGTGTCTTGCTTGGTGTTGTAAAGTACATCTTCTATTAAATATTGGAGGAGGATGGTGGACTTCTACCTATATTTGGAGTGGAAAATGAAGGCAGAGAAAAACAAAGGGTTTTCTGCATTTAACAGCTATTCTGAAACCCTAAAAGTCACACTGGTCTTTTGCCCCTTCTGTGAAGCAACTCAAAGTCCAGCGTACCGCTAGTTTTACAAATGGCATTTGAAGAGACCCTCAGAAGAGAGGGCAGCAAAGCTCTGTGCCGGAATGCTGGGGAAGGAGCCGGTGTTGCTGCTCAGCAGACCAAGGCAAGCTCCCATGGACACCAGTGAGGTGTTGCATGGAAAAACCTGCTCCAGCAACTGGCGTGTGGCCGAGCACTTGTTTTCACCAAGGCTGAGGAGGGGTTTTGGACCCATTTGTGCAAATGAGCTTAGTCCTGCTTGCTGCCGTGATCACGGCGACACGGGTGCATGCTTGCACCGCCCGGCTGGCCCCTCTGTGCCGGCAGCTCGGGGCTCCGGGGCCCTGCTCCACAGCCAAGGCACCCGGCGGGCCGCTGGCAGCCGGGAGGCAAGGAGGGGCTGCAGCTCCCTTGGAGCTGAGGATGCTCCCGCCTGCAGCTGAGCGGCGGCTGCAGCCCGGCTTCCCACGCTTACCTCGCTCTATAAACGAGGTGGGAATAT